>CM052895.1:75475399-75500050 GCA_028534135.1 Potos flavus | reverse complement strand
TTAGCATAATACCCTCCAGTTCCATCCACGTCGTTGCAAATGGCAAGATTTCATTTCTCTTGATGGCTGCATAGTATTCCATTGTATATATATATACCACATCTTCTTTATCCATTCATCTGTTGATGGACATCTAGGCTCTTTCCATAGTTTGGCTATTGTGGACATTGCTGCTATAAACATTCGGGTACACGTGCCCCTTCGGATCACTACATTTGTATCTTTAGGGTAAATACCCAGTAGTGCGATTGCTGGGTCGAAGGGTAACTCTATTTTCAACTTTTTGAGGAATCTCCACACTGTTTTCCAGAGTGGCTGCACCAGCTTGCATTCCCACCAACAGTGTAGGAGGGTTCCCCTTTCTCTGCATCCTCGCCAACATCTGTCGTTTCCGGTCAGAAGGATTCTCGATTCCCTTCCTCAGTCTTCCTCACAGCGTCACTGATCTCCCAGATATCCCCATTTAGGAAATATCACCCTCCTATAGTTTGCTTAAGCCAGCAAGTCCTGTTGTCTCTTTTGTCAAGGTACGTCCAGAATCCGTCTCCTTCCTTTGCTCTCCTGCCACCACCCTCGTCTAAATCACCATCATATCTTGCTTCGATGACTAAAATGGCCTATAACTGGCCTCCCTGATTCCTACCTTGACCCTCTACGTTCCATTCTTTATCCTGCAGTCAGAGTGTCTTCTAACATTACGGAAACATGCTTGGGTCATTCTCATGTCTGCAGCATTCCATGGTTTCCATATCCCCTAAAGTGACATCCAAGTTCCTTACTGCTGTCTGGCTCATACCAACCATACTAAGCGGTTATCATACTGATTGCCCTAATTATGCATGTTCCAGCCACACTGACCTTCCTGCCATTCCTCCAACTTAGCAAACTGAACCTGCCTTCAACCTTTGCCTGGCCCTTTCCTCTGGTCTAAACACTCTTCTTTCTGACCTTTTCATTGCATGACTGGCCCTTTCCTGTTATTCAGATTTCAGCTTAAATATTCCTTCTTTAGAGGCCTTTCCACATGCCCTTTTCGCTTCATACAACTTCTTTTTTTTTTTTTTTTAAGATTTTATTTATTTGAGAGAGAGAGAGTGAGAGATTGTGCACAGGTGGGGAGTGGGCAGTGGGACAGGGAGAAGCAGGCTCCCCGCTGAAGCAGGGAGCATTATGCCGGGCTTGATCTCAGGACCCTGAGATCATGACCTGAGCCGAAGCAGATGCTTAACCGCCTGAGACACCCAGGCGCCCCCATACAACTTATTCTTATCTGACATTATGTTACGTACTTACCCAGCGACTTATTTATGTATGTCCCACAGTACTATAAAAGTTCCACCAGAGTGGAGTGGTGATGACCTCGCAGGGGTACTGCTATACCCCCAGCACTTGGAACAGAGCTCGGCACATTAGAGACGCTTAGTGCATATTTGTTGAATCATTGAATGCGCAAAGCATGGTGTCCATGCTCTTTTAGGGCCACACGGCCACACAATGCATGGTTCCAGATACCAAGGACCTTACAACTTAATTGTGAAGTGATAAGCACGTGACAAATTAAATAGCAATAAAATTTAAGTTAGAGTCAACAGAACTTTAGAAGCAACTGAATGGTGCAGAAGATAAGGTATATGAGGAGAGCTGAGAAAGACTGTGAGCAGGAGTTTGAGGAAAGCTTTGGGATGTTACCTGCGGCTGCAGTATGGAGAGAAGTAGAAAGAATGTTGTACCGCTGTGAGAAAAGCCTAAGAAAAACTTGGGTTTAACAGTTAAGTGTCAGAAGGACTTTATTGTCAGTTCTGACAGTTCCCAGCACATCCACAGCGGGGAGTTGGCAGAAAAAGAAGAGCCGTCAAAATATTACATGCTCAACTTGGAGGAGGAATTTCGATAGATTCATTTTTCTCAAATGTTTTCCACAGACCACTGGTTTCCAAGGATGGTCATAAATATTATGTGAAGAAATAATTCCTCTGTTAAATACATTGGAAAGCTTTGGATTAAACTAGATTAATAGTTTCCTTTACTGCAAGACATCTCTGAGTCTTTAATATGCTAATATTTCTTGTGACTCTCCAGGAGAAGACCAAATAGATAGCATTTCACACATTTAATTGACCATAAACTTTCCATTTACCAATCTTCTCTTTGCCTTTGCATTCTCTGCTCAAATATACTTTGGGAAAAAATTAAGATATCCGAACAACTAGGTCATAATAGATTTTTATGTCTATTTTAAGTCATCTGAGAAATAATATTTAAAATTTTTTTATGTCTTTCAGGCACCAACTATATAAAATTAAATATTTACGGCCATAACAATAGTAAAAACGGTTAAAAATTACTAATATTTACTGTGCGCAACGCAATTTGCTAGGCATTTTATTTGTATCATATGCTAGGAAGATAAATTCCAGGTCACCACTGAGTTCCTGTGGAATTTAGGCTACATTCTTGATTATTCTGAGCTTCAGTTTTCTTATCTCTAAAGATAGAATAGTGATACCTGCATTATAAGATAGTTGGAAGGGCTTAGTGAGGTATCATTTGTAAAGTTCCTCCACAATACATATTCACATTAGGTTTTCCATAAATAATAGTATTCCTGTAATTATCATTATCATCTCTAATCCTTATGGCTACCTGCCAAGTTTAGAATAGAATCCTCCATTTATAGAGGAGGACACTGAGGCTCAGAGAAGTTACTTGACTTGCTCTACGCCATAGAGCTAATAATGAGTTGAGAGCACTAAGACATTGCTTATTGAAAGAGATGATTCTGAGTCACCTGCTACTTGAAAACGGTCTTCACGATCAAGGTGCCAACTCAAAATAACACTGCCATCCAGAGGCCAGTCCCAGAAATTGCAGGCACATGGTCCCCAGCGTCTTGAGAAGGGCTCTGAGAGGACAAGTCCTGTTAGGTAATCCCGCCCCTTTGGCAGCAAAGTGACAACATACGTTACACCAAAATAGGTATGAGGTTTTGTGTATGCTGCCTAATTTCCTGTGGAAAACAAATGACTTAGGTTTATTATAATTATTTGTAAAATTTTCATTTCGAAATTTTGTGATTTAATTTTTTTTATTTTAAAATGTAAGTTAAAAAAATTAAATCACGTTTTTAAAACAATGATTTAAAATTTTTTCGATTTTCTTCATGATTAGGAGAGACTGGAGTTAAAAATTCCTCGCTTTAGGTATTTATATATATTAGCAATTCCAGTGGAGCCTTTATTTAAACACGCCCTTTTAAATAGTTTTTTACTTCAACCAAGCTGTAAACTTTACCCACGATTTCCACATATTTTTGTCAAATGTGTGAATTATGTGAAAGAGATAGTGCTTCAGGGTGATGACCACTGGAAATAAAAACCACTCAGTTGCCTGAGGAGAACTGATAAAAGCCTTCAAGCTTGCCTAATGAGGTTGTTACAAGCCTGTGCTTTTCAGATCTTTGGGGGCCCTCGTTTTTCTTCCTTTGGTCAGGTCTCAGAGAGCCCAAGAGTTATTTGAATCAAATCCCTATGGTTTTAAAACGTTTAAGACAGTAGGCATAAAGACCTGTTAATTAATACAACTACATTTAATTTATGCTAAGATTAGAACACTGGGCACAGTTTCCAATAACCTATATCTTCAAAAGACCCTTTATTGGTCTTGCCTTGGGTTACATTCCCACCTGATTTGTCAGCCTTCGTTACTGCTCTGGTAATGCCCCCGTGGTCTAGTAGGAACATATAAAGTCCTGAAGTGTCTCAGAGAAACTAATAGCAAGACTTTTCCTTAACAGGAACTCAAAGTAAAAAATGAGATCAAAGAACATATAGTTTAGACAGGAAGATCTCCAAACCCCAGCCTAAGGGGAAAATGTAAGGAAATACCGATTGTTTGGCAGATTTAAAGAAATAAATAAGCAGCCCCCTGAATTTTGGTTTAGTATCTTGCTTTCAAAAAATTAAAACCACAAGTCATTAGTATACATCAAGCCTGTCCAGTCCTGACACATCCCAATTTTTCCAGAATGCATGTTACTCTTAAATATTGTTGGGGCTGCTTTTGTGTATATCAAAATTCTTCTAAACTCTTGAAACAGGTTAAGTGAGACAAGGAGGCATTTTCAGTTCAGCTGCATTATCCCTAGTATGTAGGGTTCTGGCTGGTGAATTAAGAAAATAAAAAATGGTTTAAATCCCTTATGGGTTCTACATGAGCAATTAATAATTAACACAGAGCCTTTGAAATAAAATCACTCATGAGAGGATTCATTGGTAAAAGTACTGCCCAGCTAGCATAAAACCAAACTGAAGTCACTGTAGGTTTTAGCTCCAGGTGAAGGTTTCTGGAAGTTTGTTTTTTTGGTAGGGGTGGTGGTAGTTTTTCACATACCCTAAGCCCTATGTCACAGAGTGAACAATATGTTTGTTTAATTTACTCCTAAATTGGGAGTTAGAATAGGCTTCCAAAGTTTTTAAGTAATAGATATCATTTCACATTCTTTTTTTTATGATTCCAATAAGTACAACATAATTGTATTGCATTACAAAATGCTGTACTGATTTGCCAAAATTTTTTAGTTTGGAGAAGGAATTGCCTTCTTTATTTTTTAAAGTTTTAATTTAAATTCCAGTTAGTGGGGCGCCTGGGTGGCTCAGTGGGTTAAAGCCTCTGCCTTCGGCTCAGGTCATGATCTCAGGGTCCTGGGATCGAGCCCCGCCTCGGGCTCTCTGCTCAGCAGGGAGCCTGCTTCCCCCTCTCTCTCTGCCTACTTGTAATCACTCTCTCTGTCAAATAAATAAATTAATTAATTAATTAATTAATTAATTCCAGTTAGTTAACATAGAGTGTAGTATTAGTTTCAGGTGTACAATACAGTGATTCAACACTCCATATATCACCAGTGCTCCTCACAAGTGCCCTCCTTAATCCCCATCACTATTTAACCCGGCTTCCCTCCCACCTCCCTTCTGGTAACCGTCAGAGGCTAAGAGATCTTCTGAACAAAGAAACGGGAAAGGATATTATAAATCACTTCTCCCAACCCCTACCAAGTTATGTCCTCACTGGTTATTTGAGGCTTTGTGGGATCTCAGGTAACTGAACCACATATTAAAATTTAAGTACAAAACAGCCAATGAAATCAAAGATAACAAATGACTCTGACACCATCCGAGACAGGGAAAACAAGTCAGATGTATGTTATTTATCAGACTGAAAATGTTTCCATGTTGGATATATTTGAACTTTGATTCTTTGTGTTTATTTGGCTGTTCTTTGTCTGAACTTTAATTTCTGCACTTAAGATGTCAAATTCTATTTGTAGTACGTTGACTATCATCTCTCCATTCTGCTGTCACCGTAGATAGGAAAAACTACAGGACCCTGTAAGAAGAAAAAAAATATGATGTATTTCTTTTTTTGTTTTTTAAGGTTTTATTTATTTGACAGAGAGAGACACAGTGAGAGAGGAAACACAAGCAGGGGGAGTGGGAGAGGGAGAAGCAGCTTCCCGATGAGCAGGGAGCCCGATGCGGGGCTTGAACCCAGGACCCTGAGATCGTGACCTGAGCCGAAGGCAGACGCTTAACGACTGAGCCACCCAGGTGCCCCTGGTATCTTTCTTTTAATTTAATTTAATTTATTTGAGAAAGAGAGAAAAAGAGAGAGAGAGAGAGGGCATGAGCCAGGGGTGGGGGGGCAGAGGGAGAGAGAATCTCAAGCAGTCCGCACACCCAATGTGGAGCCTGAGGCAGAGCTCGATCTCATGACCCTGAGATCATGACCTGAGCTGAAATCAACAGTCAGGTGGTAAGAGACTTGGCCACCTAGATGCCCCTGGTGTGTTTCTTTTTTTAAACTTTTCAGCAAGTATGTACAAGATCACCAGATTCTCAAGTATTTCTTGAGATATTTAATAGTTTAGATTTCTTTTGCAGATTATTACATTCTGTACATCACTATGCTGTTCTGTGGTGGTCTAAATTCTTGGAAAATGACGTCTCAAGTAGTGCACACTGGTCCTGTCTTACTTCCTGATTTTGTCTTTCATGGGTATTTCCGGCTATTTGGTGCTGCTCCTTTTGAATATATTATTTTAGCTCCTTTCCCAATGGCATTAATTACTTCATTTTAGTTAGCACAGACCAAAACGTTCCTGGGGATCCAGGTGTGCTTGTCTCAGGTGGTAATCCTGGCATGAGGGGCGCCCCTGATTACCTTCGTTGATTGTATCTTTTGAAGGACATATAACACAATGAGATTGTTCATCCATTTTCCCTCCAGCATGATTTAGTTGAAGCAATTCATTAAGTGTCACTGTTTTTATGGGATGTTGAAGCTATTCCAATTTCAGTGGCAGTGATACAACTTGGCACGATTTTAGATATTTTTCATGGAGTAAAAATTATTCTTTGGCTGAGATAAAGGCTCAGTCTGTTGGCAGAAAGTGTTTAGTTTGGCCAGACTATTTCATTGTCCATTGTTCATTCTGGAGAATCTGTCACTCAACATTATAATCACAAAAGGCTCAGGAAGGCTTGTTTTGCTTCCTGTTTTATCTTGTAGGGCTACCGCAAGTTCATTGGAGAACATAAATGAAAGGGCATTCGTAAGTGACTGTTTAAATCAGTTAATTTTTATGATTGTTTTGGAAGGATTTTGTATGGTTTCCAGTTGATTCATTTATGTTTGCTATCTACAAGAAAAACATTTTTGCTTCTAGTTGAAGCAGAATTTAATCTGATATGTTGTGTATTTATTTAGTTCTTATTTTCTGGATGTATATCAGTCAGCTCTAGATAAATTTTAATGCAAACTAATTACCATGTCAGATTTGTCTCTTAGTATTTGTGGTGTATTTTCTTTGATTTATCTGACTTAAGATTTAGAGTCTTTTGATAAAATTGTGCCCTTAAATTACAGTACAGTCCAGAGGGTCTGTTAAATACCCTCTGATTTTACTCTCTGTATAGTATAGATGAGGAAATGAAGATGGAGGGGTTAAATAATAATAATTCTCAGGTCACAGTGTTAGTTGTTGGTGTCGCTGGGGCTAGACGAGACTTCTCCTGACTCCTGGCTTAATTGTTGCTTTAATAATTCACACCGCTGTGTTCTTTTCTATTTTTTTTCTGCTGTATTAACAGAAACATAGAATTCCTATCTCCAAGATGGGTTATTTTTTTCCTGTTAGGAATTTCTACAGCAAGATTTATGCCACCCTGGACTCTTACTAAGAGTAAATCTCATCTATTTCAGTTGTTTTGATGCCAAGAGCAAAGCACTCAAAATGCTTACATCTAACACTTCACAGTTTGCCCTCTTCTTCTTCTTCTTTTTTTTTTTTTAAGATTTTATTTATTTATTTGAGAGAGGGAGGGAGAGCGAGAGAAAGAGAGCATGGGCGGGGTAAGGGACAGAGTGAGAAGCAGACTCCCCACTGAGCAAGGAGCCCGATGTGGGGCTCCATCCCAGGACCCCGGGATCATGACCTGAGCCGAACTCAGATGCTTAACCCACTGAGCCATCCAGGCGCTCCAAGACAGTTGCAGAATCTTTTGAATGCTGCCACTTTGGTCTGTTTGGGATATTAAGGAAAAAGAACTGTCCATTCTTGAATCACAAGGCCAAAGGAAAACAGCTCTGCCTCTTTATGGCCTGGGAATGGTTGCAGGGATAATTAGAGGGAAATCCTGAAGGGGAAGGTGTCTCATGGAGGGCAGCAGTTGGGATTATGACGCTCTGCTCCATCATCCGTTGTGGAGATTCTCCATCCATTGCCAGCCTTGTAGGATAAGAGGTTTGTTTTTATTAAGGGAACTCACTGTTCTCTCACACCTTTCTGCTGATTTGCTTTAATGTTGACTAATATATACCCTGAGAGTCTATTCCTTTGGTTTATCCCCAAGAAATGGTTTTTCTAAAAGCCAAATACCAGAAAACATATTTACAGTCATTCATACTGTATATTAATAATATGACCTGATTTTTTTAATTGAAGTGGCTCTATTGAGGAGGAGCCACCGGAAGGGTCCTAAAGGACAGTGGTGGAACAAAGGAGAGTTAGAGTTGTGGAAGAAACCTGAGGAAGGAAGAAGGTGCGGCTTATGAAAACCATTTTGTCTGTTTCACTCCTGCCTATGCCTGATCTGATAAAGTTCCCATTCATTTAGGGTGGCATAGATCAGTATTTCCTGAACTGGGCTCAATAGACTACCATAGTTTTGGGAATGGTGACCTGAAATCTGGAATAGGTCATATGGCCCAAAGGGGCAAACAACCAAGGAGCACTAAACCTCTGAGGAATTCCTCTAAAATGGAAAATAGAGACCAAAACAAGTAGAAAAACTTAATCTAAATGGAATGGAGACTCTGCAAGGAGAACATTCAAAATAATCCCTTGTTAATATATTTTTAAATACAGGAGAAAATATTGTATACACACACAAAGAAAAGGATAAAAAGAAACATTAAAAAAATCTACCCTGGAAAAAATAGAGCACACATTATAAACTCAACAGAGAAAGAATGGGAAATAAAGATAAGAATGTCTTCCAGAAAGGAGAGCAAAAAGACAAAGAAATATAAGATGGGGACACCTGGGTGGCTCAGTTGTTAAGCCTCTGCCTTCGCTCAGGTCATGGTCCCAGGGTCCTGGGATCAAGCCCTGCATTGGGCTCTCTGCTTGTGTTCCCTCTCTTGCTGTGTCTCTCTCTGTCAAATAAATAAAATCTTAAAAAAAAAAAAAGGAAATAAATATAAGATAAGGGAGGAAAGATAAGACAATCAGAGGGCTAGTGCAGGATGTCTACCACTCAGATAATAGCTGTCCTAGAAAGAGTAAACAAAGAAAACAGAAGAGAAGAAATCATCTACAAAATGGCTCATGAAACTGTCTTGCCAAAACAAAGGATGTGAGTTTCTTTTTTCTTTTTTTTAATTTAAATTCAATTAGCCAACATGTAGTACATCATTAGTTTCAGATGTAGTGTTCAGTAATTTATCAGTTACATATAACACCCAGGGCTCATCACATCACATCACTTGCCCTCCTTAATGCCCATCACCCAGTTACCCCATTCCCCTTTCCTCCTCCCCTCCAGCAGCCCTGTTTGTTTCCCAGAGTTAAGAGTCTCTCATGGTTTGTCTCCCTCTCTGATTTCTTCCCATTCAGTTTTCCCTCCCTTCCCCTGTTGTCCTCCATGCTATTCCTTATGTTCCACATATGAATGAAACCATATGATAATTGTCTTTCTTTGATTGACTTATTTCACTCAGCACAATACCCTCCAATTCCATCCACGTCGATGTAAATGGTAAGTTTTCATACTTTCTGATGGCTAATATTTCATTGTATATATATACCACATCTTCTTTGTCTATTCATTTGTCAATGGATATCTCGGCTGAAGGATGTGAGTTTCTTGATAGAAAGGGCCTACCAAGTATCACCTACCATAAAACATAAGGACACAAATCACTAGGTAATTTCATAACACTAGAGACAAAGAAAATATTCTTCAGATTTCCAGAGGAAATACAAAACATGACAAGAGGAAATACAAAACAGGACAAATAAGAACAATTTGGAATCAGAATGGCTTCTGACTTCTCAAAAACAGTAACAGATATTAAATGAGGAATGTCTTCAAAATTTTGAAGAAAAATGGTTTCCAACTTAGAATTCCTTACCAAACTATTAATGAAGCGTAAGGATAGAAGATAAGTGTTTTCATGCAAAAGACTTTGAGTGCAAAGTCTCGTAAAATTGACTTCCCATGCCTAATTTCTTCAAAATCTATTAGACCTTCAAGATAACCTAGAAAGAGAAATAGTTGGAAACATGAAACAAAGAATGAAAACAAGTTAGAAGTGAAGCATACTGGTGGTCATTGGAACCAATCTAGGCTAGAGCAGATCAAAAAGCTCCAGGAAAATGTTTTCAGGCTAAATTTTTTTTTAAGGATTTTGTTTATTTATTTGACAGAGAGAGAGCACAAGCAGGGGAAGCAGGAGAGGGAGAAGCAGGCTCCCCTCTGAGTAGGGAGCCTGATGCGGGGCGCAATCATGACCTGAGCTGAAGGCAGACACTTAACCAACTGAGCCACCCAGGCACCCCATTTTCAGACTAAATTTGATGGAATTTTTGTGCATCTTAAATTACTGAGAGGAGATTTAGATAACTGACTGAGAATTTGAGACTGAATTCATGACATGGAAAACTAAACATGAAAATACAAAAAAATTATTAATCCCAGGGAAAACAAAAAATTATTCAAGAAAAGAAGTCATGGCCCATTTGTGAATATATAGTTTACGTCATCACAATTCATGTAGCATAATCAAAGAACAAATATTGATTTCTATATCAAGTAATATTAGATGTCAAGTAGTATTTTATAGCTGAAAATAATTTTAAAAGCTGAAACAGCTATATTTTAGTCCTCCTTTAACACATATCTATATCTAGCAAATAGTAAAGATTTCTGAGTCTAAAATCTAAGTGAATTAGGAAACCTGGAGCATCGAGCCACTTTTATTTTGAAACTATTGTCTGAACCTGGTAAAATCAAACTTTGGATTACATGACGATGTGGGCCCTGAGAATGGAAGACAAATTTCAAAGACTGCTCAGGTGGGGAATGTAATAAGATATACCCACTTTTCCAAAAGCTAGACTACTATAGGGGGCTCTACCCTCTGTGTAAGGTTGAACCAGAAGTACACCAATCTGCATACTACCATTGGCATATTCTCAATGAAATTGCCTTGGAAATAAGTAAAGCAGTTCTGAAAGAATATCCAGAAATAACGTTCCAAGGAATGTGGGCAATTCAGTATCTAAAATTACTAAGTATAAAAGGAGACTACATACCGTGATCAAGAATTAACATGAAAAAACAAACCCATCGAAATTTCATTTGTTGAAAATATCAGACTCAGAATACAAAGTAATTATGTTTACTGTGTTCAGAAAGAAAATCTAAGCTAGCAAAAGAAAACCAAAAAGCCAAATGAACATCTAGGAATGAGAAATGTTATAACTGAAATAAAAACTTAATTAAAGTTAACAACAAATTAGTGATGGAGAATTAGTGAAATAGAAGATAGGTTAGAGGACATTATTTAGAAAACACAGAAGAAAGAGATGTAAAATGTAAAATATAAAAGAAAGACTAAGAGTCAGGAAAGTTTAACATAACATAGAATTGGATTCTCAGAAAGAGAGGAAAGAAAGAATGAAGCAGAAGCAGCATTTGAAGTAATGGCTAAGAATTTTTGAAAACTAATAAAAGATACTAACCAGTAGATTCCAAATATCAGTGAGTTCTAAGCAGGAAAAATGAAAAAAATATATACAAATCAAGTAACATAATTAGATAATTAGACATATTATAGTGAGCCTGTGGAATACCAGAGACAAACAGAAAATCTAGAAAGTTTTTTTTTTTCTTTTTGAGAGGCAGATTACTTTTAAAGGAGCAACCTTTAGGCTGAGAGCACACTCTTGAGAACAATGGGAGGCAGTAGACAGTGGCATTCCTTTGTCCTCTATGTACTGAGAAAAAGTAACTGACAACCTAACATACCATACCAGCAAAAGTATCTTTCAAGAACCAAGATGAGGGGCACCTGGGTGGCTCAGTCGGTTGAGCATCTGACTTGATTTTGGCTCAGGTCATGATCTCAGGTCTGTGAGCTGGGCTCCACACACAGTGGGGAGTCTGAGATTCTCTCTCTGCCCCTTCCCTCCTGAGCTCATTTGCACTCTCTGTCTCTCAAATAAAATAAATCTTTAAAAAAAAAAAAAGAATCAAGATAAAATAAAGACATTTGAAGACAAACATAAACTTAGAGGAGACCTTCATTAAGTGAAATTCTAAAGGATATATTTCAAACGAAATGATAGTGGGTCCTGATAGAAGTTTTGAGTTGCAAGAGAGAAAGAATAAAGAAAGTGGTAAATATGGGTAAATATAAATAAACAGTGTAAAAACAATAATACTTTGTTTTAGAGCCCAGGTTGTGAGATTGAGCCCTGAGTCAGGCTCCCTTCTGGGTGGGGAGCCTACTTAAGATTCTCTCTCTCTCTCCCTCTCCCTCCACTCCTCCCCTACCCTCTCTCTTCTTCTCTAAAAAGTTTTTTAAAAAAGCAAGAAAAGATAAATAAATGTAGAACAAGTAAATGTATAGCAAGAACAAAATGAGATGAAAGAGGTTAATCCCTATATTAGTAATTCAATCAAATGTAAGTAGATTAAATTCTACAGTTAAAAAACATAGATGGTGGGGCACCTGGGTGGCTCAGTGGGTTAAGCCTCTGCCTTCGGCTCAGGTCATGATCTCAGGGTCCTGGGATCAAGCCCCGCGTCGGGCTCTCTGCTCAGCAGGGAGCCTGCCACCCCCTCTCTCTCTGCCTGCCTCTCTGCCTACCTGTGATCTCTCTCTCTCTGTCAAATAAATAAAATCTTTAAAAAAAAAAACAAACAACATAGATGGTAAGAATGGATTGTAAAAATCTGCTTGGCAGTGTTATTGATTTATAGGTTCATTGTACTGTGTTCTGAATACAGGGGAATGAACCTATAAATCACTAACACTAACCCCATATGATGGGAAATTAAGGAATATACTCTGAAATAGCCCACGGATCTAAGACAAAATTATGAACATGCAAAAATAATTTGAACTGAAGATTATGAAAATATCCATTGAAATATAGTACTTAGAGGAAATTTGATGGCTTTATAAGAAAATAAGAGATATATTATATATATGTATATATATACACACATATGACAATATAAGAAAAGGGTTGAGATGAGCAGCATCCATTCCAAGAATTTAGAAAAAGAACACCAAAATAAAATCAAAATAGAAGAAAGACTATAACAAAATAAGGAAGATTAATGAAATATAAAACAAACACAATATAGAGGCACAATAAGAACTAAAAATGGTTTTTAAAAAATACTTATGAAATTGATAACTTCTTGGTAAGAATGCTGGAATAAAAAAAGAGAGAGAGAGAGAAGGCACAAATAATTGTTAAAGAGAATAAATAAAGACCAGTAGAGTCCTAGGATTGATTGCTGAGTGGGAAACAGGCAACCCAATCAAGCATGGAGTCCAGGAAATTTCTCAAGATTGAGGTTTGGTGGAAAAGGAGACCACACACTGTCTTGGTCCTTAGCAGAAATGTGAAACACCTGGGCACTATTGATTGGCAATATCTGGGTTTGTTGGTTGGCTACACACTGGGCTGGCTGAAGCTCATGTGTTATATAGGTAAGGCCTAGATGTAGCACAAGTGGGGCATCCAGGGGCCTCTGATATGCACATGTAGCAACTAAGTCAAGATTGTGTCATCCTGCCAAGCCTACACTATTTTTGGCTGTGTAGGTGATCTAGTCAGGGTTTGTTAAGACCAGTATCAGGAGTGCAAAGGAGACATCGCTATAGATACTACAAACATGAACAAAAAGATAATGGTATGAACAGCTTTCTGCCAATATATTTAAAAATTTGAAAGAAATAAGGAAATTTCCAGAAAAATATAACTTACTAAAGCTGATTTATTAAGGAATGTAAAATCTGAATAGTTCTATAACTAAGAATGAAATTAAAACAGTAATTTAAAAAGTGTCCACAAGGAACACTGCAGGCCCAGACAGCTTCACTGGCAAGGTCTACCTAACATTCAAAACCAAATAACTCCAGTCTCATATAGACTCACACATAATCTTAATAACAAAATGTGACAAGAACAGTGTAAGAAAGAAAAGGTACAGGGACAATTTTACTTTTGAACAGCAACACAAAATCCTAGACAAAATACTAGGAAACCAACATCAATAATAAGTAATATATCACATATTTCAACTATGTTGGGTTTGTCTCTTAAATCCAAGTTTGGTTTAACATTAGAAAATTAATACGATCTCGGGCACCTAGGTGGCTCGGTCAGTTAAGCATCTGCCTTCAGCTCAGGTCATGATCCCGGGGTCCTGGGATCGAGTCCCACATCGGGCTCCCTGCTCAGCAGGGAGTCTGCTTCTCCCTCTGCCTCTGCCTGCCACTCCCCCTCCCCCTGCTTGTGCTTGCTCTCTCTATCAAGTGAATAAATAAAATCTTTAAAAAATTAATATGGGGATGCCTGGGTGGCTCAGTCGGTTAAGCATCTGCCTTCAGCTGGAGTCATGATCTCAGGGTCCTGGGATCAAGTCCCGCATTGGGCTCCTTACTCAGAGGGGAGCCTGCTTCTCCCTCTGTCTGTCACTCCCCCTACTTCTGCTCACTCTGTCTCTCTCTGACAAATAACTAAATAAAATCTTTTAAAAAATTAATATGCTTCAACATATTAAAAAACTTAAATGAAAAATACCAACTTTTTAGGAATAAAACATAATATAATTCTATTTCTTGCTAAGAAGCTGGAGTCAGAATCATTTTTTGTGTTCCTGTTTGTGTATTTTTCCTGTCTGGCATTTTCCATTTTGATTAGGCTGATTTTCAGCCAAGAAATATGACAGACCCTATGGGCATGCCAACTGAAGGATATGTGTGATCCTTCCCATCACAGAGCACAGGCCCAGATTAGCATTATCCCCATTCAGTCTGGTACTTAAAAATTAGGAACTACCAAGGGCTTACTGAATACATGGCCCATTAATATGCCTTGTAAGAGAAAGATAAATTGATCCAAAATACCGTGTCTGCCTTCTGAGAAAGACAAGCCTTAAAAAAAAAAAACAAAAAACCTTAATCTCTGTGGACTGTAAACATTAGCCCCCCCAACCCCAGGTCAGCCTCAGGTTCAAGTGAAACTCAGTTAATACTTCTTTACTCTAATCGTCATTTTAACACTTGCCCTAAACTCTCGTTTGAATTCTTTAGCCCTAAATCAACCCTCTTGCTTATCTCCTTCATATATCTAGTTTAGACAAGCCAAGATAATAAGCTGCCCAATATTATTTTTAATTGTTTTTTTTTAAAGTTAAAGATGCTTGCCTCAGCTATGCTTTCATAACTAAAGTATTCACTGCCTAAGGGCAGACATTTTCCCTTTTATATTAAATTTAGCAAACAGAACAATAGAATCTAGAGCTGGAGATGAATTTTAAAGGTTTTTTATTCCTGCTTCCTTTTGGTTGTCCCTACACTGTCTTCCATTAGATGTTCTCAAGCCTGTGCTTAAATATATCAAGGATCGCTGAACGTATCTGTACAGAGTGGGACATTAAGAGATAGCCAATAATGATGATGATGTTGATAAGCACATTTCCGTAAGAAAAATGCATTTCTTCATTTCTTTCCTTCTTGTCATCTATCAACAGTCTTGGCACAGGGGGAAGGGAATTGCATTTCAAAATATATCTTCCTTTCTATTCCCGGTGTTTCATTGAAATTCAGTGCGTTGTCCCTAGACAGGCCACATGTGATGTGTATTCAAAATAGGACACTGATCGGCTCACTTCCTGCAGATAGCCAAGGGCCGAAGAACTGACTTCTATCATTGGGAGCTCATAGTATTTACCTTCCCTTAGTAGGACATGTGCTTTGCATTGCTTTTGTTTTTTGTTTTTCCCAGAAGGCTAGGTAGGCTCTATTTGTCTATCCTTTCCCATCCAATTTTCCTTGTGACCACTGACCAGATTTTTAAGACAATCGGCCTGCATATGTAATTTGTGCAGGAGGAATCTAGAGGTCCTCAGGGAAGTTGGGCTCCTGAATTTTATCCCAAGCATTGACATTAATAGATGACTAAAGACTCACACGGTGCCTCCCTTCTGGACTAAACGATTTACTGCTGCTTCTGTTGATGTCAGTATTATCTGGAAATAGTAAATGTACTCTGACAGGGAAGGCTGACAGCTGGTGGCCCATTTGTTCAGATTCTCCCACACTTCTTTCTCTGGTGGTGGTGTCGTGGCTCTAAATGCAGAAAGGTAGCTGCCTCTGGTGTTTTGAAAGTATTTTCTCTCTGGCCACTGAGGGTAATAGATTAGGTAATGTTTTCTAAACAATCCACATAAAAGAAAAATTAAGGACCACTAGATATAGACAGTGACATAGGATACTATTAATCCAGGTCTCGGGACCACCTGACTACTCTGTTATCATCTGCCTGGGATATTATGAGAGGCCCCAACTCTCAAATGAAGGATGAAAAAGAAGGAACTTCGGGTAAAGAACAGAGAGGTAGCAAGGGTGGCCCGAGCACAGGTATGATGAATAACTCTTACCTGCTCCCCTCTTGAGCTGCTGCTGGGCTGTGTGGATTTCCTCATGGTGCCAGCTGCCAGTTTGGGGAAGGTCTGTTGTCCTCTGGAGGTAAGAGTGGACCAAGTAGAATAGGGAAGCAAAGGGGTGCCTGGGTAGCTCGGTCGTTAAGCCTCTGCCTTTGGCTTAGATCATGATCCCAGGGTCCTGGGATCGAGCCCCACATCGGGCTCCTTGCTCAGCAGGGAGTCGGCTTCTCCCTCTGCCCCTCACCCCATTCATGCTTTCTCTCTCTCTCTCTCTCATCCTCTCACTCACTCTCTCAAACAGGGAAGCAAAGTCTCTCAAACCCAATAACCAAAGACTTTGACTTATTAATGGAATATTCTTTACTCAGAGAAACATAACTTTGACTCTGACCTAATTGGCTATTATTGTCTTTAAAGAAACTAGTATTAAGTATAAAACCATTGATGAAATTTTAGCCACTGGTTAGGTGCCAAAGGTTTGTTTTTCAACAGGTACCTTTTAGAAGCTGGGAGAGAGTATATCTTTCCCCCATATATTGTTCCCTATTAAGTTGTCCCAAATGGATTACAAATAACTAGAACTGTAAGATGGGACCAGATGATTGCTAACATTCATTGATCAGTTTCTTATATGCCAGGGGTTGTCTGAACGTTCTACCTATTTTTATCTTGCTTAACTCTTGCAACACCTCTGTGAAGAACACCTCAGTATCCCCATTTTAAAGACAAAGAAACGGGCTTAGGCTAAGTAACTTGCTTGAGATTACATAGCTGGTCACAGGGCCTCTTGATTGGACCCCAAGCCATCTGACTACAAAACCCCAGCTCTTAACCACTATCCTAGGCAAACAGGCGAGGTCTGCAAAAATAAGCTGAGTAGAGAGAAAATGTCCTCTTCTAAAACTGGGGGAAATGATTTAGTCATTCATAGGCTGTGGGTAGAACGAAATAAGATAATATATGGAAGTTGCTTGGAACAGCGCCCGGCTCCTAGTGGCCTTGAGTAGAGGTGAGGTATCGTGATTGTGGTTCCCGTCTCTGAGGTGATTTTCAGTGTTCCGAATGCTTTGCCTTAGCCTCATGGGGGGTTTGGCCTGCTGAGAAGGCTGCCCTGAGCCTTTGGTGAATAAGCACAGTGCCTGCAAGAGCTGAACCCGGGTGGCACTCTGAAGGGGGGACTAGAGCTGGCAGCTGCCGTACACCCAGCAGAACAAGGATCTCGATGTTGGGCAGATTTTCTGTTTCAGTAGTTCTCCGAGAGCAGGGTTTCCGCAGTGATGTATTTTATAAACATGTCAAAATGCCAGCTGTTTTCTGTGCTTTTCTGATAAGGGAAACATTTAGAGTCTGTGCTCTGCCACCTTTAAACATTAAATATTTTAGTTTGAAGTAAAAGAATACACCTCTTCGCTTACTTCAGAGTGCCCTAAAGAATTACTTTGGCAGAAGGGATGGCCTTCTTTGGTCCTATGCGTGCAGAGACCTCCAGGCCCAGGCAGTGCTTTGGGCCTTCGGTCTTTAAAGGGAGGCCATGCGGTCAGTGTCCTTACTGGCCCGAAGAGCTACTGCCCAGTTGGTTCTTATGGACTGAGTGTTTGTGTTCCCCCCAAATTCCCATGTCGAAGCCTAGTGCCCCAACGTGAAGGGGTTCGGAGATGTGACTTTGGGGACGTCATTAGAGTCAGATGAGATCGTGCTGATGGTGCCCTTGTGATGGGATTAGTGTCCTTAGAAGAGGAGACCAGAGAGCCTGGTGAGCATGGGGGACAGTAGAACGGTAATGGTATCCGCGTTAAAGAAAAGAAAACACAGCCACCTCCCCAAGGTTAGCAAGGGAGTGAAGTGAGGCCGGCTAGAGGCTGAGTGTGAGCCTGGAAACGTCATGATACTTCAAAGGGCAAAAGGAAGATGGTTATCAGACCTACAGTTTTGATGGTTTTCAGTGAGATCATCCTAATCAACTGACTAATTTTGCCTTAGGAATGTTGTTTTTTTTCCAGAAAAATCAGATATCAAGTCACATTGAAAGAGAGTAATGGGAATAGGGTACTGTATTTAAAAAGTGCACTTCCCTTTTGGGGTCCATTCACGTGGATGCTGATGTGATTGACTTGGCTCCCTAGCAGAAGATCTAAGTTCCTCAACACCACTTCGGCAAAAATTGTTATGGTAATAGTGGGAGGGCCTTTTGATCCTGCTGATTAACATGGAGCTTGGCTAACCTGATTATACAACTCTGCCAGAAACCGGTTTAGGTCTGTTAATACAGCATCATAAATTCAAATGAAGCTTCCTTGGACCGTCTTATCCCAGAACTGTTGTATTTTGTTATTTGAAAATGAGACTCCCTGTTTGCATAGAGATAAAGTTTAAGTGTATAATTTATTTTGATTTTAAAAATTAATCTCCGTGTTGCTTTTCCCATTAAGAAGTGAAACTCGACGGTACCACAACTGTGGATAATTCAGCCATCTACTCACTAAATATATATTAAATGCCAGACGTCGCAGGCCGTGTGCAAGGTCCTGGGCCCTGTGGTGAAACATAAAGGCAAGGGCCCAACCCTACGCTTGCTTGTCTTGCACAGGAGAGGAGGCCCTCTGTGACTCAACCCGTTTTTTACCTCTGACCTCAGTCAGTCTTCTTGGCACGTGTGACTGGGCCAGCACAGAGAACGTGAGGCAGACAGGCAGAGGGAAGAGGCCGCTCAGAGCCGCAGGGTGGGCAGCCATTTTGCAGTCTGTGTTGAAGGAAAACTAAACCGCCCTTGCAATACAATTAATAGACTTCAATATTAAAAGAAACTTTGAGGGGCGTCTGGGTGGCTCAGTCTGTTAAGCATCTGCCTTCGGCCCAGGTCCTGATCTCGGGGTCCTGGGATCGAGCCCTGTGTTGAGCTCCCTGCTCAGCAGGGAGTCTGCTTCTCCCTCTCCCACTCACCCTACCCCCTGCTCGTGCTCTCTCTCCTTAAGTAAATAAATATAATCGTTAAAAAATAAAAACAGTAAGAAACAAATAAAAGAAACTTGGAGCAGTTGCAAATGCAGGGACTGCTGGGGTTGTCTGCTTTAATGCAAAGACTATGTCACTGCAGCCGTAGAGCACTGTACGGAGAGTGTTGGGTCAGACCAACTGAAGAAGATCAGACCATGAACCATAGAGGGGGAAACATCCTAAGTGGTTCCGGACAAAGAAAGTTTACCTAATCACATTGATTAAACTCACCAATACCCAATAAGGGGAGATTGGACATTCATATCAGAACCCACTGTACATAATTTGTAGTTTGCTCTATGTAATTACACTCAAGTGAATTACAGGGTAATCTGTATATGTTGTCACTTCATAGCACAAATGGAATCATTTTAACGAGTCCTCTTTTTTGCCATTGAAAGTCATGTATTGAAGACCCACCAGTATGAAACCGTCATGGGCAGGAGCTATGATTTGTGCTCACTGCTTGATCCCCGGTGCCCAGCACAGTGCCTGTGTATACACTTTGGTCGTGTTTTCTAGCGGCCCAGGCCTTTTGCATACTCTTCCCGTGTTTAGGAAAGGTCTCACCTTACAAATCCTGCCTCCCCAAAGTAGAAGCCAGAAAACAGATCTCCCAGCCTCCCTCATGGCTAAAACACAGACGCACATGCCCCACATCCCCCAGCCAGCTGCACCCAAGGGACTTCTGTTCAGAAGTGAGCAACATAGGGAAGAGGGCTTTGCCCCCAAACTAATTTTTCTAGCCACGGTGACAACTGACACATCAGGCTTTCTCCTACAGAGAGCTTTCCCTGAACATCCCCACCCCTCTCCAGGTCTACTCTGTCATTGTACTTTTCCATTGTATTTTTTTTTTTAAGATTTTATTTATTTATTTGACAGAGAGAGAGAGATCACAAGTAGGCAGAGAAGCAGGCAGAGAGAGGGGGAAGCAGGCTCCCTACTGAGCGGGGAGCCCGATGCGGGGCTCGATCCCAGGACCCTAACATCATGACCTGAGCCAAAGGCAGAAGCTTTAACCCACTGAGCCACCCAGGCGCCCCTTTTCCATTGTATTATAATTATCAGCATCTTTTATTAGGTTTTAATCTGTTGTGATAGTGAAGGTCATACTAGCTGCTCTCCCCCAAAACCGAAAATGTACAGTGACCAAAGGAATTTCATTTTCCTCATCGCAAAATGTTGAAACAGGGTGCCTGGGATGGGCAGACAGCCCTGGGGCAGGAGATCATTCAGGGACCCAGGCGTCTTCCATCTAGTGGCCTCCTCGTCTGTACCTCGAGGCTTCCGAGGGTGCCCTGCCCACGTGAACCAGGCGGGAAGGCGGAGGGCATGGAGAATCGCAGTCTGGGGGTTTTAGGAGCCAGGCCTTGAAGTGACACTTGTCACTTCTGCTCCCATTCTACTGCTCAGAACTCAGCTGCATGGCTACGTCTAAGTGGCAAACACTGTCTAGCTTCCTATGGCTTCTTCCAGATAAGAGAAAATAAGGAGAAAGTGCCATTCCTGCACTTTCAGTCTTCTCCCTTGCTCCCTTCTTCCTCAGCTGGGGAAAAGGATTACAGTAAGAAGGCTGATTATCCCGTAACCCTGTACAAATCACAGACAGATGTGGCTCTGCTCAGGATTTCCTTCCCTTGGCTCTCTGGTGCTTTTTGCTAAGTGGCTCTGTTTGGGGGGCATACAGTCATGGGATAGTTATTTCTGAATGATCGGCCTCAAACTGCTTTTATCTCCAGGCTCCCCATGTGTCAGTTTGAAAGAGAAAGTGCTTAGCACGCAGTCTGGGCGCCACATGTGTTCCGACGTGCCGGCATGAGGAAGGCTTAGGGTGTTCCAGATCATTGCCTAGTGGCCACCCACAGGCTAATGAAGGAAACATCTTTTTATTTTCCCTGCCTCTCCTGGATGTAGGTGCCCTATCAGCAGCCAGGGAGAGCTGGGAGTACGACTCGGGAGCCAGGGACCTCCAGGGCCCGGACTTGCAGAGTCAGTGGGCCCTGCAGAAGCTTCTTGAGCACAGCGGACACTCTTTGCACCAGCAGGCTGCTGCCCTCCGTACCCTACTCTCACAGTCCCGGCATTTCAGCAGCTCTGTAGGAGGAAGCTATCTGGAGCTGGCCAACACGGTGAGTACTTTCTGGTTCATGGAACACGTCTTTTGGCCTGTGTGTATTCCAGTACAGATATTTTAATATCGAGCTCCAAGGGACATACTGGGTATTGTCTTTCTTCTGGAGCTAAACATTGTACCATTGACAGCATTGCCAGGAGTGTCAAGGGCTCCAACACTTGTGATCAGTGACTTTGCTCTCATCATCTAGAGCAGAGCGCTCTCCTAAAAGGCGTTTCAATGAAGTCTGTAACTTGCATGGATTTGATGACTAGAGTAACGACATCAGTGTTTCCGTGACTAGAGTACTTCTATGGTACCAGACATTACAAATTGATAGACTATAATCCTTTCTGTTCCCTAATTCGGATGTTCCTCATTTAAAATACAAAGAGGAAAATACTTCATTGAAAGTTTGATTATTGCTTTCTGCTTGTACTTTAAAAGGATTTTCTGTTGACAACCGCCTTCCCCCCCCACCCCCCGACATTGCCTTGTGGCACTCTCTCCCTTTTGCTGTCCTCAATACATTTCTAGCTCCTTTAAAAATATTTTTTTTTCAGTTGAAAATGGTGAAACAACTTATAATTTCATTATGTTTAGTTTAACCTTCCCGTTGACCTCAGGATGGATCATGACCAGGGTGACCCTTTGGTGAGGAGCTATTGTCTTCCCTTCGAAGTTGGAGCTGGGGAACGCGGGGGGTGGGGGGTGGTGGTGACTGATGGTCTGGTCCATTTTGGGTGACATGCAGACAGTCTATAAATGGAGATTGCTATCCAACCACTATAGGAAAGGTCTACAAACCTACCTGGCTTTTTGAAACTGAAATTTGAATGGTGGAATAAACATCTTGACCACTTCACTTACGCATATTTATAGTCTGCTTTAATGTAGACTAGTGATTTTCAAACTTCTTGTGTTTGAGATACATTTTCTAATTCTGATATTTTGGGTGACATGTGTGAAGGAACTAACAATTCTAAATATATCAGCAGTAATTAAAATACAGTCCTTAGACAGATCCCAGTTAAAGGACATTCTATAAAATACCTGATCAGTATTCTTCAAAACTCTCAAGGATACTAGAGGCAAGAAAAATATGAGCAAGGGAAACCGTCGCAGCTCAGAGGAACCTGAGAAGATATGACAGGAAAATGTAATGTGGCACCCTGGATGGGACATTAGGTAAAAAACTAAAAAAAACAAACAAACAACAAAAAAACCCCTAAGGAAACCTGGATAAATTATGGGCTTTAGTTAATAATAATGTGTCAGTATTGGTTCATTAATTGTGACAGCTATACCATAATAATGTGAGATGTTAATAATAACAGAAACAGGGTATGAGATATATGAAAACTATCTTTGCAACTTTTCTGTAAATCTGTAAAATACCGAAGTGTTCACTTTATTAAAATTCAGGAAGTAGGGGCGCCTGGGTGGCTCAGTGGGTTGAGCCTCTGCCTTCCGCTCAGGTCATGATCCCAGGGTCCTGGGATCGAGTCCCCCATTGGGTTCCCTGCTCAGCGGAGAGCCTGCTTCTCCCTCTTCCTCTGCCTGCTGCTCTGCCTACTTGTTCTATCTCTGTGTCAAATAAATAAAACCTTAAAAAAAAAATTCAAGAAGTACACCCTGACAGTTTGCATACTTTTCATATATACGTTTTATGTAATCTATAAAAACTCATGACAAACACATAATCAATAATGATGACTGTGTATTGGGATACATTGACTAAGTAAAAAAAGAAAGAAAAGGAGAGAGAGGCAGAAAGAAACAAAGAAATAAAGAAAGAAACAAAGATGGGGGGCCTGGGTGGCTCAGTCAGTTAAGCATCTGCTTTCGGCTCAGGTCATGATCCAGGGTCCTGGGATTGAGCCCTGCATTGGGCTCCCTGCTCAGTAGGGAGTCTGCTCCTCCCTCTCCCTCTCCCTTCCACTCATTCTCACTCTCTCTCAAATAAATAAATAAAATCTTAAAAAGAAAGAAAGAAAGAAAGAAACTATAACCCCACAAACAAAGTTGTACACGCTCACTTAAGGTGATCCCTTCGTGGGAAGGAGACCATAAATACAAATGCAGGCACTGAAGTCCTGTGGCTTCATTATCACAATGTGATTTATTTTTTCATCAAAATGAACATTTCAAAATACTGGGGCACCTGGCTGGCTCAGTTGGTTAAGCATCCAAGTCCTGATTTCCAGGGATATGACCTCAGGGTGGTGAGATCGAGCCCTGCATCAAGCCCCTAGTGGGGCTCTGTGCTCAGTGGGGAGTCTGCTTGAGATTCTCTCTCCCTCTCCCTCTGCCCGTCCGCTCCGCCCCCCCCCGCATGTGCTCTCACGCTTGAGCTCTCTCTCTCTCAAAAACAAAAAAAGTTTGAAAATTTCAAAATACTATTTAAACTCACAGGCCTAGGGAATGTCCTTGGACCCTGTGGTAGGGTGCATTTTTGAACTCCGATTCTTCACCCTTTCCTGTATCTTCACTATTTGTCTTGTGACTTTGGAGTCCTCCTATCAAACGTGAGAAATAATAACTGATCATGACTTTAATTGCAGCATTTAGGGCGGTTTCCTTCACAGCAATAGTTGGCTCAGGCTCTGTTCACAGGGTCCCATGGAGCCCACTTTGAGGAATACCTTGCATGGGCAGTCAAGAAAGCAAATGCCCTCTCTAAGCTGCGCACCTGGGCAGTCCCGTCACTTATGTACTCACATTACACATGATTTAAGTTCCTTCTAAAACAAATGCTGAACTAATAAAATTAAGCGCTATTTTTTTTAATAGCTACTAAAAGCAAAAAACATTTTATCAGTGTCCAGTTCAGAGACAGAAAGCACACAGTAATTCACACAGGGAAAGGTTTTTTAAAATTTTTTTTTAAGATTTTATGTATTTACTTGACAGAGAGATAGAGAGAACCAGAGAGCACAAGCCGGGGGGAATGGCAGAGGGAGGGGGAAGCAGGGAGCCTGATGTGGGACTCGATCCCAGGACTCTGGGATCAGGATCTGAGCCAAAGGCAGTCGCTTAACCAACTGAGCCACCCAGGCGCCCCCACACAAGGAAAGTTTAACATAAAAAAATAATTAAATCAGAGAAAGACAATTATCATATGATCTCTCTGATATGAAGAATTCGAGAGGCAGGGTGGGGGGTGTGGGGGGTGGGAGAGGGAAATGAAACAAGATGGGATCAGGAAGGAGACAAACCATAAGAGACTCCTAAACTCACGAAACAAACTGAGGGTGGCTGGGGGGTAGGGGCGGGTAGGGATAGGGTGGC
>CM052895.1:75424846-75475299 GCA_028534135.1 Potos flavus | reverse complement strand
TGCTCCAGGCCCGGGCTGGTGAGCAGAAAGCCAGCCCTCCGGAGTGTCAGCTCAGCTTGCTGGATGTCACCCATTTGGGTATCCGCGAGACTCATTGAGCATCACTAGGAAGTGCCCACCCACTGCCAGAGGATTTCGCTGGGGAGCGGCCCGGTGCTAGGTGCCGAAATCCACTGAGATGTCCCCCAAATGGTGCCACCATACGGGGTAACACTGGCTGTCCTGTGGCCCCCGTCCACCATAAGGCAAGCAGGGAGGAAGAGCACCACAGAACCAGGATGAGAATTCCTTACTGAGAAAGGAGAGGGGTGCCTGGATGGCTCAGTTGGTTGAGCGTCTGGCTCATGGTTTTGGCTCCATCACGATCTTGGGGTCATGGGGTCAAGCCCCGCGTCGGGCTCTGTGCTCAGTGCAGAGTCTGCTTGGGATTCTTTCTCTCCCTCTCCCTCAGCCCCTGCCACTTATGCTCACTCTCTCTCTCTCTAAACTAAATGAATCTTCCAAAAAAAAAAAAAAAGGAGAAATCTTTACAGGGTCCAGCTTCACTATCACAAAGCAAAGCAAGGAAAGATGGATTTGAAGGTGAGAGGCAATAAATCCATAAATCCATGACTGGCCCAGGCATTTGTAGCGCTGAGAAGCTTCTGGGAGCTTGCTATACAAGCTTTTACCTTTCTAAGCATCCCTTCCTTTTCTTCTGCCACCAAATACCTGTCTTCTCCTTCTACCAACGACAATGGATATTATGACTTTGAGGCTTAACACACTCCTCAAAATGCAAAGACAACAAGATGATGATGTACCTAGAGTCTTACCTGAGAAGCAGGTGACTACACATGGTCTAGAATAAGGGATTTAGGGGCGCCTGGGTGGCTCAGTGGGTTAAAGCCTCTGCCTTCTGCTCGGGTCATGATCTCAAGGTCCTGGGATCGAGCCCCACATCGGGCTCTCTGCTCAGCAGGGAGCCTACTTCCTCCTCTCTCTCTGCCTGCCTCTCTGCCTACTTGTGATCTCTCTGTGTCAAATAAATAAATAAAATCTTAAAAAAAAAAAAAGAAGAAGGGATTTATTACAAGGGGTAGACCTGACGCGATTGTGGAAGCTGGGGGAACGGTCTGCGCAGGCTGTTGACCCTGCATCTAGGGTTGAGCCCGAAGTTACTCCCAGCCCATCAGATGAGCATATGCGAAGGACCGCTGAGTGCAGAGGAGGCAGAGACAAGCCAGCACGCATGACAACCTGAGACCCATAAGGACACAGTGGAACTCACTTCTGTTCTCCTACTACCACGACCAAGCTCAGTGCTGCGGGGGGAAACTGGCCCCCCATCATCCCAGAGCTGCACACACACCTGGCCCAGGACTTGGAGAAGCAGGAGGAGGAGACCTGGGGGTTCTGGAGCTGCCACAGGCCCGATGCACCAGGAGGGAAGCAGTTTGTTAACAACGTCCAGAAATCTTCACCTCTACCTCCTGGATTTCACGAGAAAGGTTTCGCATGGCCGTACAGAATCACGCAGGCAAGAGAACTCTGGGAAATGTCGTTCCAGCTTAGCTAAATGGACAGGGCGGTGGCGAAACTGCCAGGACCACATAAGGCTAACCCAGAAGGGTCCCAGCAAAGTGAGATGGGAACGCTGAGGAGTTTAGTAATGAAGAGATGCCGGGGAAAGACGCTCCGTCTGCTCTCCGATGGCTTTCCTCTCCAAAGATTTGTCTTGCAGGGAAGAGTCTAAGTATTAATTGTGATGTGATAGGTCCTGAGTAGTGACGTATTTAAGTATTACCAAACATAACTGAAGTGTTGCTTTTTAGCTACAACACCGATAAGTTTCTGAATGGAATATCAATTTCTCGATAGATTCTTTCAGCCATGCTACTTGTTTTAAGTATTCATTTTCAGCTTTATTAATTTTACTAACAAAGACATTACCTAATTGATGGCAATTAAAAGTAATTATTCTATAAAAGAAGTCATGCACAAGATATAAAGTGTTTGAACCAATACAGAAAGTTGGTGAAAAGTTGAAGTCATCATTTGTCTCCCCATTTACCCTCATTTAGAAGGTCTTCACCAATTTTTTTTAACGTATCCCTGAATTGCTTTTAATTTAGAGAACTTTCCATTTCTCCTCTTGTAATTTTAAGGTGCTCTAATCATTATGGTTCTTGCGAAACTTGGGATGACCACAGCAAAGCCTTTGGTCCAGAGATGTATCCTGGTTGTGGTTAAAGCAAGCAGATTGTTCTGTGAGCACCCTCTTCTGGGCATCGTCCAGAATCAAAGAACAAGATATTCTTTTTTTTTTTTTTTCTTTTTTAAAGATTTTGTTTATTTGACAGAGAGAGACAGCATCGAGAGAGGGAACAAAAGCAGGGAGAAGCAGGCTCTCTGCTGAGCAGGGAGCCTGATGCAGGGCTCGATCTCGGGACCCTGGGAGCCTGACCTGAGCCGAAGGCAGCTGATTAACCACTGAGCCACCCAGGTGCCCCCAGAACAAGAGATTCTTAAGCACAAGGCACGCTGATCACCCTTTAGGTTTTCAGAGAATTGAGACAGTACAAATGAAATACTGGATTTTTGAGAGGAGCTACAGAAGGGTCTAGAATATAGGGTTGGTAGAAACTTTTCAGAATCTTGAATTGTTACTTCCAAATGATTAGAGCTGAATTCCAATAAATAAACAAATTAGGTTCTATGGAGAGACAAATAGTGCTGTTGACTTTGTGTTGTTTGTTTCCTGAAAAGCCAGCTGTCTCTGCTTCGTAAGTTTTCCCTAACATTTCAAATGATGACAGTCTAGGCACCTTTGGCCTCATTTCTTTGCAGATGGAGAGAGCAGGGCCTGCATTCGGCATCCTGCTCTGCAAGGCCAGTTTCCTTTAGAAGCCTTTGGACAATTTGGCTTCAACTTTGCCCATTTTAAGATTCACTTTTATACTTCAAGTCTTTTTGCAGAAGTGATTTACATTTTCGCCTGTGCTAGAAGTCCAGCATGCTACCCATTGCACCATAGAGCCTGCAGTGAATTCCAAGGAGAAAAAAAAGACAATTAGGAGTTGTACAGATAAAAGTAGTGAATTTTAAAACTGACATAACGGGGCTCCTGGGTGACTCAGTTGGTTAAGTGTCTGACTCTTGGTTTCGGCTCAGATCATGATCTCGGGGTCATGAGATTGAGCCCTGCGTGGGGCTCTGCGCTGGGCATGGAGCCTACTTAAGATTCTCTCTTCCTCTCCCTCTGTCCCTTCCCCGCACTCCCCAAGCACATGTGCACTCTCTCACTCTCTAAAAAAAAAAAAAAAGAAAAGAAAAAGAAAAATCTTCAAAATGTGTATGAATAAATAAGGAATTTATCAGTAAATAAGGGATAAATAAGTAGTGGCAAGATAGGTAAGAGTCACCTTTTTGGTTAACCACTTGACCAAGTCCTCATGTCTCCTGCTAGCTTTTGATATTTCCCCCTTTCTTCATTCCAAGTATGGGATACTGGGGTTTTTTAATACTTGTCAGCTGCCACCATCCTTAACATAGCTCCCTCTTGTTTAGATTGGCTGTCTTGACGTTTTTGAGTCAAGGGCTATGCAAACTCTTAAAACATTATCAAAAATTTGGAAATAAACGATAAATGGCAACCTTTAAAAAATCATGTTAGAGCCCTTACAAACCCTCTGATGCTATAGGAGTTGGAGCTTTGTCTGGCTTACTATTTACAAAAGAAGGGTAGCAGAATGTGCCACTCCAAAATATGAGTGTCTGTGTGTAGGACATGTCACCCCCAAATGCGCCACTTTGGTATTTTGGTTGTTTTGAGCTTTAGGGACTTGAAAAAACAGCAAATGCAGGGAGAGGCTTTCTCTGAACTCTCTGTATCTGCCTAAAGACAGATCGTCCAAAAGGAACTCAACTGTCATCGATCCTCTCCCCGGAGATACATCAACTAGGGCAAATGGACTCCTATCACAGGAAAGAAGATTAGAAGTCGTCCCCACACCCGGACAGACTTCATCACAAACTGCCATTCCTCCCATCTTCTCCAGCCATTCATTACATCTCCAGGGAAACTGGGGACAGGTGGTGTGGTGTGAAGCTCTTCCAACTTTTACAAACAGGGTACTTTAGTTCAATCCTTGGTCAATAGAAAAGATAATATGGATGTATATACAAACTATCATTTTAACTCATGCCTTTGTTGATTACATGACATGGAAGCATACAGAAGTCGCCAAACAAACAAACAAAAAAAGCACTAGAGTGGAAGTTATTTCTTTGGATACTTATTTGCCTTATTCGGGAGATTTCCATAATTGTACAGAGATGTGTTATTATGGTATATACTAATTCTTTGTAAAGATTGAGTTGTGAAAAAGCCCTCACAAGTACTTTTTAATCTCTGAAGTATTCCGCAGTGATAAAATTGAGATTAGGTTCCAACATCCTATTGAAATTACCAAACTCCTTATAGGAAGAATTTTAAATTTGACAAAGGTCTTTATTTGTGAAAATGAAGACACTCTCACAGAATTGTTGCTTTACTACTAGTATTATTGCTATTAGTAGTATAAAATCTGTAAATACGGGATCAGTGGTTTAAGTCAGTGTTTTTTTTCCTGGAGAGGTTCTGTTCTTATTTAGCGGAATCTGAGCTTATTCTTACTTTTCCCCTCTGCTCTTAGTTTAGCTTCTGTTTCCTCCGTGTCTTTACCACAAATGGAAAGACTGACCTACTTATGGGGTGGCCAGAGGAATCCCCATCTTTTCCCCCTCTAGTTTATTCAGATGGTGAAGAGATAATAATCTGACTGTCCTTACCAACAAATCATCATCAATAAGACACACAAAAGGTAGGCATACCACCCTTTGGAAGCTTTTAATCTTGGGAATGTATAGAGTCCCTGCATAATACACGTTCATTCTACTAGAGAACAGTGGCTCCCAGATACTGCAAATCCATGGGCCGGTAACATTTCAAAAAATTGAGACTTGCCAACTTTTTATTTTGCCAAAAATCAAAAGCCACTCTACCTACTATCTTATACCACCATCATTCCAAAAAAGAGAGGACTTTTTGGGCACAAATATAGATGGGCATCTCTAAATAAGTAAATAAATGGAAAGGATAAATTTAACTTCAGGGAAGAATTCACAGTTGTTCTTGTTTTTCCCATATCTCCATTAACTGGTGGGGACTTTGGCCCTGATGAGGTTCCCTAAGAGGGTAACCTGTGGATATAGACTTTACCCACATGTCCTGTGCTTGTATGTCTGACATTGGACAAGTCATTTAACCTCTATTAGCATCTGTGTTCTCATAAAATAGGAATAATAATACCTTCTTCATATGGTTGTCCTAGAAACTAAGCAAGATAATGTGTAGAAAGTGCTTCATACAATGCCTCGTGCAAGTAGGTGCTCAAATACTCATGGTTGTTATTGCTGTTTCCCCATCTAGTTATCAGAAAGAAGCCTTGAGAGTTACTTACAAGTGGGTAAGTTTGGGTCGGAATTTGAAAACAAAAACTTCAAACATTCTGAAGAAATGACATCTCAAGAAGATATCGAGATTTTGAGATATTGAGTATGTTTTTATGAGCTAGGAGCTGTCTCAAAGATGTTAAAAATTATGCTGAGCAATCCTATGTGTAGAATTCACATGGAAATACCAGATCATGCAAAAGTGTAATAATTCCTACCTTTGTCTAACCCCTCTATTTAAAAAATGGAGATGTGGAGGCCCAGATCAAAAAAATCCTCTTAGTATCCCATAGAAAGAAGTAGTAGAACCAGGACTAGAGGTTGGGTTTCTTGACACTCCCCCCACGCCCCTGGCCCATCCTAGGGGATGTCCTTGCCATTGGCAAGAGAAGGAACAGCTGCTGGTGGGAAACGAGGGACCCTTGTGTCCTCTCCTTAGGGTTTTGCTACTGGGCTCTGGGTCGCTCTTCTGTTCTGCGGTGTGGTGCTGGGTGGTGGTTCTTATGTCCTCTACTCTCCTTTCTGAAGTTAACATTCAACCGTTTGTTAAAATATTGTCATGCTTCTGTACCAAGCCACTCAGTGCCCCGGCTACCTGACGCAGTCCCCCAGGAACCCACAACCTGCCAATGGTTCAGCCTCCAAGGGGAGGGTGCTGCCCTGCAGGGGCCTGTATGTCTGACATCTTGCTGGCCAATGTTCTAGATGCTTGTGGCTGGGCCACACCGGTTGTCAAATATTTTTAATATCCCTTCTGCCCTCTGGCAACCTGTCGGACTGAAACAATAAATCCAGTTTAGGGCCTGAAAACAGTGTGGACATCAGCAGACAGCGAGGTGGCGGGAAGCTCTCTGATCTTCCTCTCTCAGTAATTTTTAAAAATGAGTTTGCTGGAGTGGGGGCGCCTGGCTGGCTCAGTTGGTAGAGCACGCGACTCTAGATCTCGGGCTTGTGAGTCCAAAGCCCCACGTGAGGTGTAGAGATTCCTTAAAAAAAAAAAAAAAAAAAAAAAAACTTAAAAAAATGATTCTGTTGGATAGTTCAATAGGGGTTCTTGTCTTATTCTGTTTTCTACCGTCTTTGGGATAAGATCTCTGGTTTGCCAGGATAAAGGAATTTTGTAAGTTTCAAAGTACACACTAGAGGGCAGTGGCCCCATATGTAGACACCTGACCAGTGCCATTTTCTCTGCATTTCTCCGCCCTTCCTTTGTGTAGGGGAGGGCGCCCGGGGTGTCCTCCACATCACACAAGGCCATTTATGTCTGAAGTGTTTTAGAAACACAGAGCAGCTCCTTGGGAACACCCTGTCTGTCATTCCTTGTAGGTTCTTTTCCATCCTTCTTCCAATCACTTCTCAGCGGGGCTCTAATAGTAGACTTAGCTATTGTTCACATTGTCATGTCCTTTTTCTTTTTTTTTAAACAAGGCCAGGAAAAGGTGGGAAACATACATTCCTAATTTGTGGCAGTGCGGTTTTCTATCTTTGCATCTTTGCCTTTGTGACTAAAGTCATGAATTAAGAATGAAGAGAAAAATACAGTGAAGAATTCTTGTATTTTGCGCGTGCAGACACAAAAACCACTTACCCAAGTCCGCAAGGCTGCCCCCTTGGCCATGATCACTAAGGAGAATCCTGTGTTTACCTCTCCTGTGGGCTCCTAAGTAGTAGGAGCCCTACTTGCTGAGAAGGGCGTAGCTGGTCTGTGTGATAGAGAGGGGGGTAGGGGTGAGTGGGTTTAGAGACCGTGAAGTCATGAGGCTGAGTGTTTGTGGAGCTCTGGGGTATTGAAGAGAGAAGTTCCGGTGCAGCTGATCGTGGCGTGATGTTCAAGAGAAAAGCAGAGGGACACTAAGACGTATGTCAGTGACTTATTTATGAATCTACCTTTGATGCAATCTGAGGAACTAAATAGAGGGTTTGGTTTATTTTTAACTACTTTCCTTTGTTGTTCCTTTGAAAGGGCTAAACCTCTGAGCCTGAATTAGGTGAGTCCCTTAGATTTACAAAAATTATAGAGAGAATACACTTACTGGGGTGTGTTTCTGAATTCGTGAGATCTATAGCAGTTGTGTTCATACACACATACGTATACCTAGATCTATACATTTTTGAAGTGTTTGTTCACTATGTGTATTCTTAGACACTGATGAGAGATAAGATGCTCTTTTTTGGATTCACCCAACCGGAGGCTTGGAGGGAGGGGGGGGAGGACACCTGGACCCTCATAACAGCCCGTGCTCTGCAATTTGGGGACAGGGATTCCCTCTGCGTTTCTCTTGGTGTTGCTAATATTTATTGAGCGTTTACTATATACCACGTATTGTGTTAAGTGCTTGGCTTAGATTATCTTGCTTAGTCCTCACGGTAACCTGATGCCACACGTGTGGTTTTGATCACCAAACTATCCCTTCTCCTGACCAGACTGATGGCTTGCACTGCGGTCTCACATACCCTGAGCTGGCTACGGGCTTTCTGACCTTATTCCTTCAGAGTACGGCCAAGAGACCTGGCTGTTCTGGGGAGAGCCTGGGCCATCTCCGCCCCCCCCTGCCCCCAACGCACACACACATTCATGGGTTCGTTTTTCATGTCTTTCATGTCTCTGATTTTTTTTTAAATTTTAAAAGATTTTATTTATTCACCCAAGAGAAAGAGAGACAGAGGGAGCACAAGCAGGGGGAGAGGCAGAGGGAGAGGAAGAAGCAGACTCCCTGCCGAGCTAGGAGCCTGACATGGGGCTCGATCCCAGGACCTAGAGATCTTGACCCAAGCTGAAGGCAGACGCTTAACCGTCTGAGCCACCCAGGCGCCCCTCATGTCTCTGATTTTGTATAAGACGTTATCACTGGAGAGTAATTAAAACCCCTGGTGGATTTATGGTGGGGCCTCCAGACATGCTTGTGTAGTTATTTATGCCTAGATGACAGGGAAGATTAGCATTAAATGCTGAGAGAAATGCACCTGCCACTGGGATGCGGTTAGAGGCATTGATCAAAGATGCATTTGGAACGCAGAGTGCTCAGTCTAATTACCAGGAATAGTGCAGGCTTTCTTCAGCTCCACTTAAAGGTGGAGAGCAGAAGAGTTAGAGGTGAGACAGGGGGACCCTCACCTTCACCTGTCCGTAGATTCTTCAGGGGCAGAGGAGGGATCTCTTGGTCTTTGAGGTAATTATCCTTGTGCCATGGATGAGGGCAAAACCTGTCCCTAGAGACAGAAGCAGGCAGAAGGACTAATGTGTCCTCCTATTGTTACTGCTACTAATTGGTCACATTTGTTAAGTGTCTGTTATGGGCTGGATATTCTTGGTGGGGGAGTCTTGCCTGTATCATCTCATCTAATCCGTAGATGGTCAGCCCCTCTTTTAAGCCTGAGCCTTTCCAGCCTTCTCCCAACTATCACTTATTATGTCATTTGTTTCTCTGGGAGTCAGGGGAAGGCGCCGCCTGCTTGTACGAGTGGTATGCACCTGAGCTCAAGAGGAAATAAACATCATCAATGACTAAGGCAGAAAAGGATTAGCAGATTTATGCCTTATGTGACAATTATACTTCTACTGAGAAGGATCATTTTGTTGTTAGATTATAGTCCGTGTTTATGGATGTCAGTATAATACGTTTCACACTAAGATGTAATAATAATTAGTAGTAGCAGGTATAATAACCCAAATGCCAGCTGTCCCTTTGTCCTTTAGTTTCAGTGTCTGTCTGTGCTCTCTCTAATTTTGCCCTCATTGCAACCCAGAATTGGAACTGAGAGAAAAGAATCTGTGGTCACAAATGAATTGGTGAGCAGGATGCCTGGATGGCTCCGTTGGTAGGGTGTGCGACTCTTGATCTCAGGGTTGTGGGTTTGAGCCCCATGTTGGGTATGGAGATTACTTAAAAATAAAATCTTGATGGAGTGCCTGGCTGACTCAGTCAATGGAGCATGCGACTCTTGATCTCGGGATGTGAGTTTGAGCCTCGTGTTGGGTGTAGAGATTAGTTAAGAAAATCTTAGCAGTGGGGCGCCTGGGTGGCTCAGTGGGTTAAAGCCTCTGCCTTCGGCTCAGGTCATGGCCTCAGGGTCCTGGGATCGAGCCCCGCATTGGGCTCTCTGCTCAGTGGGGAGCCTGCTTCCTCCTCTCTCTCTGCCTACGTCTCTGCCTACTTATGATCTCTCTCTCTCTGTCAAATAAATAAATAAATAAAATCTTTAAAAAAAAAATCTTAGCAGTGCTTGGGTGGCTTAGTCGGTTAAGCGTCTGACTTTTGGTTTCAGCTCAGGTCATGATCTTAGAGTCCTGGGATCGAGCCCTGCATCAGGCGCTGCGTTAAGTGCACAGTCTGCTTCAGATTCTCTCTCCCTCTCCCTCCCGCTTTCTCTCTCTCCCTCAAATAAATAAAATCTTTAAAAAGTCTTAAAACATCAATAGTAAATGAATTGGTGAGCAACATTGGTTTTGTAAGGGATGAGGACGTGGAAAGATTTGTATCACATTCAAATCTCTCCCCCCCCACACACACACCTCTTCTTAAGCAAAAAGTTTAAGAATCCATATTAGATACTTATGTGCTCTGGAGAGCCTCCCCATCTCAGATCTGAGGCTTTTCTATGTTCTACACCCTTCTCCCCAGCAGTGCCCGTGCCCACTCTTCCCTATGTCCTTCTCCTTCACAGGAGGGATGTAAATTCCTCTCCTAATATTATATGTTATAGTTTAGAAACCATTTTTTGTTACTAAATACATTCTTAGCGTGTTACACTTCTGCCCTGTGTGGCTTATCGAAGTATTCCTTTCAAAGAAACTCTACTTACAAGAAATTCCAGGGGAATACAATTTTTGTTTCATTATAGAAATAGGCCTCATTAAGACAGAATTCTGAAATGAAGGACCATCTACAGAATCTTGACCGTAAATGGTGTGACATCGCCTGCCCCCGTTCAGACATCTTATGTTTAACAGTACTTGAAGGAGTTCATTAGCATGGGAATTTATGAAGATGACAGAGTTTTAGGGATGACTGAATCCATATTTTGTAGTGAGAACTACAGAAAATTCATTATAAACTTAATATAGCACCATGGGGTGCCTGGCTGGCTCAGTTGGTAGAGCATGCAACTCTTGATCTCGGGGTTATGAGTTCAAGACCATGTTGGGCACAGAGCTTATTTAAAAAACAAACAAACAAACAAACAACTTAAGATAGCACCAAAACTACATCAATAATACATTGTGATTTCTATCGTGTGTCCTAACTAGACCTTTAACCAGACAGTCCTGGTTCTGTTTGGGTTCTTCCGTCTGCCCCATATTACTCTTATCCCTAGTTCTGGTTCATAGTTAGGTGTGAGAAATTCAAAACATATCACATTCAAAGATATTTTCTCCACTCATGCCCACTAATGGCTTTAATCTAGACAAAATATCTACTTTACAACCAAAGGTGTAAATGAAACCCTAATTCCTGTATTTGCTCATTGCCCTTCTCTCCACCCTCCCAGAATCATCTCCGGTTACCTTTTTACAATGCAGTTGAATTTCCTGATTTTCACCGTGGCTTTGCAGAGTTCAGGTACATCAAGATCATGTCTCTGTTAGAGCTTGTTGGCTAAAAATGTTTCCAATGAATCCAAAAAGGTAACTGTAGTATCATTGGGGTAAAACTGTGTCAGTGTTGGCTATGTATGGATGGCTTAAAATTCCTGTGAAATTTAACTGTGGACTGGCTCCTTTTAAAAGCAAAATACAGGTCTATGCTCCTGAAAGTCTGCCTTCAAATGAATTACACCTTGATTGGAATGGCATCATATATTGCAATACTTTCCATTAAGTAAATGGCTTTTAGTTGTTCAATAAAATATGCAGGTTATCACTGAGATTTAAGTTTCTCTGGGCCCACAGTACTTGTGATTCTGGGCAACAGCCTAAGCTAGCAACAAAAGACTTTGCAGGGATGTCCAGGGAATCATATGAAAATAAGAATGGCTAATGTCCAGGAGGGAAAGAATCTTTATTTCAAACTTGGTATCAGATCATTAGAAATATACTGAGAGAAACGTAGACAACCAGGACAACCAGAATTTAATAGACTTCTCCAGACACGCTTTGTTTTGAGGTTGAGAATTCAGTTTGAGCATTGTTATTGTGTGAATTACTAAAAATGTATCCATCTCTTCAAGCACTGCTCCTATAAGTTACAGAGGGGAGTTGTTGGTTAGAATTTGTGGCAAGAAGAAACCTCTTTTTTCAACCCCCCCAATTTATTTATCTCAGTGGGAGGTACGAAAATGGTGCCAAAATCATCTATGTAATGAGCAGTCCTCAACTTTTATTTTCCTTTTCTAATGAGCTAAGGAGGGAGGCTGAAATTAAGGAAATGAGTATTTGTGAAATGGCAGCTCAGAGTGACAGCTGCTGATTTGAATGGATGGCCAGCTGCCTCTAGACTCGCAGAAAGAAAGAGAGCTAGCATTCTTGGTGCTGTTTATTTTCTTCCTTATATTTTCTGTGTCTTCCAAAATACCTAAAATCAATATTAATGACTTTTATAGTGGAGAAGGAAAAAAACTAAAAGATCTTAGTTGTGACCAGTACATATTACACACAGGCATGAGGATACTAGAAGGATACTTACCAACATGAAAATGGTGTTTATCTTGGAGTAATTGGGGTGACCGGTAATTTTTAGGTTTCTTTCTCTTTTGCGCATTTGCATTTCCTAATTATTCTGCAATTCATATTACCTGCATAATAAATGAGGATTTTTCTACAGGGAGCATTATCTACATAATAAAACACTAAGTTTCTATTTAAAAAAATAACATACCCATACCGAAAAGTAAATATTTGTACTGTAAATTTGTTCTTGTCACGGTCAACATTTTAGGCTTAGCAAGTAGATAACTCCTATGTTTGGAACTGGATTCAGCAAGGTTCAGAGACTGCCTCAGAGGAGGCTGTGAGGGAGTGCCTGGCTGGCTCAGTCAGTAGTGACTAGTGATCTCAAGGTCATGAATTCGAGCCCCACGCTGGGTGTGGAGCCTCCCAAAAAAAGAAAAGACAAGGCAAGAAAAGGCCCTGCGGTCCTGCAGAAGTGGGCAGAGACCCTCATTGCTCTCTCCCTGGCAGCCTCCCAGAGGCCACAGCAGGCCTGAGTCTGGAATAATCGGATCGGTAATTGTGACAGTAATTAGATATTTTCCTCATTCCTAACGCTTTCAAACCATCCCTGATCATTCTCATTTGAGCCCCTGAATAACTGAAGAGTAGACAGCAGACCAGGCATCAGTATTCCTTCCCCGCACGGCAGCCCCACGGAGATTTTTAAACCAGAGCAGATCACATTAGTCTTCTGCTAAAGACTCATCAAAGGATCCCCAATGCATTAAGAATATAATTTAAACTCTTTACAAGAGACGCTGCCTGATTTGGCTAAGACAGCCTCTGTGACTTCATCCTTCCCACTTTCCCGGAGGAATTAGGTCTGGCCACGCTGCCCCCATACACAGCTCAGGACCTTCACGTGGTGCCCTTGTTCTGGAATGCTATTCTTCGCCCTGCTACCGCCGCCACCACTTTCTCCTCAGGACTGACTCCATTCTGTCCATCGCAACCTAAACATCTCCCTTCTCCAGGAGGCCTTAGCAGACCGCCGTGTTTGATGAGGCATGTTCGGCTTCTCACCCAATGTATTCTGTAGCAGTTATCCGCGGCTATTTGACAAGTCACCCCAAATCTTAGGGGCTTCAAACAACAAATATCTATTGTCTCACACACTTTCTGTGGATGACTAATCCAAGTGTGGCGGGGCTGGGCTGATCTGGGTCAGGGTCTCTCAGGAGCTTGCAGTCAAGACTTCAGTGAGGGCTGGGGTCATCTGAAGGTTCGGCTGGGGCTGGGGCCTCTGCTTCCAAAGTGACTCACTCACCTGTCTGCCAAGGCAGTGCTGGATGTTAAACATTTCCAGTTAATTCTTTACTCACTTATTGTTCGTCTCTCCTCGCTCATTGACTCTCTCCTCTGCACCCAGCCCAGTGCCTAACACACTGTTGGTGCTCAATAGATATTTGTTGAATGAATAGGAAACCCCTACCTTCTAACTCAGCAGATTGCTTCAAACAGGGGGTACAGATTGGGGTAAAATGAACATTGCTGGCTAATGTTGACTTCATCTAAGAAACTGTAAGCGAATAATTGGCTAAGGGTAGGAGGACTGATTTCCTCTTTATCTGCAGAAGCACCTTCATTTATTTCAGTTGGGAAACTAGTAATGTACAGTTTTAATTTTTTCCATAACTGATTTCCTTAATTTTTTTAAGTGAAACTGTTCACCACAAATTTGGTTTTTTGTATCCTTTCCTGGGGGATCATTTTATTTACAGTTGACCCTTGAACAACACAAGTTTGAACTGCATGGATTTACTTACACACAGATTTGTGTGTGTGTGTGTGTGTGTGTGTGGCAAATACACTACTGCAAATGTATTTTCTCCATGATCTTCTTAAGAGTTTCTTTTCTCTGGCTTACTTTATTGTAAAAATACAGTATACAATACATACAACATGAAAATATGTGTTGACTATTTGTGTTATCAGTAGGGTTTCCCGTCAACACTAGGCAATTAGTAGTTAAGTTTTTGGGAAGTCAAAAGTTATACACAGGGGTGCCTGGGTGGCTCAGATGGTTAAGTGTCTGCCTTTGACTCAGATCATGATCTCAAGGTCCTGGGATGGAGTCCTGCATCGGGCTCCCTGCTCAGCAGGGAGTTGGCTTGTCCCCTTGTCCCTCTCCCTCGGCCCCTTCCCCCCTGCTCATGCTCTCTCGCTCAAATAAATAAATAAAATCTTAAAAAAAAGTTATACACAGATTTTTGACTGTGCGGGGTCTGTGTCCCTAACCCCAGGGTTGTTCAAAGGTCAACTATAGTTGTTCCAATACATTCATGGAAAGAGGTTTTAAAGCAGAAATAATAAAAAATTTATGACCATCACATGAAAATCAGTAGGTAGGAGTGATTTAAAGTCAAACTACGATGGTTGCTGGTTTACTTAGAGGTTTTCCCCACTAGAGGGTAAAGCTGGGGGAAGGCACAGTGTATGTTCTCTGTATCCTGGCATCGGGTGTGGTGGGTAAATCAATAGCTTCCACCTCGACTGGGATTTCGTTAGAAATGCAAATCTTGGGCATTGCTCCAGCCCTAGTGAATCAAAACCTACATTTTAACAAGTTCTCAGGTGATTCATAGCGCATTAAAGTTTGAGAAGCCCTAGGCTTTAATATATAACCTGGGGCTTTACATTTTAGGAAGATTTTTACTTAACAAAAATGGAGCCTTTGCTTTTCTGGAGTCAAGTTCAGGAATAAAAGGCCCCATCTTCTAATAACTGAGATGCTTCTAATTGAGAAGGTTTTTTTTTTTTAAAGATTTTATTTATTTACTTGACAGAGAGGAGAGAGACCACAAGTAGGCAGAGAGGCAGACAGAGAGAGGGGGAAGCAGGCTCCCCGCTGAGCAGAGAGCCCGATGCGGGGCTCGATCCCAGGACCCTGAGATCATGACCTGAGCCAAAGGCAGAGGCTCCAACCCACTGAGCCACCCAGGTGCCCCGAGAAGGTATTTTTATATGTTAGTGTTAGCGTACAAAACATCATCCTTCCTGAGCTTCCTGCTGGGGCCTCTGCAGCTGCCTGGGACAGTTCCTTCCACATCCAGAAGGCTGCGCTCTGATTTAGGTTTTTACCTCAAATTAGTAACCTGGTGAAGAGCTGGGTGCTTCTGGTTCCCAAAACCAAGGTTTGATAATTGGGGTCGAAGTTATTAAAATGATATGACCCTGAGAATAATTCTTTTCCATATTGTTTTTTGGAAAAAAAAAAGCTTCCGATTTGCTTTATTTTACAGAGAAACATTGTTTTTCTTTTTTTTTTAAGAACTCAGCTATGAAAAGATATATTCTAGTTTAGTTTCTAAACTTCGAATTAAACATAGAAATTCTGTGTTTTCAGATTTCAGTAGAAATGGGAATTCCTTACCATTCTTGTTTTTGTTTTCCTTCCCTTTATATTTTACAGTTATAGTCGTTTTGAGGATATTTCACAAAAACAGAGCAAAATGACCACTGAACCATGAATGTGTGATGAGACAGTTTGGTGCCCATGTGTGCGTTTATTAAGTAAGCTCTACGCCCAACATGGAGCTTGTACTCATGACCCAGAGATCAAGAGTTGCATGTTCTACCGACTGAGCCAGTCAAGCGCCCCTGCGCTTTTCCTTTTAAGTAAAAATTTAGCTTTGGAAAATTAGAGCAGTTGAATTTCCTAAAGCTGTTTATATTATTGTGTCAACTATGGAAGTATAGGATATTACATTAAAAATATTTGAGAAAGTATCAGGGCGCCTGGGTGGCTCAGTCGGTTAAGCATCTGCCTTCAGCTCAGGTCATGATCCCAGGGTAGTGGGATCAAGTCCCAGGTCTGACTCCCTGCTCAATGGGGAGCCTGCTTCTCCCTTTCCCTCTGCCCCTCCCCAGCTCATGCTCACTATCTCTGTCTCTTTATTTCTCTCTCAAATAAATAAATAAAAAATCTTTAAAAAAAAAAATTGAGAAAATATCATTAGCAAAAAGTCAAGACTCCTGTCACATTTCCAAAATCTGGCCAAATTATATTTAAGAGCAAGATCTCATCTATATACTGATTTACCCACTGAGGTTTCATTCAGCAATGTCCCTGTGCCAGTGACTGGGCCCAGCATGGGGTTGCAAAGAAGAGGGTGTAATCTGTGAGGGAACTACCTTTTCTGAAGCAGTAGTTTGGTCAGGGAACTCTGTTAATAATTAAAGTGGTTACTGACTGGTGGAAAGTTTAAGATGTAAGCAATATGCTTTCTTCATTCTAAAACAAACCAGTGTTTCTCCAGAAATATAAATATTTGGAACAAGCAGAGGGCTTGTAGGTTATCAGGCTTCTTTGCCAGTTAGTATTCTGTTCCTCCCGGACATTGACCTTTTTTTTTTTTTTTTGCAGTGACTCTGGTGCATTTTCTTAGTCTTGTCTCATGTACAATTTTATCACCATTGGAAAATCTTGTTTCCTGACATGACTCTGAATTTGCATTTCTTTCATTTTCAGTGTGTTTCTCACTTAGGATCCATTGCCATATTTGCTACTGAAATTTGTTTTTTAAGACAGCTTGTGTGTGTGTATGCATGTGTGTATATGCATGTGTGTGTGTGTTACTACATATTAAGTTTGGTACACATATGAATGTGGGTTTTTCTGGGGAGACAGTACATGCATATAAAAATACAGAAAGCTAAGATGCTGTTTGTGTTTTTGTAGAAATTTAGATACCTTGTTAAACATGCTAGTAAATCCAATTATAGAAGATGAGGAAACAAAATACTTTTGAAACAGGGATGTAGAAATGTCTTTTGGTTATTCTGTTTGACATGTGGAGGTGGTTTTTTAGTAGTTTGTGGTGATAATCTCGGTCCTCTAATGGCCATGCTACCATTCTGTACTGAAATGAGAAGGCCAAGACAAAATCATGCTGAGAAATGACTTTCGGGCCCCACGTGGCCACTCTTTGAGTCAGGTTTGCCCAGGAGTAGGCAAGGTACGAGGAACTTCTAGCTTCTTTTCTCCGAGTTTTGTAAGAAAGAAGGGCCTGGTGATGTCTGCATCGTGATGTCTGCAGTAGTTTAAGCAGGAAACATGGCAAAGGATACTCAATAGTTCCTCGATCCAGCATGCTTGCAGCCTGTTGAATAGCAGTATTTTTTTTTTTTAAGATTTTATTTATTTATTTGAGAGAGAGTGAGCATGAGTGGGTGGAGGAGCAGACTCCCCGCTGAGCAGGGAGCCCAATATGGGGCTTGATCCCAGGACCTGAGCCAAAGGCAGATGCTTAATCAACTGAGCCACCCGGCATCTCGAATATCAGTATTTTGAAAGAATTTAGCCCTATGTTTAACTTTGAGTTCGGTTTCAGATTTGTTACATATAAAATTTAATTGAATTATACATGGGAGCAGAGATCAGTTTCTTTCAAGTTGAATTTTGATTTGAAAAAGATCAGATCCAATCAATTCTCTTCTATCTTCTCTTGCTCCAGCTCAAAAAAAAAAAAAAAAAGGTTGTCCAATGGCGCATGGTTCCCCAAATTGTGGCGAGCATGCCACCCTTGCTAAGTGGGGTGATTCCAGGTGGTATATTCACATGTGGCCCATCCAGTCATCAAAGAAAACTATATCACAGGAGACAAATAGGATTCCCATTTTAGTGCTGTCTCAGCCCTCCTATTTACATCAAGAGAAAAGTTGGTGCACGAAGGTCTTTAATACCTCCCTAACTTTGCAAGCCCTCCTTGCCAGGAAGAGTCAGGTCCCAAGATCAGAGCTTTGGATGGGTCACACTCTATTTATTTTTATTTTTTTAAGATTTTATTTATTTATTTGTCAGAGAGAGAGTGAAAGGGAGGGAGAGCACAGGCCGGGGTAGCGGCAGGCAGAGAGAGAAGCAGGCTTCCCACCGAGCAGGGAGCCTGGCATGGGACTCTATCCCAGGACACTGGGATCATGACCCTAGCCAAAGGCAGACACCCAACCAAGTGAGCCATCCAGGCGTCCCTGGGTCACACTCTTTAGCTAGAATTTATTTTTGTTGTTGTCTTCTGCTTATGGCAAATGATGATTATTTTCTATTAATAATAGTATTATAAAATTTTCATTTTATTTTATTATTTTGTAAGTAAGCTCTATGCCCAACAAGGGGCTGCAACTCACAACCCTGAGATCAGGAGTTGCATGCTCTACTGTCTGAGCCAGCCGTGTGCCCATAGATTATTTTATTTTATTTTACTAATTATTATTATTTTTAAGTAAGCTCCATGCCCAGGGTGGTGCTCGAACTCACGACCCTGAGATTAAGAGTTGCATGCTCTACTGACTGGGCCAACCAGATGCCCCTACATGTTTTATTTTAAATAAATATTTAAAAATATAAATCTATGAGTTAGAAAGTATTAAATAGGCTATAGCACTGATGGCATGTGGTCTAGCAAAAGTCGTAAAGGTGATACATAAAGACAGCCTTGTAAGTCCTTGTACTCACATATCTGTCTGGGTAATTAGTAACTTTGTTTCTTTGAGAAAATTATTTCATCTTTGAGCCCTTGTTGTCTTCATCTCGAAATGGCAATAACATCCCATGTATGTAAAATATGTAGTACAGTGCTTTAAAAAATGAATGTACCTAAATTGTAGCTCCTCCCCAGCTAACTAAAACTCTTCAGATTTCATCATTTATATCTGATTTCCTCCACAGATCAATCTCGAGCCATCTCCCTACAGTGCGGTATCAATAATTGGAAATCATCGAGCCTCCACCTCTTTGTAATTGATTTGCTTCCCTTTTGTCCTTGTATGATTTATAAAGCACTTAAGTCTCCCGATGCATCTTGTGATATGTAAGCTGTATAACATCCGAAATCTGTAAGACTACAAATTATCAAAACTGAAGTTATCTTCTGATCCTGTTTTTCCTCTTGATATTCACAGAATGGCTCTGGAATTTTTGGGACATCTGGGTATTGCGAGGTAGCCAACTTAATGGTATACCTTTCCCCATTTGCATCTTCATTAGCCCAGCCACCCGGGCGTCAGGGAAGACACGTGGATTTGCATTTACGATTTACATGGCCATATGCTACGATTCCATTTTTTAATTCTATTTGTGGAATGAAGTTTTTATGGAAAACATTTTGCTACAGAGTTGTGAATGTACTTAGGAAGATCCATGTGGTTCATCATGACAGCCCTTCCCCTATCATCACCGCATGCACTAGCCTCCTTACTTGAAGTGCCTCCTTTAGCATCTGGCCGCATGCATCCCTTTTTGGTATGATCACTCATGAAACAACTGCTGGTCCACCTGTACATATTTGAATGATGGCACATCTGATTAAGTAGACATCCCTATTAGAGTGTCATATGCTCAAATAAATCTCCCAGTGTCCATTTCAATATAATGCAATAAACTCACTTTCCCAGCAAAATCAGGAATTGCAAGCCAAGCCCCATGTGGACCCAAGAGTCTGTTAATTCCACATATGGCCAATTCCCCGAAGGAAGATGGTTAAATACAGTCTTTTTTTTTTTTCCTTAAGTGGGTTAGCTAACAGAAAATTTAATTCATATGCTAAAGTGTGTCAAGCAGCTGAATTCCAGCCTTCAGTTCATCATTATCTTGAATTGTGGGTTTAATCAAGTTCCTTCACTTAATGTGAATGTTTGTGTTCAAAACCCAGCATCTTGCTTTAAGGAAAATGCTCACCTTTTATTTCTTTTGGAGAGTCCCCCGCTTTGTGAAATCTGATGAAGACAGCCAATGAAGGGAATCTAATTTGGGTGGCTGAACATGAGGAGGAATGAGGGAGACTGCATAGAGTGTTGCTTTCATTAAAATAGCTTTGTCCAAGAAGACATTTTCACTGTACTTCTGCATCCGTTCCAGGGCTGTTTCCATTTTGCTTTGCTTAAATGAAAAAGGAATGTTATTAAAAGGAAAACGTGGTTTCAGAAATAGAGATCTATAGAATCAAGTCAGTGGGCTGGGCTGAGTGCTGTGTTAGTGGACCGAGCGGGTGTGTCTGCCCCGGGATGGGAGAGCACTTTGGTTCACCCTCTTGGAGTCAAAGCCAGCACATGTAATGGAGTTTCTTTGTTCGGAGCTGGGCAGCAGGTGTAATAAAATTACGCACTGTGTTTGTGTGACCCTGCCTTTTATAGCCCTGTAGTTGCGCATTCATTCATTTTTCGGATGTAAATTAAAAGAGGAGGTTGCAGATTAGATGTGGCTCATGTGGGCTATGTGAAATGTAGTTTTTCTCACTCTCAGAACTTACTGGATCATGACAGAAATATAAATGAGCTCTAGGAGAATATTTGACTCTTAGGAGAATTCATTTCCGTCAAGAATAGGTAGCTGGCTTTGCTAGCAGATGTGGCCTATAAATTCATTATCCTCTTGTTCTTAGAATTTGTTATTGTTATTTTAATTCAGTTAGCGATACAAAGGATTTTAAGCGTTATTCTCAAGTTATCTTTATAGGCTTTCAATTAGGAATAGGATTAATGTGAAGTAGATTCTCCCACTTATTAGAAGAAATACCTCTTGAGAGTCCACTCTGTGTCCAGCAGCATGTGGGTGCTTTGCAAGGAGAAATAATCCATTCATCCCAATCTTTTGCTGTCATTTTTTTTTTTTTTTTTAAAGGTCAAATGAAGAGCATTTGACCTCCCTGGATGCTATTAAGATTATTTACATAACAATTCAAACTTGACTTTCTAAACTGGCATTGTGCCACAGAACTTAGTATTAAGTTGAACTGCTTAAAATTCATGCTGTTTACTGTTTATGTTCTATGATAAAGTTGATTCGGTGAGGTTCAGCCTAATACCTGTAAATTGAGGAGCACCCACTAGAGAAGTAACTGTGCTCAGTAGCTGAAGACTATACAAACTCGAACAATAGAAGACACGGAACTTTGGCAACTGCTGTTGAAGAAAAGCTCACTGACGTGGCAGTCCTTAGGAATTTGGGGATTTCCTAGCAGGGATGAGACTCTATGTATGCATGAGAGCACAGCCCTGAATGTGAGATTTACAATTTAACATCTTCCAATCCTCACCTTCAAAGAGCTTCATCCAGTAGTAAAAATCGCCAACTCTATTTGCCTAGAACATGAATACTGACTGGAGCTAATAACGTATTTCACTAAAAGATCGTTTCGTGCTGCTTGATGGAGAACAAGGCTCCCTGGCAGATTAAATTGGCAGATAGAATATGTGAGTCAGAGGCCACAATCAAAGGCCAGAAGGAGCCAGCCCCTTGGAAGAGAACTAAGAAGGTCCTGCTGGACCTTTAAACTGACTTGCCAAAATGAACATTATGGCCCGGTGGAGCCAAATGCGGCCCCCAGAAAAATCTCTAAAACAGAGGGTTACAGTTATCCAGCCTTGACTCCCAAGTCTAACCATACTGTAATTAGGAAAATGGGCTTTTGTTTGCCTATTGTATCATTTTTAAAGGCCAACTAAAGGCACAATGAAGCCCCATGATATTTTGACTTTATTCTATCGTTTTGCCTAGAAAATGACATATTCTTCTATGGGCTTCTCCAAGAGCTTTGAGAAAATCTGCAACATCTATTTTGAATTAAGGTATCTTCTCAGACACTGCGATTTCCATGAAAGGATGCACAAAGAACATCCCCAAACAATAGGAACCTAAGAAAATAGCCGAGTGCTGGCACTGACCTATAACGTCTGGATTAGGAGATGCAATTCCGTGGAGGAAGGTGCCCTGGGTCGCTCACTGTTATTTGCCTCCTATTTCTCCTGTGTCTCCAGCCCGGCTGGCCACTCATGCACCAGTGTCAGATAGGACAGAAACTCAGGGCAGAATAGGAGCTGTGATTTCCTCAAGCCCATTTTTTTTTTTTTTTTCCAGTGTGTGTAACTTGGCCCTCACAGACGTTGATGTCCCTTCTCTACGCTTTTAAAGCACATGGTTCATATACCTCTGGGTTAGCAAGGATGTCTCGTTTTCGTGTTCATCTCCCTCTTAGACTGTGGGCATATCAAGGGCAGGAGTTCTGTCTTTGAGTCTCTCCAGTACCTATCAGATTGCTTGGCACTGGCTCGTTCATTCGCTTCATCTCTGAATCATTCATTCCCAAGTGGACCCTCTTAATAAATGTTCATTAAATAAATGGATGGGTGAATGATACCTTTGTTTTAGAGCTAACTTGTGAAATTCATGGGCAAATTTCAAGGTGTATGGTTGAGAAACTCCCTATCCACTGCCCAGCCAGGTAAGCATGTGAGAAGAACAATGTGCCATCTTGAAACTATTCAGTAGTTCTCCCCGTTCTTTGGGTTGAGTCTGAAACCCTTCACATGTTCTATAAGGTTTATACGTCACTGTCTATGCATCCAGCTCATTTCTTTGCCTTGTCCCCTTATCTCCATGTTCCAGCCATACCAGCCTTATTCTATCTCACTGAATACTCCTTCCCCACGAGGCTTTTGCACATGCTGTTGCAGGGACCTAAACAACCCTTTCTCCCATTCTTCACCTGGTCCACTTCTGCACATCCTCTAGATCTTAGTCCACACATCCCTTCCTTGAAGAAGTGTTCTTTGACCTCCACTCTCCACCCGCCCAGGCTAGATCTAGCTCTCCTGTACTTGCATGTCTCTATACCCCAGGCCTTCAGAGCACACATCGCAACTTCTCATTTTATGTTTATTTTTTTATGATTAAGTGACGTATCAGTACTCCGTGGCCACATAACGCTGTAGAATAAAACACCACAAAATCTCAGTGGCACTCAGCAATAAGGGTTGATGGCTCCCGTATTTGGAGTCAGCTGCAGGTCGGCAAGGCAGCTGCTGTCCTTGGGTGTAGAGGCTGGGCTCCCCCATGTGTCTGGGGATAAGCTGGCTCTCTGCTGATCCAAGACTGGGCAGCCGCTCCACCTGTCTCGCATCCTCCTGAAAGCCGGCTCAGGCACAGTCTCGTGGTAGCGGCACATGTGCACGAGGATACACGAGAGGCTCTTGAGGCGGCACAGGTACATCATTAGTTCTTGCTCATTCTAGTGGCCACGGTAAGTCACACGGACAAGTCCAGGATCAAAATGGGAGGGCACTGCAAAGTTACAAACGAGGACATGTTGACAAGGAACTGTGACGATTGGGGCCATCTTTGCATGCTACCACAGCGTGACTCTAGGATCAATGGAAGGCAATGCTGGTATCTCTTTTTAGTCACCACTGTTTCCCTAGTACTTAGCGAGGTGCTTGACATAGACTAGTTGATAAATATTTCTTGAATGAAAGCAAGACGGAACATGAAAAGATGTCAATCTGTCGCTGTTATCTCAAAAATCTAGAGAAATGTTCATTTTTGGAGGAGTGCCTTAAGGAAAGTAAAAGAAATGAGTTCAGAATTGTTATCTATTTCTCAGTCTTCAAAATTCCAAATTCCCCCAAATAACAGCTGTTTGCATCTTAGGGTTAGCTTTTGTTTCTTGTGAGATACATTTCTCTCTCTATCCTTGTTGCCAGTAAGGGTGTTTGAAAGTAATTTCTTTTTTTTTTTTTTAAGATTTTATTTATTTATTTGACAGAGAGATCACAAGCAGGCAGAGAGGCAGGCAGAGAGAGAGGGGGAAGCAGGCTCCCTGCTGAGCAGACAACCCAGTGCGGGGCTCGATCCCAGGACCCTGAGATCATGAACTGAGCCAAAGGCAGAGGCTTTAACCTACTGAGCCACCCAGGAGCCCCTGAAAGTAATTTCAGATGAAGAGAGTTAAACATGAGTTGTATGAAGAAAGGGGGCAAAAACTTAGTATTTTGGATATGAAGGAAAAATAGAGTTGCTTTCATTAGTTTCTGTAGTGGCGTGTGCACTCTTTCTCAGGTGCCATAGACTTTCACAAAACAGGCTCTGAAGGGCCAGGAGGAGGCTAATGGTGCATTCAAATAGCCATGTTCCTAATAACTGGGAAAATAAGTCAAATATTTTCATTAATTCTGGAGCATGAAATCCTAAAAAGGTCCTAAGGGTATGAGACACAAACAGAAAGGGACAGAAAGGGGCACCTCGGTGGCTTAGTCAGTAGAACTTCTGCCTTTGGCTCAGGTTATGATCTTGGGGTCCTCGAGTCAAGCCTCACATCAGGCTCCCCACTCAGCAGGAACTCTGCTTCTCCCTCCACCCCTCCACCCCCCCACAAATAAATAAAATCTTAAAAAAAAACAAAAAAAAGAAGGAAAGAAAGGGACTTGACCTGGAAAGGAAAGATAGATTGGCATTGTCAAGTATATGGAACCTTAAATGGGTTTCATATTTGGAGAGTGGTAAAGGAGTTGGGGAATACAGATTCAAATGCTTCTAGGAAATTCTATAAGAGTATGAGGATAATTTAACTGAACCATGTAATTGGGTATCTTTAATAAAGAAATGCATTGATTCTGTCTTCATTTAAGAAATAATGCGTTTTTTTCTCCAAGGGTGACCTTTAAAATACTTGACAACAGGGAGTAGCCACAATAATGGAGGAAAGTTCTAGAGTCCTTGATTGTGCCAGCTGTTAGTTGTCTGGCAGCTAAACTGTGGAAAGTTCTGGGAAATTTCTGGAGCTAGGAATGGGGTAACCTGGGCAGTGACTAGTCAGGGAGTGGGCACTCTCTGATTTGGGGCAGTGGTTATTTACCAACTGGACCAGAATTATTTCTATTTTCTAATACTGACACAGCCAGTAGGTGGTAATGGTTGTGCATCTCTGCGAATATACCGAAAACCATTGAATTGTACATGTTTAAAAGTACATTTTGGGGCTCCTGGGTGGCTCAGTTGGTGAAACATCTGACTCTTGGTTTCAGCTCAGGTCATGATCTCAGGGTCCTGAGAGCGAGCTCCATGTCGGGCTCCACGCTCAGCAGGGAGTCTGCTTGAAGATTCTCTCCCTCTGCCCTTCCCCCTACTCATGTGCATGCACGCCTTCTCTCTCTCTCAAATAAATAAGTAAATCTTTTTTTAAAAAGTGCATTTTAGGTTGTATGAGTTATAGCTCAATAAAGCTTATAAAAATATCTAAATAAAGATTTACTTGCGCAATGACATGATCGAAAGCTGTAGTTTGGAGAAAAATAGCTGGGCTAGAGCATGCAGACTGATTTGGAGTTGAGTCATATTGCTAAGTTATAGTTACTAAAATATAAAGAGACAAGGCCTGGAAGATGCTGCTAGAGTAAAAGTGGAAAGAAAGGCCTAAATGACTGGAAGAGGAGCTGAGGGAGGAGGGGGCTGAAAATGACCCCAGCGTTTTTAGACTGGAAACTTTGATTCCATTTACAAAAGTTTGCAAGCTGAAATGAAAGCTGGTGTTTGGTGGAACATGACAATCTCAGTTTTAGACATGCTCTGTGGTGAGGGCAGGATTTGATGAGAGTGTGTGGTAGTCACATGAGAAACCATTAACTGGAGCACCAGTGAGGGTCATGGCTAGAGATGCTGATCCCCCCACATTTGCTTGGAGGGGAGAGTCTGCCCTCATGAGGCAATCATGCAGGACAACGGAGGACGACTGGGAGAGATAGGCAGGAGCCTGCTCCTCCTGCCTTAGCTTCTCCCCAGGGGAAATCTCTACCACTGTAGCCCATCCACTGGCACCTTGTGGACTCAGAATCGGGGATGACTTGGCCCAGCCTGTGCCTGAGAACTTCCTTCTTCACCCATCAGCTTGGGACGATGCCGAGCGAACTGCCTCTTTGTCATTAGGTCCATGAGGCATATTAGATTAATTATTTCTCTACTCCTTATGGGCAGCTCCTGTAACATATTCTAGCTAAAAGAGAGTAATGGAAGGATGCTGTTTTAGCTTCTCAAAGAGCCTCACAAATAACAGTGGCAGGCATTTGGAATTCATTTAATTTAAGCATGTTCTCCAAATTTTACTACATCTATTTTCATGCATCTATTTAATATATTTTTTCTTTTCTCTCCAGGAGATTGACCATATGCAAGCACTCCTGGGAGGAATTAAAACCTCTTCTTCTTCTTCTTCTTCTTTTTTTTTAAACTCCCTTGGATTGCCAAATCCCTAATCTCCACTGATTATTTTTCCTTTCTATAGAGAATTTAATACAGTTTAAAGACATTTGGAGAACAAATGAGTAAAGGTTTGGAAAGATACTTTGAATATTTAAGACAGGGTGACACAGAAATTTATTGGGCTCCAAAATATCTTATCAGACAGCAAAGAGGTTTTTGAAGCATCACATGAATGATGCCATGTGAAACTCAGTTAGGAATTCCCCACTAATAATGTCAGGGATGTTGATGCCAAATGATTTAGGTTGTTAGAATACCTAGGCTAGGGGGAGGCAGCCCATGAATGCAATTAAGGAGACAGACAGACACCACAGGGGGGCTTTCTTTGGGGGAGTTACATTTGCCATTGGAGAAGCCTGGATTTTTTGCTTCTTCTGTGTGTGAGATTTAATCCGGAAATAGTTTTCAAGTATTTCTTTTCTTAGCAAAATTTAAACACTAACCAAAGTATCTACTGTCTTCCGTCTATTCACAGCAGTAAGTCATTGGGTCTAAAAGCAGTGTGGCTGATTTCATAAACAATAAGGTGGAGACCCAGCATGATGGAACGGACTTCGGTTACCCGTGTGGGGAGGGTCCACCGCGGTAACAGCGCAGAGTTGCGAATCCCAGCCAAGAAGGGACTTCAGGATAACTTGCCTGAAGGGGCGTAGTGCAGGGAGAAACGCTCAGAAGCAGAAGTTAGGATTTTGGTTCAAGATGTCATCTGCTAGTTCAGTAGAAGTGAGGCTTTGGGGCAACATGCTTCTCGAAAGTTACCTCTCTGTGCTCTCTCAGCGGTTTCCTTCCTAGTCAGTATTCAATACACACACATCTAGCTTCTGTCCCTCTCCACCATTTAATGAAATTGCTTCTCTCAAAGTCACCAGTAATCTCCAAAACCAAAGGACATGCCAATCTCTTTCATTGAAAACCCCATCTATTTCCTTGTCTCCTTTTTAGAAAAGATTTATTTATTTGAAAGGGAGAGAGAGAACAAAAGAGAGAGTGGGTGCAGGGAGAGGGGCAGAGGGAGAGGAGAGAGAAAGATTCCCAAGCAGACGCCCCCCTGAGTGTGGAGCATGAAGCAGGACTCCATCTCATGACCCATGAGACCATGACCTGATCATGGCCGAAACCAAGAGTCGGATGCCCAACTGACTGAGCCACCCAGGTGCTCCTGTATTTTTTTTTAAGTAGGCTCCTGACCCAGTGTGGGGCTTGAATTCACAACCCCAAGGTCAAGAGCCACATGTGCCACCAATGGAGCCCCCCAGGTGCCCTTCTTCTAGTATTTTGACACAAATCCCAGACATTGTATCATTTCGCCCCTAAATATTTCAATCTATATCTATGAAAGACAAAGACTCTTTTTAAGTATAACTCTAAGACCATGAACATATCTAAAAACTAATAATTTTTAATATTATCAAATATCTGAAAGGTTATTTCTGAATGTCTCATAAATATAATTTTTTGCAGTCAGGTTGTTTAACTCAAGATCCCAGTAAGGACCACACATTACAATTGGTTGATATGTCTATAGGATTCTCCTTCCATTGATATTTCACCCACTCACTTGCTTTTCTCCCCCCTTGCAATTTATTTGAAGAACCCACATTGTTTGCTCTGAGAGTTATAGTCTGGATTTTGCTGATTGCACCCCTGTGGTTAATTTAATGTGTTCCTAAGCTAAGATGGCCTCAGAGGTGGTATTGTACTCTTCCATCAGAAGTCATGCTTTTGGTGGGGTGTCTTTTTGGGATGTTAGTAGACGTTGTGCTTTGTATCAAAATCTATTAATTCATTAGAGGTTGTAAAATAGGAATATTTCACTTCTATCAATTCTTCATTTATTCACAGGACTACTTCTACAAAGAAGGAACTTTCTTTTGTCTATTTTTTAGGTTACCTAGTGGTAAAGTTGGTACAGGCATAGATTTACCTTTTAAAAATGTAAATTGAATCACGTTTCGGCCCAGCGTGCAGTATTGCTGTGGCTTCTCCGTGTGCACAGAATGAAATCTGTGACTGACACAACCCTGTGTTGTCTGGCCCCCCATCACCCTCTTCATCAGGTTCCATCATACAATCTACCTTTTTATTGAAATCTAAAATAAATTAAATAAAACCCTTGAAGTGTATTGAAATTTACTGGAAAGATGAAGTCCTTTCTTGCCCCCAAATTTTTGCACTTGCTGCTCTCACTGCCTAGTTATCGTCCCCCACTTTCTACCTAGTTGGCTGCTTTTTGACCTTCCTGCTGAAATGTCCTCTCCTCGTTGAGGCTGTCTCTGACTGCTTCACTTCATGGGCCTGCTCTCCCTAGTCAGGGCTCCTGTTTAATTCCTCGATAACACCCACCACGAGCTGTAACTATCTTCTTTATTTATTAACCGTTTTCCACCCAGCACACTAGCTCTGTGAAAGCAAGGTTTTTTTTTTGGTCCCATATGCTACTGAATCCCAAGGCACAGCACCATTTCCGGTATCCGGCGGATGCTTTTCTTTTTGGAATAAACACCACAAACTTGCTGACCCTGCATATCCTCATCTCTATAAGTGGGATGCTGGGATGAATGAGGTGATTATAGGATTTCTTCCATTTTTTTTTTAAGATTTTTTATTTATTTATTTGACAGAGAGAGAGAGAGATCACAAGTAGGCAGAGAGGCAGGCAGAGAGAGAGGGGGAAGCAGGCTCCCCGCTGAGCAGAGAGCCCGATTCGGGACTCCATCCCAGGACCCTGAGATCATGACCCGAGCCGAAGGCAGAGGCTTTAACCCACTGAGCCACCCAGGCGCCCCTCTTCCAGTTTTTTAATGTTCTCTGAGGACACAGAGACCAAAACAAAGATCATCCAGTGTGATGCTTTCTGAATCCTTTCTGTCGTGGTGCCTGGAGCAAGTGATGTTTGTGAGGGGGCAGGCCGTCCAGGCTGTCGCCAGGCTCCTGACCTGGGACTCCGGCCTGGCCCAGCACCTGAGAGAAGAGCTGGCTTGGTGACTGAGCAGAGGGCCGCAGGAGTTGGGTGAGGGAGAGCATTTTTGGACTCATGGGGCTGGGACCGTGGGGTAGGCTTAGATTTAGGGCAGGAAATTCTTTTCAGTGTATACTTTGAGGGCTCCCTGACTTTTATGACCCTTAAGGAATTAGGGGTTTGGGACTTCCTGCATCCCCACAAGTTTGAAATCTCCTTTTCCTCTGAAAAGTCACTTTCTTCTTCAGGAAATCCCACCAATTGAGCATTATTTAAAAGCATTCTCTTTCTACAATGCAAACGCTTTGCACTCGGTTGAGAAGGTTATGAGTATTTTTCACCTTTGTGTGAATTAGCTTAACTAGATGGCTTTCTTCCTAAAATCTGAGGTATCAACGTTGTGTTTAGGTTAAGAGACTCAAGGGGGAAGGGGACAGTTTTGGAGTTTGGCCCTTGTGCGGGCTGGAGGAGGACAAGCCTGACTTAGCAAAAAACCCGGGACTGGGGAGGTGGGGGACTTGGACACTCATGAGGGAGACACAGAGGGTGTAGGTCAGCCAGTCCCAAAGTTTCAGTCCGTTTCCTGAATGCCGGAGGTTCGACACTTTTACCCAAGATTGCTTTGATTAATCTGATGTTCATTACCAGAAGAGGGTACAGACAAGACCCAGAATATTATCCTGACTGTGTGGAAATTCACTGAGGTCAGCAGCTGTACACGGAGGGGCTGGACTGCTCCTGCCAAAAGAAGGCAGTGCCGGGGAGGCTAGAACGTGTAACCTGCACAAGGACGCGTCTGCTCAGGCAAATAGGCACCTCTGCCTTCCCGGAAACTCTCCCAGGCCTGCAGCTGCCTCTTGGCCCAGAGATCAGATGGGAAGAGATTAGCCTCTAGGGCAGACAAGGCCCAGGAAGGAAGGGAACACAGGGTCCTGCCCAGTTGGAAAGCTTTTCCTCCTCCTCCCAGACCTGCTCTCTGATCCTGATAAACACGGCTGCCACCTCCTGCTCACACTTCTTGAGAGGGGCTTATTCTCTGTCGAAGAGCTTGGAGAAGCTCTTCTAGAGGGATCACGTTGAGGCAGCCACAGTATGGAAGGATTTGCAGGCACTTACAGCTGTATACTTGGTAAACTACGGTGCGTGCTAATCTTGAGGCCGTTTTCTTATGACACTGGAAATGCACGTGGGGCTTTATTTCCCTCTGGTGTGTTGAGATGACACGCTGAGGTGCTCTTTGCATTTCTCAGGTACTTAGGATGTTGACCCAGTTGTAGTCTTGGGTACAGCACTATCTTCACTTTCTTTTTTTTTTTTTTTTTTTAAAGATTTTATTTATTTATTTGTCAGAGAGAAAGCACAAGCAGGCAGAGAGGCAGGCAGAGGCAGAGGGAGAAGCAGGCTCCCCGCCGAGCAAGGAGCCCGATGTGGGACTCGATCCCAGGACCCTGGGATCATGACCTGAGCCGAAGGCAGCTGCTTAACCAACTGAGCCACCCAGGCGTCCCTTCACTTTCTTGATAGTAGAGATTTCCAGTCTGATTTCTGACTAGATCAAGAGGTTAAGAAAAATCACAAAATATTTAAATTATAGACTTAAAAGAAAAGGATTATTCATTTATTTGACAGAGAGACAGCGAGAGAAGAACACAAGAGGGAGTGGGAGAGGGAGAAGCAGGCTTCCCATGGAGCAGGGAGCCCCATGCAGGGTTCGATCCCAGGACTCTGGGATCATGACTTGAGCCGAAGGCAGACGCTTAACGACTGAGCCACCCAGGCGCCCCAAATTCTAGACTTTCATGGAGTTTTGGATTAGAAGAAAACGAACTGGACTCCCCCTCGTGGCCTAAAACTGTTCTCTACATACTATTGGCCTTCGGTGTGTCCCAGCAGCCTTTCCCCTATGCCGGAACAATTTCAGATGTCGGGATCATGGCCGCTGTATTCTTGCATTGACAGACCCCTCTATGGTCTTCCCTTCCTTAAGGTAAAATTTAATTATGAGTTATTATTAGTCTTCATTACCCCTCCACAATCACACAGAGGAACTTGGATGGCTCTTGAAATAAGTGCCATTAGTTGGTATGTATGCCTGAAGCCTTCTCCCTACTAGTCTGTAAATTTTCCAGCTCTTGCAACTTTTCCTGCGGAAGAAAGACGAAGAAACATCAGAATCCTCTGCCTCTCCAAAGCTAATCTCATGGTTTGGGCCCTTGGCCTTTTCCCTCCCTCCCTTTTCTGGAACTTTACTCCATCCCCTTTCTCTCTCTCTGTATCTCCAGAGTTTCCCTTAGCCACAGACTACTAACCTCCCCTCCTACCCTCTAGTCAATGTTGCTTCCCTGCTCTAAGAGACTCTCCCATCTCCCGATTTCCTGTCACTATCAAATTTATGGCAAGAGTCGTGCATGGTTACTGTCCCCAGTTCTTCCTCATTCCCTGTGGTAATCTGCATTTTGTTTCCTTAGCTTTGTAGACATTTCTCTTTGAAGGACGTGCATGTCTTTGAAATGCTCTTTTATCAGTTTTCAGGCTTCTGCCCCCTCTCTCACTTATAATACAGACGCTGCCTCCTCTGTCTTGACAATATCTCCCTTCGACTCCTACACTCAGTTACTCTGGTTATCTTCCTATTTCTCTGGGGAACTGGCCTTCCCCACCATTTCCTCTTTTATTCTTTCCCCTGGATGAAAAGACCTTCTTATTTAAGATAATGTCATTGGATCTCTTTTCTCTGTTCTCTCTTCCCTGGCAACCTTACCCATTTTCATGGTTTTATTTTTTGTTCTAATAGGGGTCACCCCAAGCCTTCATCTCCATCTCAACCCTGATGTATCTCTGTAGCTCCATGTCAAGCTTCCTGCTGAATGCCTCCCCTTGAACACCTAGTTGCCACCTCAGACTTATGATATCTCAAACACAGTTTCCTCTGTAACCTATTCCTTTTTTGGAATCCCTATTTATGTTGAGGACATTGCCTGAAACCCCATTCAGCCACGTTCTAGATCTATAAGTCATATTTAAGTTCTCCTTTTCCACCACAGTTTCTGTCTACTCTCTTCCACAGAATCTCTTCCATCTGCCCCCTCCCCTCCATTTGCACTGCCCCAACTTAATTCAGACCTTTGTAGCCTTTTGCTGGACTACTGGAATAGTCCAACCGGCATGTTCCGTTTCCACTTGCAACCTACTACCTTCACTGTTGCCTGACTGTGGTGGAGTGTACCTTCTGCGGTGGTTAAGTATTAAAGTCACTGTTTGGGGCGCCTGGGTGGCTCAGTTCGTTAGGCATCTGCCTTCAGCTTGGGCCATGGTGTTGGAGTCCTGGGATTGAGCCCAGCGTGGGGCTCCCTGCTCAGTGGGGAGTCTGCTTCTCCCTCTCCTTCTGACTTCCTTCCCACTTGTGCTCTCTCTCTCTCTCTCAAATAAATAAATAAAAAATCTTAAGGGCTCCTGGGTGGCTCAGTCATTAAGCGTCTGCCTTCGGCTCAGGTCATAATCCCAGGGTCCTGGGATCGAGCCCTGCATCGGGGTCCCTGCTCGGCAGGAAGCCTGCTTCTCCCTCTCCACTCCCTCTGCTTATGTTCCCTCTCTCACTGTGTCTCTCTCTGTGAAATAAATAAATAAAATCTTAAAAAAAAAAAAAATCTTAAAAGGAAAGTCACTGTTTAAGAAAGAATTCCATATAGTCAACATTACTCTTGAAAATGCCTTATATTGTTCATAAAGTAGAATCTCAGTCATACTGCTTCTTAATAAGTTCAACACTGCCGGTTTTTCCTCCAGTCTTGGAACAGATCATTTTCTTTTGGTTGAACACCAGAGGAAGTCATCTGCTTGGTTTTAGGGGCCATCTAGTATGAAAAATATGTTTCTTTAAACACCAGCATCACGCTCACCATTCATCTATTTGAATTCATGTGAGTTACTCATGAGTGTGGTACAGATCCGTTGGAATGTCTCAAAGCGCAGCTCTGATCCTGTTATTTCTGTGCTCAGAAAACTTTAGTGGCTCTCCATTGCCTATCCAAAGTCTCATTTCTTTAGCTTGTTGCTCAAAACTGTCCATGATCTGGCTTTAACTCACTTACCTAATCCGGGTTCCACTCCTAAACGGAACACCCGCCATTCCTGATAGGTGCCTGGCACTTTCCAGCTTCCATCCATACTTTTCTCTCACAGTGGTCCCCCTGTCTGGGGTGCCTTCATCTTACCCCCCATCTTTGCTGGACTCAGCTGTTCTTCAGAGATCAGCTCACATGCTGCCTGTCCTAAGATTCCTTCACAGTTCTCCTCCAACCCAGTCCCCCCAAAATCCTATTTCCTCCTCTGAACTGCAATAAATCTTTATTTGTATTGCTTTCATGGTAAGTTTCATTTTCTGTCTAGAACTGTCATTTCATGTTTTATGAACGATAAACACTTATGGACAGGGTTAGTGCTTGAGTCTCCTTTATATTTTTATATTATAAAATATATATTTATATTTTTTATATATAAAATATATATTTTAAAGCACACACTCAGTTCTCAATGATATTTTTAATGATTTTTTTTAAAGATTTTATTTATTTATTTGACAGAGAGAGATCACAAGTAGGCAGAGAGGCAGGCAGAGAGAGAGGGGGAAGCAGGCTCCCCGCTGGGCAGAGAGCCCAATGTGAGGCTCGATCCCAGGACCCTGAGATCATGACCTGAGCTGAAAGGCAGAGGCTTAACCCACTGAGCCACCCAGGCGCCCCTTTTTAATGATTTTTAAAGATTTAATTTTTTAATTAAAAAAATTTTTTGAAGAGTGATTTGAGAGAGCGCTGCACAGGGGCCAGAGGGGGGTTGGCACTGGGGGGGCAGCAGAGGGAGAGAGAATCTTCGGCAGATTCTCTGTTGAGTGTGGAGCCTGACTCGGGGCTCCAACCCATGACCCCAAGACCACAGTCTGAGCCGAAATCAAGAGTCAGACCCTCAACTGACCGAGCCCCCCGGGCTCCCCTAAAGATTTTATTTTTAAGTAATCTTTACACTCAGCGTGGGGCTTGAACTCACAACCCCGAGATCAAGAGCTGCATGCTTCACCAACTGAGCCAGCCAGGCGTCCCAGTTCTCAGTAGGTTTTAATGAGTAAATAAGAAAAATAGATGTGGCTTCCTAACCCCTCCCCATGCAGCAGTTTCTCCCAACGTGCTCTAGTCTGGCAGTGGCCCAGAACTTTGGACCCAGGGCTCCCCCAAAGCAGCAAACTCTTCTTTATCCCAGTAGTGCCTCCATCAGGCAATGAATGAACTCACTAGGAAGGCAGCTGGGCAAGAAGATAAATGCAAATGGTCAAGCTCTTTGCTCCTTCTGAAAGAGCAAAATAAACATCCTATTTGATTAAAAAAAAAAAAAGACCTTGAAAATTAACAATACAATGGCTTTTTCATAGAAGGCTCTAGGAAATGCCAAGTCTGTCACTGGGGATGAAGACATTTTGTTCCCATTGTGTAGAAAGAGACTGATGAGGCCTCCTAAGCAATGCTGCAGACCTGTTTTAAGGATCAGAACCTTTGTCAGTGTATTTCAAGATCAGTGGGACTTTAAGCTTTACGGAGAGAAAATCCCTCCCCTCCCACCTCCCTAGACAGGGATGCTTTTACCTCAAGGAAACTCGAAGTTGAGGGGAGCTCTGATTCCAGGAGTCCCCTGGATATAACAATCGGTTGAATCTTCTCTGATTCATGTTCCAAACCCCAGAAATACAAACCCAGCTCTGCTCGGATGAGCAGTATGATTTTTAAGGAAGGTATGGGGGCTGAGGAGGTTGGGAAATGTAAAACTTAAAGGGATGATCTGGGGTTGGGGAGGATGGGAAATTGAAGCCTCTTTTATATCTTTCGAGGGTTGGAGCATCTTCATCTTTATTACGGACGTGCAGAAAATGTAATCTGCCCCAGCGACAGAGAGGGAGTTTGACAGTGAATTTACACCCTCGGTGTTGACTTTAGACCGTTCAGGGAAAATGACTGCCCCACGCTCTTGTAAAATCTTAATGTAGCATGGGAAGTGCACAGCGCTGCCTGATGCGCAGTGTTCAGGTTGGTCTTGACCTTATTAAATCATGGAAAGTGGCTTCTAGGAGGAATTTAAAAAAAATTTTTTTTTTCCTGCACAATTACTCAGGTGGTTTTTCCTGTTTCCTTTCTTCCTGGACTTGGGTCCTGTAATTACTATCGCAGAGAGCTGGAAGGATGCCTGCTCTCCCCGCACGGTCCCCTCTGCTCGGCCTCCTCCCTCTCCCCTCCCCCGCCCTTTCTCTTTCTGGCCCCGCCTCCTCCGCTCACCGCGCAGCTAGACAGCTGTGTTCAATCAGAAACCACTTACAACTCCAGACGATTCAAAAGGGAAACTTCGGCGTGAAGTGCAGTCCCGCTCCGGCTCTGCCCAGCTCTCCTCAGCTCTCCTTCCCCGGAGCCCGAGGCGCGGACCTCCCTCGCCCCGCCGCCCAGGTTTCTCCGGGAGGTCGGCGAAGCCTTCTGGGGTGCCGGCTACTGAGAGGTGCCCTGCAGCCGGGTAATGGGGGGCGGCGAGGCCCCGTAGGAGCGGCGAGGCGGCGCCGAGGGTGGCAGTGCCCCGGGACCGGGCGGTGGGCGCGCGCGGGCGGGTCCTCGCGCAGGCTCGACCGCTGCAGCAGCTGCGAGCGCGCCACGCCACCGAGCCTCCTGCGGCAATGGCTCGTCCGTGAAATGCGAGCCGGCTCCGTGCCTTCTGGGAGAGCTTGCATCCTTCCTTGGGGCTTCCCCCACTGTCTTGGGTGAAAATGGCTGTCTAGACTAAAATGTGCCAGAAGGGACCAAGCGGTGGATCTCAAGCCTGGTAAGCTCAAGTCAGAAGCTCCGAGACCCGGAGGAGGAGGAGCTCGGCTCTGAAAAGTGCAGTCATGAATTCTGGAGTTGCCATGAAATATGGAAACGACTCCTCGGCCGAGCTAAGTGAGGTAAGGAACAGCTGAGGTCGGGAGCTCCCGGTTCTTAGGCATTTGCTTTTCGACAACCGTCCCCCCGCGCTCCCTCCCAGCCTCCCCCAGCCCTACACCCCACCCCCCTCGTGCTCCCAGGCTGGAGACAGAGCAATTAAAGATTAATAGATTTTTTTTTTTCTTTTGGATCTTGTTTTAACTTGTAGTGCTACTCAGGAAATGACCTGAACTGGCTTGATAATTCAGTCTGAGACGAGAGGTTTCAAAAAGAAACGAGCTCTCACCACGGCGCCAAGGCGTTCTGCTCTCCGAGAATCTGGGTCCCCCGTCCCTTCCCGCCCTGGTTCCCCCAGTTTATGGTCGGCATTCCTTTTCGTAGCAATCGGGAATCCTAAACCGAGCCACAGCTGATGGTAACTAATTTGGTGGGGCTGGGGGAAGCTCAGCGGATTATGAAGTCTGCCACTTGGCTCCCACGTGCGATGCGTTTGGTTAAGTTCGGGCGCGGTGGTCTCGCGTCGGCGGAGACGAATGACCGGCGCTGGGGAGGGAGGTGGGGAGGAAGCACATCAAAGCCGCTTAGAACTTTATTTCCTGCCCGGGACTGGACTCCTGAGTCTTTGAGGCAAGCGCATTTGCAATTCCTGGCTCTCACTGTAACATACCCACTTGAGTGTTGGAGACTAGCTTTGAAATTAAAGCTACATCAAACGGTATGCAAATATATGAGCGGTAAGATGCTCAAAGCCACTTTTTTTTGATGGCTTTAGGGTTGCCTCGGGCACATCCCCCTGCCCCCGCCATCCCTGGCTTTGAATACCTGAAAAGTGGCCATGGGAAACCTACAAAACTGGGTGCTGGAAAGAGGAGGGAGTCTGTGTGACTCTTGTCTACAGCAGGAGGCTTGGTGGCTGTGGGTTTTCCTCCTGGCACCATCCCTGAGCTATTTATGGGGCAAAAGTAGAATAAATAGTCTGTGCTTCTTGAGAATGGCTGAAGAGAGGAAAGGGGAAGAAAAGGAGCAGAGCATTAAAACAGCCGGAAGGCAGATAGAGGTGATGTCAGATTACCAACGGTGAAGGGAAAATGAAAGGCTGGAGCCCTGGCTTGGGGGAGAGGGCTGGAGATGGGGTAGAGAAGGGGGTGTAGACAGGGAAACCCGAGTAGGTCTGCGACTGGTATCCAGCAGGGAATGCTGTTGGCCTGGCCTGGTGCCTTGTGTCTTGCTGCTGTACTGCCCCTGCTCGGGGTTTGGAGTAGCATTGTGAGGTGTTGGGGAATGAGGCCGAGGCATTTCCTAACCCCGGGGCTTTCCCTGTGATGTAGAAGGTGGGGAGATGCTAAGAGGGGTGGGTGGCTAAGAGGGGTGGGTGGAACTCAAACAGGAGGTTAGGGGAAGAGGCAGGAAGACCGAAGTGATTTTTTTTTTTTTTTTTTTAAAGCCAGTTTTACAAGCAGGGAGAAGTTCTACACCTAAAATAGAACCTATGACCCTGCTCCATGGCTTACCCTATTTAAGGAGAAGCCTGTGACTTACTTGGCAAGGTTCCTTACAAATCAAGCACTTAAAGGTGTTTATCTTGCGGAGAGTCTTCCCCTGGTCCTTCATGTTGTTGATTTCTGTGTGGCAGCTGTAACTCCCCATCACCTGAAGTGTGTTGTTTGGGTTGCGTTTGTTGTAAAAATGACTCCCAGGTTGGGGAGGAAGGTAGTAGAATGCTGAGTAGGGAGAGGAGGTCTGGCCTGACTCCCACGGTATAGGCGCAGTTAGTGCGTTAGATGAACCCAGAGTGTCATGAAACTCAGGTGGGGGGTTCTTTGCCTGGTCTTATCCACTCCTTGTGTACTCCTTAGAAACCTGGGGCTGGAGGAAAGAGTGGGGGATGCTCTGTGGCCCCTGCGTTGGTTGGAGCCATACTGTTTGAGCATTAGAGGACATAGTTTTGTCCCTGAGGAAATTTCTGGCCAGTCCTATCCTTTACCAAATTTTCTTTCCTTGTTTTCCGTGTCTGCTCATCGTTTCTTACTTTCTTTCTGGGCTTACTTTCTAGGTTTAGTGATTCAGTCTACCCTCTGTCCCCCCAGTCCCAGATTCCCTGCAGGTCGGGTAGTTGCAGTAGACTGTAGGGTAGTTATTTTTAGTTTTTGGACATATTTTCAATTAGGATATGTGTAAGAGAATCTAAGGCAAGGGGGTGTGTGTGGTTCATACTTGGGGACCCTAAATCTCAGGTCAGTAGATGATGGGCAACAGGGTTGTAGGATTGAGCTTTTCTATAATATCCACAGATGTGAATACAGTTCATCTGTATGCCTCCAACAGGTCTTCGGTGTACGGGAGTTTCTGGTCACAGTAATTTTTCTCTTAAACACTCGTTCTGCTTTAAGGTCTGCGGGCTGGAGGGGGGGGCAAAGTTGCCATTCTCTTTTCATGGTGGGTTCGTCCTCCTCACCTGGAAGCAGAGCTAATAAAACCCCTCAGGGGCCCCTTTAGTACCATTATCTCTTATTGCCCAGGAGCCTCCACACGGTCTGGAGGTCACCGTGGGGTCAGATTCAGCCTGTTGTTCCCCAGGCAGTTCAGGGGCAGGAAAAAACCGTGAAAGGGCCCAGCCTGGGGGTCCGAAACAAGAGGCTCTCTCCTTGGCGTGGACTTGTGAGCTGACCCCTTCTGGAGGGGCCTCTAGCCACGGGAATCATTGACTGGCAATAATGTTGTCACTGACTCCATACATCCTCAACAACGGGGAGTGACTTGAACCCATTGCTGGTTGTAATCTGCTGGTCCCGCTGGTGAGGGCCGCCAGCCTCGGTCAGCTGTGGAGGGGCTGAGCTCTGGTTGTACAGTGCTCCAGGAATGCTCACATGAGAGGAGATCTGGGTGTGAGGGAGGCATGGTTAGGACTTCTAGAGCTAGAGCTGGGTGTTGGGCGTGAGGTGTTTTGCATGTGTGAGAACTTTAAGATAGAAAAACAGGAAATTCATGAATGTGTCTGTTTTGTGTCTTTAGTTGGAAACAATAGCTGTTTAAGATCCTGTGAGATGATTATAGGAGATCGTAAAATTGCCTCTACCTGTGGGCATTCAAAACCTTGTTGATCCATGACCACAAATGGCTTCTATCAAGTCCGAACACTTTAACCAAAGCAAACTAATCCTTAGCATTAACCACAGTAATGCAAAAGGAAAATCTGAGAAACACGAATTGGCTAGTCTCTTTTCTTGGCTATTAGCTGTCCCTATCAGAGAATCAAAGGATGTTTTTCTTTTTCTAATGTGGGATTAAGGAAGGACTCCAACACCAGCCAAATCAAAAGTCTTTAGAAAATCAAGTACAGGGCACCTGGGTGGCTTAGTTGGTTAAGTGTCTGCCTTCAGCTCAGGTCATCATCCCAGGGTCTCTAAATTGAGACCCCTGTCGAGCTCCCTGCTCTGTGGAGAGTCTGCTTCTCCTTCTCCCCTGTACCCCACCCTCCAGCTCGTGCTCTCTTTCAAATAAAATCTTTTAATTAAAAAAAAAAATCAAGTACACTTTCACCAGCACTATATTAAATTCTCCCAAACCTTGTCAAGGGAAGGCTCTTAATTCCTCTTCCTCTTTGCCATGGGTTTTTGGTTAGCACTTCATTCTATTTATCTTGGTAAAACTTGTGGGACCAGTATGTAGTTTAACCGTGCTTCATTATCGCAATCACATCTCTTAGTTCTTAGAATCATTCAGATTTTGGGAGAAAGATTTCTTAAGGCACAGCATTACCAAAGTATGACTTGAATTCACTAATCTTTCCAGAAGAGCTTCTACTGGATTTCTGCTTGTCAGGTGGACAGCTGCCTGTTTACGCAGCAAAATAAAAATTTATCTTTTAAGAGTTCTTTTCTGGTGATCATTGAAATCTCTGGGGATTAAAAATATTCTTAAGGATAATTTGAAGCAATCAACTTATATTTTCAGCCCTTTATTTATTTATTTTTTTAAGGTTTTATTTATTTGACACAGACAGCAAGAGGGAACACAAGCAGGGGAAGTGGGAGGGGGAGGAGCAGGCTTCCCGCCAAGCAGGGAGCCTGATGTGGGGCTCGGTCCCAGGATCCCACTATCATGACCCGAACCGAAGGCAGATGCCTAACGACTGAGCCACCCAGGCGCCCCTAGTTTCTGCCTTTTAAACATTAAACAATGAACTGGTAAAATTCTGTTTACTCTGAAACCTTAGTTGCCCCTGGAAATCCTACTTCCCTTACTCTTTCCTCATCTCTTCATTCAAAGCCGCTTTCACGAGATGATTCCACTTAGGAACGGAGGTTATAGAGGCAATTCGGAGTGCTTTCACCAGGAACTTGCTAGGTAGCTACGGAAACCCCACATCTTCACTGATACTCTACAGGGGTTCTCTACACGGACCATCCTGTGTGGCCATTTCACAGATGTATTTAGGCTTCATCATCAAGCTGCAAAATACCAGAGTTGGTATTTGCCTGTGAGATCACCTAGTATTCCCACACCCCTTTATAATTCCTTATACTCCTTTGTTTTTAGAGAATCAACTTCATTCTAATGAGTAATTTCATGTGTGTCCCAGCTATAGCGCATCAGCTCCAGAAGGGCGATGTGGAGACGGGTCACAGAGTCTGGCACATAGTAGGTGTTCTACAAATGTTTGAATGAACACCTTGCCTCTTCTCACCCTTTCCCTTTTTACACACCTAGGATTTGAGCAATTGCTTTAAGTGCTTTGTCTGAAGCCTTTTTTTTTTGGACCGTCTGTGGCTGTGTAATAAAGTGCCCCCAAATTTAGAGGCTCGAGGAGATCTTAGTTGTGCAGGATTTTGCAATTTGGGGCAGAGCTCGGGGGAGCACCTGTGTCTATGACTGGAGCGTGAAGATCCCCTTCGGACGTCTTTGTCACATGGCTGGCACAGCGGTGCTGGCCCGCGGACTGGGACATCCCCTCCTCTCTTCCACAGGGGCCTGTTCTCCATGCCTGCTTGGGTTTCCTCTCAACATGGCAGCTAGGTTCCAAGAGGGGGGCCACTGGCAGTTTTTTTTTTTTTTTAAAATTTCATTTATTTATTTGACAGAGATCACAAGTAGGCAGAGAGGCAGGCAGAGAGAGAGGGGGAAGCAGGCTCCCCACTGAGCAGAGAGCTGGATGTGGGGCTCGATCCCAGGACCCTGAGACCATGACCGGAGCCGAAGGCAGAGGCTTTAACCCACTGAGCCACCCAGGCGCCCCCCCACCTTTTTTTAAATGTAGTCTTGAAACTGGCACAGAGTTACTTGTATGTGTCTATTGGTCAGAAACCACTCTATGCTTAGCCCAGATGGGAGGTGGTGAAGAAATAGATCCCACCTCTCTGAGGGGGATATAACAAAGAATTTATAACCATTTTTAATCTACTCCAGAGACCACAAAATGACAGAGCCTTGTCTAAAAGTCTGGTCTCTTAATTCTCAGGGCCTGGCCATAGTTTTGTTGTTTTGTCTCTTAGCTGTTAATTCAGTGGTTTTCCCAGGTATCAGCCTGCTTCCTTATCAAAAACCGTATGAGGGACATTTTGTTATGCCCATAATACAGGTGTGGAGATTGAGGCATAGTGAGGTGAAAACACTAACTAAGGTTCTACAGACTATTAGTGGTGGAGTCAGGATTTGAATACAAGTAGTCTTTGTCCTAGGCCCACCATTTGTATGGGGTTTCCTTTCGTCAGTTTCTCTTACTGTTCTGAGCTTCTGGTCACATGTTCCTAGGAGGGAGTATTCTACATAAGAGGCCTGTTTAACTTGATCTGGATTAGAATCTATGCAATACCCAGATAAACGTTTTTGATAAAAATGAAATGGATCTGATTAAAGGGATACGGTCTCTGCCATCACCTTCAGGTGGCTGAGGAATTCTAGGCATGGGTTTTCCAGAACCCTAAAAGCAGATCTGTCCATAAGGAATAGGGTGATCCTTATCTAGGAGACCCCTCCCTTCTGTCCTCATTTACCTCTGGGGAGAGAGGTTGCCCCGAGACCTCTGTCCCATTGCCTGTGTGTGCTGGGAGGCATCTGAGGGATTAGCGCTGCCACATCTGAGGTGTCAGAACGAGAATAAGACTTCCTTTGTCACAAGAATCAGCCTTCTCCCATCCCTGCAGGTGGGGCTCTAGGCTCCTACTGCAGTGGGCTAAATCGCTGTGGGGCTGCAGAGGGCTGAGCCTGGTGAAGAAAGCCAGGGAACCCAGTGAAGCTGGCGGCCGGAGCTGCCTGGCGAGGCAGCTGCTGGTGGTCAGGTCTCGAGGAAGCACGAGCTGAACGTGGCGGTGGGGGCCGTGAATCCGTCCCAGCTGGCCAGGGGAGGGAGATCAAGTGTGGCTGGAACCAGGTGGTAGTCACAGTAACAAGGAAAAGGAGAAATACGTTACGGGAGGGAGCAGTTAGTCACAGACCAGGCAGGTGATCGGGACCGAGGTGGCCACAGACGTGAAAGCAGAGAGAGACCCTGGAGTCTGGGTATGTGCCTTGTCTAATGGGGAAGTTGTAAAACGAATTCTGAGACTTCTTCATATTAAGGAAGTATTTACAGTACCGTGGCTACCAGATTTTGAGGTGCCAGAGCTTTGAGGGAGTGGGGGGTCCCATCTGGGATAGGGAATGTGATGACAAGACTCAGGAGGTGAACTCAAGGGTGCCTGAAGCTAATGTACCCAACGCAGGCCACGGGGAGCATTTCCTCCGAAATGAGACGGCAACTAGAAGATAAAAGCTGTGTTTATGGCAAAATTAAGATGTTGATGAAAAAAGACTTCAGATTTAAGTTTTAATCCAAGGAATCAAATTCAGAAAACCAAGATTACACTTTAAATAATCTCGTGGTTCTGGGAAAGAGGTGTGTGTTGGCAGGATTGCAGAATCAGACAAGCCAAAAAAAAAAAAAAAAATCTGAAAGTTGATAATAGGATGTGCATTTTTACATCAGCCAGGGGATGTCAGGGCAGGGATAAATTGTATGCAGTTATTTTCCCACCCCTCCCGGCCCTCACTACACCCGAATTCCTAATATTGGTATCTTTCACTCTTGAAAGAAACAAGGAGAGAATAACCTGGATGAGAGAGAAGAACAGAAGTTCAATTTATAGAGTAAATATTTCCTGGGACCACAGAGTTGTTCTTTCCAGCAAATGTCCCCTTCTTCTTGCTGAACAGAAATAGCCAAAATTAGCTCATAGGGGAAAGAGGACACCTTTTGAGAGGTTTGCATTACCCTAAGGCGTGACTGAAGTTGTAAAGCACTTATAAATGCAAGTCTTTTAAGATACTTCTTAAACTCAGCAAAGTTCAGCCAAATCAAGTCTAGGAAAAACAGAAATCCTGAATGAGTATCTCTTGATTCTACTTGCCCTGGAAGAAGCTCCAGGTTAGGATTTGTTAACTTTGTAAACAAGCAATAAAAACCTGTTGGGCTGGGAGAATTGTGTGCTAAAAGCAACTCGATGCTTTGGTAGGTGGGATATTTTGAGGCCAATCCCTTGTCAGGATGGGCCATATGACACACGGGGCCAGAGATGGAAATGCATCCAAAGCCAAAGGCTGTAGCATTTGATTACCTGAAGAATGGAAAGTTTCATGAAACCTCAGTGTGTGCGCATGCCTGTCAGTTAAGGATTCCAGCTGCATTTGGAAAAAAAATATTGAAGCAGTCATCAAGGGAAGCATGCCAACATGGAAGGAGATTGCCTGGCGATTAGAAAAGCTGGGGAGTCCTCTGGTTGGTTGCATGGTGAGAGTGGGAGTAATTGCTTGTCCCTGTTTCCTATGGGCTGTGTGGACTTGTCCACAGAACACGTGGCATGCTTGCAACGACTTCTTGCTTTGTCTGGGCCCCTCCTGGCCTCCCACGTTGGTTGTTCCTTCCCTCGCCTGTGTTCAGAACACTTATGATAATTATCCACAGCCTCCATGGGAAGCTGTGAGCTCTTTGCAGGCAGGACAAGAGGAAAATCCGTCCGTGTTGCCAGCACCCGTCCATTTGTGACATGGTAGGGCGTCGACAAACAGGTACTTGTTTGCACCGAACTGCACTTGACATTATAGTGTGACAGATGTGTTGGATTGACCGCTGCCATTATTTTGGTTGAAGGGCACATTTGAGGGGATTTAGTTTGGTCATTATTACCATAACTTACTCTCTATTCCCCATCTGTTTATTCATTCAACAAATACTGTGTGCCTTCCACACGCTAGGTGCTGTTCTTAGGTATGGGGATACAGAAACAAAACTGATACCATCCTTGTTCTAATGGAGCCTACGTTCTAGAGGGAGGCAGGCTGTACATGTGACAGATATATGTCCAAGTGGTGCTATGTGCTGAAAGAGAAAACAGGGAATGAAGGAGGGAGGGTGCTATTAGAGTGATCCAGGAAGACCTGTCTATGGGAATCTTTGGATTGAGACCGGAATGAAGTGAGGGATAGAGCCATGTAAAGATGGGAGATGATCATTTCAGGCAGAGGGAAGAGCAAAGGCAGAGGTCAGATATGCATGGTATGTTTAAGCAAGGAGGTGATGTGGCTGGAAGTGAAGTAAGCAAGGGGAGAGTGGAAAGAGATGTTGTCGAGACAAATAGTTCTGGCTAGATTGCCTATATCTCCTAGGCAATGGAAAAGAATCTGGATTTCTCTGGAGTGTTTTGATATTCCTGAACCTGATTTTTTACATAGATATACACGTATGTACATATACGTTATATAATGTATATGATACATACATTATATATACATGTACATTATATAGACATATACATTTATATATATAATTTTAAAAAAGGATTTTATTTATTTGAGATACAGAGAGAGAAAATGAGAGAGAGCATGAGCACGAGGTGGTGGGGAGGGGCAGAGGGAGAACCAGACTGCCCACTGAGCTGGTAGCCTGATGTGGGGCTCCATCCCAGGACCCTGAGATCATGACCTGAACCCAAGGCAGACGCTTAATTAACTGACTGAGTCACCCAGGCACCCCTATATAATAAATCTTAAAGTCATTAAATTTTGGGGCACCTGAATGGCTCAGTCAAGCCTCCAACTCTTTTTTTTTTTTTTTAAAGATTTTATTTATTTGACAGAGAGATCACAAGTAGGCAAAGAGGCAGACAGAGAGAGAGGGGAAAGCAGGCTCCCCGCTGAGCAGAGAGCTGGATGCGGGGCTCGATCCCAGGAACCTGAGATCATGACCCGAGCCAAAGGCAGAGGCTCAACCTACTGAGCCACCCAGGTGCCCCAAGCCTCCGACCCTTGATTTTTGGCTCAGGTCATGATCTCAGGGTTGTGAGATTGAGCCCTGAGTTGGGCTCCAAGCTGGGTGTGGAGCCTGCTTCAGATTCTCTCTCCCCCTCTCTCCCTTCCCCTTACTCATGCATGAGTGTGTGGACACATGTGTTCTTTTACAAATAATAAAATCTTAAAAAAAAAAAATCGTTTAAAGAACTGAGTGGCACAAACATTGGCCATGAATGATTTGAAAACTGCCTTCCTTTGATGGATGGTTCAGTATTGAGGGAAGATGTAGAATATAGGTGGGTTCTGAATTAGGAAAACTGGGCTCTACTTTCCACTGTCACTTGGACCAGTTTCCTTCAATTATTTAGAATCATCGACTTTATTGTTATGAAACTTAGTATCAGATTATGGATTTATAACAAATGTAGCTGTAAGGAGAGTAGAATGCTGACACTTGTTTTCCTATTGAAAAGTTATTTGGTAGTCAGGTTATGAACAAAGTTTTCTGGTGAGCATGGAATTAGACAACAGAGATGCTTCCATTGGGAGGTGCCATTAAGCCATTCTTTGATATGAGGCTTCTCTTATCCAAACCATTTGCATAACTGATGAGGAAACTGAGGTGTGAATAAGGCTGGCTAGGGGCAGAGGGGGAAGTGTAGAACACAGATTTTTTTTTTTTCCCTTAGCTCCAGGGATAATTTTTCCTCTTCTGCCTCAACTTCCTCTGTTTCTATATCACAGGATTTGTTTAAAGTATGTGTCTTGGGGTGCCTGGGTGGCTCAGTCCATTAAGCATCTGACTCTTGATTTTTGGCTCAGATCCTGATCTCAGGGTCCTGAGATTGAACCCTGTGTCGGGCTCCGTGCCAAGCGTGGAGCCTGCTTAAGATTCTCTCCCTCTCCCTCTGTCCCCCTACCCCCCAATGTGCACACACTCTCTCTCAAAATAAAAATGTTTTTTTAAAGAGTACGCATCTTGGAATATTCTGTAATATCTTAAAAAGAAGCATATATTCTTGAGTAAATCTTGTCTATATGTGACATGACTACTAATTGCACTATTAAAATAATTAGAAGAATTTATTTTTTGCCCTGGTCTTTTGGGTCTCTCGTAGGGGTCCGCTTTCAGTGGGTTCTTATTGACTGAGATAGTCGGGGCTTAACAAGTCTTAAAAATCCAGAGGAGCAGTTGTGTTCTGTTTTGACAAAGTGATGAGAGGTGGGCTTACTATGGCTGGTGGGCCAGCTGCGCTGTGTCGATGGTTGTATGACTTGGTCAACCCTACTATCCTTTTTTAAAAACTATGATAAGCTCTACATACCCTATAATCTCCGATTTTAAACATTTGTGAGTATGCAGAGCTGTGGCATTAGCACATTCACCTTGTGGGGCCTCCCTCCTCACTCTTTATGTCCGGCACTTCCTCCTCTTCCCCCACTGAAACCCCGGACCCAGTACCCAGCACACACTAGCGGCCCATTTTCGCCCCACCCCCGCTCCTGGCAACCACTCTTTGACCCTCTCTCTCTCTGTGAATCTGATTAATCTAAATCCCGCACAGAAATACTTGTCCTTTTGTGACTTTTTTTCCCCTAGACATAATGTCTTCGAGGTTCATCAACACTGTAGCATGTGTCCGTTTTCTTTATTTGTGAGACTGACTTTTCCACTGTGCGTAGAGATCCGGTTTGGTTTATCCATTCATCAGTGCACACTTGGGTGGCCTCTACCTTTTGGCTGTGGGGAATAAGGCTGCCACGAACACGGGTGTGCAATTTTCTGAGCCCCTGCTTTCACTTTTTTAGGCATACACCCAGAAGTGGAATTGCTAGGCCATAAGGTAATTCTGTGTTTAAATTTTTGAGGACTTGCCTTCACATTTTCCAGAGTGGCTGTTAGACTTTACATCACCCCACCAGCAGGGCGCAAAGGTTCCTCTTTCTCCTCCTCCTTGCCAACACTCATTCTTTCCAGCTTTGCTTTGCTTTTTCCGTCCTAGCCATCCTCGTGGGTGTGAGGTGGTATCTCATCCTGGGTTCTATTTGCATTTTCTTAATGATTCCTAAATGTTGAGGGTCTTCTCCTGTGCTTATGGGCCATAGCGGTCTTTGGAGACATGCCTGTAGGAGGCCTTGCCCATTTTTTAACTGAGCTGTTGGGATTTTGTTGTTGCGCTATAGGAGTTCTTTGTATGTATTTGTATGTATGTATACATAGGGAATGTAGGCCATTCCCTATGGCCTTTCTCCTTTGTGTAGGTCTCGTTTTGTCCATGATTGGGGCTTTGCAGGAGCTTCTTGGTATTTCCAGATGGAATGACAGCGTAAGGCGAGGCAGGAGAATAAGGCGCTTCCCTGTGGAAAACAAACAGGCTCCGCCCAGGCCAGGAGTCTCCTTCCTCCGCGGTGTCCAGGAAGCAGGGACTTCCGGTTGCATTGTGGGGCCAGCTCGCACTTCGCGGGCTGACGACCAGCACCTTTTTCTGTGGACGAGCTCGCGGCTCTCCAGCGACATTAGGCCCCGCACCAGAGCCTTGAGTTTTCTCTTCATGGCATCTGAAGGGTTACTTTGCTCCACAACATGCTGTGATTTCACGGTACTGAAAGCGGAGTTTTAGGAGAGGGTTTTAGCAAGAGGGGCCTGTGGAGAGTAGCCAAGAAGTCTGAGGCTGGCCTGTTAGATTAGATAACTGTTACTTGATTTCTTGGTGCTGTGAGTCTAATCCTGGTTAAACCAAAATTTAATTCATTTTCATGCTTGATTGGGAGCCCTTCTGATTAAGTGTTGGGATGAGAGCAAGCATCGTATAGGAGGGCTAGGGCTCGGGGAAGGAGCTGGTCCAGGGGCTGCTGTGCCCGGACTGATGATTAAGGGACTATTAATAGTGAGTAAGGGGGAAATAGGTGAGTTGGACCCCAAGACAGGAGTTGTTACTTCCAGCTCAGAAGGGTAGATTTAAACTCAAATGTGGGCTCCCCTCTTTTCAGGATGCCTTGATGTACTTGTGGGGCAGAAAGCCGTGTGCCTTCTGCTAGGACTGCTCATGACTTCAAGGCTGGTTTTTCATTTGAGGCGTCTGAGCTGCTTATGAAAACGCTGTCTGGACACACACGTGATGACTGCCAAAGAGAGCGTCTGATGTCGCGAAAGCTGCCCTCGGGCTCTTTAATTCCCAAATTGTGAAAGATGGGGCATCTCTCTTACTCTTCCATTAAAGTGTCCCCAGCCGAGCAATGATGACGTCTAGGGGTTGGGGAGTATGTCAAATGATGAGGAAGGGCTCGGGTATTTTTGGCTACCTTCTCTACTCAACTTCTTTCCTGGGTCAGGTTACTTGGTCGATGACCTGAGCCTGTCTGTGTGTCACACGGTAGTGCGGTAGAGTTGTGCGCTCCGGAATCCTAGCTCTGCCACTTCCTAGCCAGGTGGTCTGGGGACCGTTGCCTTTCTGGGCTACACAGTCCGTGTTATAAAATGGTGATACTGGAAGAGTATTATCCCGCTTAGACGGATGTTGTGAAGGCCAGTGAAATCTGTGTAGTGCTTATCAAAGTGTCTGGTAAATACCAGTTATTAGCTCCCGCTGCTGCAACACTAACCCAGCATCTGTGTTGTTGTTCTGCTGCTATAGTGCGGACTTGCTACAGGGACGGGCCAAGAAGAGTAGAAGCGCTTTACAGACAGAGCATTAGGAGCTGTGGGCGTAAACACTGAGATGATGTAGAGAGGACTTCTGAAGTGGAGAGAGATCAGTCATAGAAAATACGCAGGAATACGGAGAGTAGTACAGCCTCCTGGTGGTTTTGTCCTCTGGCCCTTAATGCCAAAAACTCACTACGAGGGGAAACTGTGCTTCCAAATATTGGCGAGTCTTTGAAAAGAAAGGTTGCTCACTTCTTTTTTTTTTTTGGATTCATGGAGCCAGAAATGTTAATGAGCTCACAAATGGCAGGCAACACTAATTGCTTTTAAAATGTTCCTCTTTAGGTTTACTATCTTTGTTAATTTTGTTTTAATTCTGTCTGGGCTGTCGTGTCTTCAGGCCCTCGTGTGCCCGGGAACTGCCCCGAGGAGAACCACACGGGGTGATGGTGGAGGAACGTGGGAGAGGGGAGGCAGTCAGGGCCCTCCACCCCCATGCCCAGAATGAAGATTTGATGTGGAGAAACAGACCGCGTTCATGTACTGTGTAACTACTTACTTCACGAAGATACGGCTGCATCAGTGATGCGTGCTCTGTGAATTCCCTCACAAGTTCTGATCTGTTAATGTTGGGGCCATAGCAGCAGGGCCGTGGGAGCTCTGCCTGGGTTGGCAATGGCACGGGAGGGGAGAGAGGAGCCTTGGTGAATGGGTCTGAGAGAGCTGGAGTCTGCCCCACAGCGGGGAAGGCCACTCTGGTACCGCTTGTGGCTCGCTTCGTCATTTGAGGGAAGGTTTTTGGTTTGCTTGCTTGTTTGTTGTAGTGTCTTGATGGAGGTTTGGTCTACTGGTCAGAAAGGAGGAAGTGGTAGAATAATCTCATGTTCTGAAGTTGTTAGGTTCGGTCCTTTGCTGAAGACTGTATACCCAAGGGCAGTAGGGAGGAGATGGACAGGAGTCATAGCCCTAAGGGAGCCTGAGGCTCTGAGTCTCACTGGGTGGTGGGGAAGGTTTGGAGGCCCTGAACTTCCACCTCTGTAGACACCCACCGTGATGTTACCCAATCCCAGGGCTGAAACTCATCTCCGGCTGAGCTGTTGCCTCACAAGTCTGTGTCTGACGATGGGCATATCCAAGTGGGAAAGCAGGAGCACAGGTCTCCTGTCCTACGAAACGTCCTGCTCCTCCCTCCTGCCCTTGCAAACGGAATCGCACGCGAGTCCCTCTTCCCACAATGCTTTTCCCTCTGTGGGGATAGCAGCTCGTCTTCAACCTTACCTGTCGCCTTCTTCAGGAGGCCTTTCCCAGCTTCCGGTCAGTGCTCGCTAAGTACCCGGTGCAGCCTGGCAGCACGGCTCCTCCCAGCTCTCTAGCATACGGGTATTTCTGTATCCCTCTGTCTCAGAAGCTTACCTGGTGGAGGGTGCCCTTTGGCCAGAAGAAGGCTTTTTTCTCAGAACATATTCTTACAGAGTGACTGACAA
>CM052895.1:75335518-75424346 GCA_028534135.1 Potos flavus | reverse complement strand
AAGGCAGTTACATACACTATTGAGGAGTAGCCCTCAGAAGTGTGAAGCACATGGCATGCATTTTTTTATGTCCTTTCTCAGCTTAAAACTCTTCATTTCAGAGTGCCCAACCCCTCACCCCCTGGTGACCTCTCACCCTTACATTCTAGTCTCCAGCTGATTTAACTTTCAGGACCTTCCAGGTGCCTGACTCTGTTGGCCTCAGAACTTCATATCTGCTGTTCCTATACTATCCAGATCCTCAACCCTTGCAGATCTACCTTCTGTGTGTGCTTCTCCTAGGACTTAGTTTAAGTGTGTGTTCTCTTCAAAGTCTTTGCTGGCATTCCCACTCGGGTCCAGATGCTACACTGTGCCCCCTGCTCTGAGAGCATTAGCCATTTCTGCGTTCTAGTGCTTCATACACTGCACCCGCCTGCGGACTTGGGATCTCCTACCAGAGTGGCTGCTGTTGACCACTGCTCACTAGCACTGCGTAGAACCTAGCCCTCCACTAGAGTGAATGACCTTAACTTAAACAACAGCATCCCTGTGACAGGATAGAAGTCCTAGCTTTAGGGGCATTTGGTAGTGAGGGACTAGAAGCTCAAATGAAGGGTCTTCTCCAAGGTCCTACAATCTATAGGTGGCTGGGCCAAGTTTAAACTGGGGTCTGATTCCAGAAGTCCATGCTATGTGCACAGTGCCTACAGCCTTCTCAGACCATGTGGTCGTGACCCCTAACATGGGCATCTATAGGACCTGGGGCTGGTGGGTTGACGGGTTGCAGGGAAGGAAGGGTATAGGGATGATGTCCAGGTTTCTAGAGGATTATGCTGATAGGTGTGATTGGAGATTTCATGGAAAATCTAATTTGTAGCGAATGATGGGACTGGATTTGGGCATGTTGAATTCGAGATGCCTGTTGGTCCTCAATGTGGAAATGTACAGTAGGCTGTGGGATAATAAGGCTCAAGATTTGGTTAGGATTTGGGAATCTTTGGCCTTCATGGCTATGTGCTTCCAGTGCGGAGGAGCTGATGTGCTCTGCTCCAGCCACTCCCTCACCGACCACGTAAATGAGGGGTAGAATGAAGCCAACTGGGTATCGTGCACATTCAAATGCCGCTCCAAGGACTGTAGTCTCTGCCTCCTAGCATTTTAAGTACATATAATATACACATTGATGCCAATGGTTCAGAATTGGCATTGTAATTGAAATAAGTTGTGTTTTTTAAATTGTGGTTCTTTAATTTTTTAAAAGAAAAATCTGATTAGCTCATCACACATCCTATGAGCATTTCTGCCTTTGAGCATTCCTTAAAGGACAGGGTAAGGATTAAGGAGATCATAAAAGTCATGCATGTTACATACCGAAGTTGGGAAATAAAGGAGGAAACAAAGAAGTCTTAGACAGTCTGGTAACGTTTTGGTATGTTCTTTGTAGTAACATTTCTTGAAATTTTAAAAATTTAAATTCTTTATATTTTCTTTTAAAACAACTAGAATTTTTTTTTTTTAAGATTTTATTTATTTATTTATTTGACAGAGAGAGAGATCACAAGTAGGCAGAGAGACAGGCAGAGAGGGAGGGAAGCAGGCTCCCCGCTGAGCAGGAGCCTGATGCGGGGCTCGATCCCAGGACCCGGGGATCATGACCTGACCGAAGGCAGACGCTCAACCATCTGAGCCACCTAGGCGCCCCTAGAATTTTGTTTTTTAAAGATTTTATTTCTTTGACAAAGATCACAAGTAGGCAGAGAGGCAGGCAGAGAGAGAGGGGAAACAGGCTCCTCGATGAGCAGAGAGCCCGATGTGGGTCTCGATCCCAGGACCCTGAGATCATGACCTGAGCCAAAGGCAGAGGCTTTAACCCACTGAGCCACCCAGGCGCCCCAAAACAACTTGAATTTTAGTAACTCTAAAGTATTTTATGATATATAAGATGGGCTATTACCTGTTGACTAAATACTTAGGTTTTATCTTTAAAAAAATAGATTTTTACTCTTTGTTCCTAATGTCTCAACACAGTTTTGCATTTTCTTCTATCTGTAGAGCAGATGGAGGTAGGAGGAGAGAGACTGAGAGGGAGAAAATGTGTGTAAATGAAGAAACGGAGGAGTATATTGTGTAGAGTTGGTGTCTGATGTTAAAGAAGAAAAAACAAGGGTGCCTTGGGGCCCTGGGATGGTCTTTGTAAAATAATCCCAAGATTGAAAAGATCAGTTTAAACACACACACACACACACACACACACACGGGCTGTAATAAATTGGGACCATCTGTTGTTTTGTCTCGGCCTGCTTACTTAGTTTTCTGCCCGTTGCTTATTTAAGAATGCCTTTAAGATGGTGACGGGGTGCGGCCTGGGTGTCAGATGGCCCCAGGGACGGAGGGGAGAGAGGCCAGCAAGGCCGGGCGGCAGGTCGGCAGCCAGCCTGGGTTGCCACATCGTTCTCCACGATTACCCTCTGGGGCCAGCATGACTCTGGCCACGGTGGCCTTGATGTTCTGATCCATGGGGGTGTGGGACGGGGCTTATGGGAGGTTAGGGAGTGAACCCTGCCTGCCTTTTTTTTTTTTTTTAAACCCACCACGTGAAGCCAGTTTTAGAATGGTGTTTTTAAAGAGCATATTTCACGGGCACGTCTAAGAATATATTACTTCCTTCTTACATGTATGTTGATACTAACCTGTTTCTGCACAATCTCCTACTAACCTATGGTCGCGAAGTCTTCTGTGAACAGTCTCTGTGTAGAAAGCTTAATCCCTGGGGTCCCGTGGAGTCCTTTTTAATTATAAGGGCTGCTGAAATTTATTTTCTGGCCGAAGTATGTTACCATTGTGAATTGCTAGTGTTTTTCTGTTTTAATGGTGACTTCCTATAAATAACAAAATTATTACTTGAAAATCCCTCAAGCTGAACTGTGTTGCTAAGTACCAGTCTACTGTTAAAGGCTTTATTTAATTTTTGTTTAAAGTGGGTATGACCAAAATGCTAATCTAGAGCAACATTTAACCTCCTGGTTTGGCAAACTATGTCAGGTAGTCAGTTAGCTCTTGGAATCAGAGTAACTATTTTTTCTTTTCCTATTTTTGTAGCTGAAAGGAGGAGTGCCTGCTTTGTAGCTACAGGTTTTGTTTTTTGGGGTTTATTGTCGTTGTTCTTCTTTTAAGGAGTTTGTTAACCCTCTGGCCTTCCCTTGTTGACCTGTCTGGAGGCTTTGGTTGCTAGGATGGTCTCAGGAAGTTGCTGCTTTCAGGGAAGTGAAGGGAAGGCCACAAGCTGCAAGTTGGCCTTGCTTTCCTCTGCACCCCAGTCCCTCCCTTCTCTGACATGTTGAAAGCCAACCTGGGAATATAGGCAGGGTGCAAGGAGGGGTCAGAACCTGGTTTCCTGCCCAGAAATATCATTGGATGCAAACATTTTCTCAAGCATAAGATAGAACATTCATTCAGAAGTAGGTATGAAAATAGAAAGAGCTGATTGCGGGAACTTGGATGATGAAAGCCTTCATACTTGGTGATTCCAATAGCCAAGGATTAGGCCCATGAAAGGATCATAGTAGAAACTTGACTGAATGGTAGGAAATGTTTTCAGAGTTATAGTCTGGCTTCCACTTCATTAGCCCTCAAAATATCTTTAGTCAAAATGAAAGGACCCTAGCTAAGGACAGATCCTTCTCTATTGGTTTCCCTCTTTCCTGGGAGGAAGTTGGTTTGTTAAGAATTACCATTCTTGGGGCACCTGGGTGGCTCAGTGGGTTGAAGCCTCTGCCTTTGGCTCAGGTCATGATCTCGGGGTCCTGGGATCGAGCCCCGCATCGGGCTCTCTGCTCAGCAGGGAGCCTGCTTACCCCTCTCTCTCTGCCTACTTGTGACCTCTCTCTCTGTCAAATAAATAAATAAAATCTTAAAAAAAAAAAAAATTAGCATTCTTAGCAAGGGAGAGGAAGGAAATGACCAGTTTCTAATCCTGGAATCTGATTTATGCTCAGCTGTAATTGCTACTACACATTGGAACAAGCATCCTGGCTATCCTGGGAAGTGGGTGTTTGATATCATGACTGAAGTAAGTCCCTACATGGCTCTCATTAGTGACTTCCTGGAAGTCTCCCACCCTGCTTCCTATGGCTGGTGGGTGTACAATGTTCAGCAACTTGTGTGTGCTGGAGAACCTGACATTTTTCTATGGAGGGGAAAAACTGTCAGTGGTACAAATACACCTGAGAACAGCCCATAATTAGTGAAATTTAAGGACATAACAAGATGGGCAGAATTGGGAGGATGAAAAAAGGAAACCAGGAACAGCATATTTCATGGAGGAAGGTTTTATTAACCAATCCACTCTTGGTATTACTATGTTTCTTTAATCATTCTGTTTATTATGGATGAGGAGATTCCTGATATTTATTACTATGGCCATTTGCATAGTGTTATTTGCATTTCTTAATTCAAATTCATCATGAAGATGCCCTTATTTGGTCCAGCTGCCTCAACTTGGCACCACTACATGCCTACTCTCATCCCTTTTCTAGAAATCCTATTGCATTTAATCTCAAATGCACGTATTAAGTGCTTTATTGTTTTTAGAGATTTTATTTATTTGACAGAGACACAGCGAGAGAGGGAACACAAGCAGGGGGAGTGGAAGAGGAAGAAGCAGGCTCCAGCTGAGCAGGGAGCCCAGTGCGGGGCTCAATCCCAGGACCCTGGGATCATGACCCAAGCCGAAGGCAGATGCCCAACGACTGAGCCACCCAGGCGCCCCATGTGAAGTGCTTTAAAATGTGTGGCCTCATCCTACATCTCATGCTGAAGTTTTTCCTGCCCTACAAGTTTGTAAGCACCTTCAGTGGCTTGGAATGTCTGGTACTTTATGTGTTCTTCTGCTGACTTTCTGTGATACCTAACACAATATGGGAAAATCAAAGAAGACCCAATTGAAAAAGACTACACGTGGAAGGCATGACTCCAAACAGAGGATGGAATCCCTGGCTCTCAGCTTTATATAAACTCCCCACTATCTCATTGCTCATCCACAGGGCTTTCCTTGTAGGCAGCTTTTAGAAAACCCTGAGCAAGTGGGAAATCTCTGCTCCCCTTATACAGAGCGTGCTGTAGCTGTTAATGGAACTTTGCCAGAAGGGGAAAAGGACACACAGTCATGGCATTCCTCCTGTTTGCTAGGGACCGTGCATTGGTTGAGTCTTTGGTAATGAATCACTTTCCTGCTTCGGAGGAAATGCTGCTTTTCTTTAAACTCCAAAAGTTTGTCCAGTGTCACTAGCAGCCTCTCAGGAACTGTTCTGATAAATACAGTAGTTTCTTCTATTCTTTCTATTATCATGGGACTAATAGTTCTCTCTCCTTAGTTGATTAACGTTTTCACTTTGGTGAAACAGTAACAGTAACTTCTTTATTGCTCGCCCCATTTCTACAGTCCCCGTTGCTGGCAGCCCCAAGAATCAGCAGCCATCTTGTCCACATTATTACATTTTTGCGATTCTGTGCTGCCTACTCAAATGATAGTCAGTGGTTTTATTAGCTTGAGATTGAAAGTTCAAATGAATAAAGGGCAACAAAGTAAAAGAAACATAGTCCGATATGATAGGAGAGTAATGTCCCTTAATTCATTCACTGAAGTGTTTCCTTGCAAGCCCTGCATTATCGTATTCATTTTTAAAGAATAATTACTGTGTTTTGTTGAAAGAATGGGCTCATAAATTCCAAGAAGCTAATTATATTTTGTTACTGGTGTTGCTAGAATTCTAATAAGCTTATTCCTATTTCTAGTCTAGCTGTTGGGAAAGGGAACCCGTCCTGAAGCAGACAAGTGTATTCTGTTAATTAGAAATTACTGAGAAAGAAAGAATGCTATTTTGTCAATAGAAGTTTTCTTACACTTGGTCATGCTGAAAGCAGTGTGGTAGAGCCTGATTTTAAATTGAAGAAGGAAATCATGGGGCACCTGGGGGGCTCAGTGGGTTAAAGCCTCTGCCTTCGGCTCAGGTCATGATCTCAGGGTCCTAGGATTGAGCCCCGCATCGGGCTCTCTGCTCAGCGGGGAGCCTGCTTCCCCCCCCCTCTCTGCCTGCCTCTCTGCCTACTTGTGATCTTTCTCCTCTCTGTCAAATAAATAAATAAAATCTTTTTTTTTTTTAAAGAAAAAGGAAATCAAATTGTATCTTTTATTCTTTATGTAGCTCTGTCAGGGAAAAGGGGAGGTTAAGCGAGGGCATATTAACTTGATTATACTTGAAGATTCTTCTGAGATTTAAGAAGAAAAGCTGTAGTATTTATACAGGTGATGGAGGATCTCCGAAAGTTACCAGCAGAACAAAGATGGCAGCACCACTAGGCTTCCCGTGTGCGGAGTGATTGTGCTGGCTTACATTTGAGTCCTTACCATGTGCCTGGGAGCCTGAGGAACTCGAGACCAAGGTGAAATAACCTGCCCAATGTCACAGAGTAAGTGACCAGCCCCAGATAACTAAACCCACACTTAGTTCCCTTGGGTGAAACTGAAAAAAAATCAAGATAAAATGCACACAAGCTAAAGTTAGTCAAGCTCCAGTTTTCAGTGCAAATCACTGAGTTAAAGTATATTCAATTAATCTTCTTTGATGGTGCAACTATTCTTACTTGAATTTCTGTTAAGATAACCAGCTGTGTCATAAGAACCCTTTTTCTTTTTCTGTTCTTTTCTCTTTATAAGCGAGGTCTCCTGCCCGTGGGTTATATCTGCCTTCTGTTTAAGATTTGAGCCTGGAGACATCATTGCATACACAATGCTTGTCTAATAATTTGTGAATCCAGCGTTCTGGGTGGTCGGTGGAAGAGATGACAACTACGCTATTGTTAGTGATGGGGAAACTGAGTCAAGGAGAAGCAAAATATTTCTTGCTATAGGAATCCACAGCAGCCACGTCAATAGCATCCCATCTTTGTGAGTCTGTGCTTGGAAATGTAACCAAAGACCTCTTAGATAAAAATATTCCCTTCCCTTAAAGTAAACTTGCTTGATCATTTAAGGGTCCAATTCCAAATAGTCCTCCTGCAGTCACTGACTTGGTTAAATTGCTTAGTTAAGCAGACTAGCCGATCGAAAATTTAACAAAGCAACTATTTTTGTCCTTGTCTCAGCAAACTTAATGTTCCTCAAGGAGGGATTAAATTTTAAGCCCATATATGACAACGTTTTACTTGTAGATCTGTTTCATTTTTGCAGGGAAATTGAAGAGGTAAAGTCAAAGAGTTGTCTTTGTGTCCAGGGGTTTTCTTAGCACCTATGTTGGTAGCATTTGGGCCCTTTAATTGAAAGAGCAAAGACCTCCCGGGCTACTTGGAAGAGCACACGTGTGGGAGTGAGTGGGGTTTGATACTGGGTTTTCTATTTCTCTGCTTCCTCAGCGGAGGCCTTGTTACCATTTTCTCTGGTTTATCTAGTAAGCCGAGGAGTTAAAATAGGTCCGTATCGGAAAACATGAGGCATCTCTATATCCCATTATGTGGGGTAAAGGGAGTCAGGGAGAGGTGGGGGGGGGAAGAGGATGACACGAACATTTTGGGAGCCTGGAATTTTTATTCCATAAGAGGTCAGCCTGTGGGGACTAGACTGAGTACTTAATTTTCTTTATCCTTCATTTTGTATGATTCTCCCTTTTCATGGCACTCCGAATGAATTTGATGTGTCACCATAGGAACTTCTGGACTTCCATCAGAGAAAGGCTTGAGTCCAGCCCCTCAAATCAACACTCAGGCATGGGCTCCCCCAACACCCCCGCCCCCTGCTGTTGCACTTAGCTTAAGTGAATGCCTCCCGTGCTGGGACATCCAGACACCCATGACCTAGAGGTGAATAGCCCTATTATCCATTACTGACTCTTAGAATGATTACCTTTGTCAACCATTTCGCTTATTTAGGAGGGGATAAATTGAAATGGCTGAAGAAGGAACCTATTTTTATTTTGCCCTGATAAAGTCATAAACAGATTTTTTTTCCTATGCAAAAGTGATGAAAGCAATCCAGATCCAGCTCCTTTAGGTGCCTTTTCTTATTTAGCATCCTGAATTGTGTTGCGAACAGAAGCTGATTTTGTTAAATTGCCCTGCTCTTGCCATCTCTTCCCCTGAAACATTTTCTTACGCTCTCTTCCTTCTGTAGTTAAGCCTCTTATACCTTTTATGTTTAAAAATTTCAAAAATGTAATTGTACTTCAGACAGAATATGTAGTTAGGCTTTGGCCTGGAGCTCTTTGTACGTCGGGGCCCTATCTCGGAACTCAATCTTTCAGTGGTGAAGGAGAAACGCAAGCAGTCTGTCAGTGGGGTACTCTTGCCACCCTGCTAGTAATCATCTTTATTGCCTTACGTTTCTCCTGATTGCTGCTCTGACATTTCCATGCAAATTACCCAGGGCAGCTGAACTAGATAAATTAGGCCCTTTCTGACCAAATAACAAACCATTGACATTTTGGCAGTGCTAAACTCATTAACAGTATTAGCCAGGAGTCCTGCTTTTAGCTGACTCCATCCTGGGCATGTGACTGGAGGTTGGGGAAGATAAAGACCTTACAGCTCCTAATTAGCAAGTGTAATAAATGGCAAACAGTTTGTGGGAGTCCCCAAATAACATTAATCAGGTTTAGAAAGCGAATACCATTTAATAATTTGTTGCAGTGTCAGTGTGAAAAAACACAGCATTCTAAAGATGTGAAGGAAATGCCTTTTTTTTTTTTTTTGATGTGTTATCCTGCGGTGGTTAAATTCAAGAGTTGGGTGTGAACCATGTTTATTGTCCAGGCCTTATTTGAGAAGGTGGGTGGCTAGGAGTGCGAAGGCCTCTGCTTCCCTGCCGGAGAGCCTGTTGGAGTCCAAGCGAGCCAGTCCCCACCTGGAGAGAGCTCTTCCAGCTCTGACGCCAGGAGAGGAACTTGCCTGCTGGTGTTCCCCGGGTTTCTCTAAGCAGGGAGTGATTATGCCTCCTCTCCCTTCAGCTTGCAAAGCTGGTCTGACTTTTGTCTCTTCATCCCTGGCTTCTCTGTCAAACCTCACCCACCCTTGGGCCTTGCTCTTTCCACTACTACCTTCCCTGTTCGTCATTTTTGCTGCTATTTTTCTTTTCGTTCCCCTTGGTCCCTGTTGCTTCTTCCCTGCATTCCTTTGAGGAGCAAGTCTGGCCTTTGCAGATAACAGCAGCCAATGTTAATATTCTTGTCTCTCTCTGTGTTCTCTACTAACCAATCAGGATACCGGTGGGTAAAATCGTTAGCTTCCCCAAGCTGCTCTGTGTCAGCAGCTGTTTCTCTCCCCTTGAGCCCCATGTCAGGAACCATTCTAGAAGCCAGTTAAAACTAGTTCCCAAATAACCAAAGATTAGTGGATGATTGGCTCAGTTGGTTAAGCATCTGCCTTCAGCTCAGGTCATGATCCCAGGGTCCTGGGATCGAGCCCCACATCGGGCTTCCTGCTCAGCTGGGGGTCTGCTTCTCCCTCCGCCTGCCGCTCGCCCCCCTCTCCCACCTGCTTGTGCTCTCTTGCTCGCTCTCTCTGGCATGTTATATTAGACAGTAAATGAGTAACTGTTATTTCTTGGAGAGCACAGTTTCTTTAATGGCCGATACACTGAGGGACACTCTATACAACATTATTCGATTTTAGGCCTGATGGTTGGAGGGAGGACACGGGAGATGCAACACCAACTGCCCGAGCTGCCTTTTGACCTTCCCTGGGAGACAGAACACAACTTCGTGTTCTCCCTGTTGTGTAAGTTATCAAGTGAGCCCTAGAGATTAGTGCTAGGTGTTGAGACAAAGAAACATGATGGCCTAGAATGGCCAAGGGAAACTGAGGAAGGTGGTGCACCCTAAAGTCCCTCCCATCAGCGGGAGGAGGGATTGCTGGTGGTGCCCGTGCTGTGGGCGCCAGGCCCAGAGAGACTCAGGCGGGGTGAGGGGGCGAGCCTGACCACATGGGACTCCAGATGGCGTGGGAAGCCAGGGTTCAGCCAGGCTCCTGAGGACCTCGGGATGCTGGGCGGAGTTAGATACCAGCACCCATGGGCTGCTCTAGGAGAAACCACTGCAGGGCTTTAGCGGGGAAGCAGGGCAGAAAGTGGGGCCTTGTGGAAGAAGAACGGTGAACCTCGTTGTGTGGGACTGTTGGACGGGGAGATGCCATGTGGTTGTGAGGCAGGAGACTCCAGGTGTTGCATCAGTCGCCCACGTTCGTAGGGACTGGCCTGGATGAAGACGAGGGAGTTCTGGGTACCAGAGTGACAGGATTGACTGGGGATTGTGAGAGAGAGGGGTTGAAAATGGAGTGGGGGTGGTGGCGGTTGTCCCCCATTCATTCTGCTTTCTGTCCCTCTAAGGCCGGTTCTTTCAGCGGACATGTCTTATTCATAAGATGTTACGTATAAATGCAGAACTTATTTTTAGTAGCTTCATTAAGATCTTCATATACCATACAGTCTATCCATGTAAAGTGTACAACTCAGTGGTTTTTGTATATCCGCAGGATATGCAACCATCCTCACAATCTAATTTTAGAACATTTTCATCATCCCTGAAAGAAACCCCATTCGCAGTCACTTGCTGCCTCCCTACTCCTAGGCAACTATGAATTTCCTTCTGTCACTGTAGATTTGCCTGTTCTGGGAATCCTACCTTCTCGTGGCTGGCTTCTTTCACTTCGCATAATGTTTTCGAGGTTTAACTAGGTCGTAGCAGGTCTCCTGGTGAAGCCGGGTTCTGCTTGGGCTGTCAGGCGGATGGGAGAGAGTGCCCCGAGAGAAAGACGCTTGGCCCAGTGGCCTGTTCCACGGGAGGGATCGTGCCACCACCTTCCCAGAGTTACTGTGAAGATCAGATACTGGGTATGGACATGAAATTATCTTATATAAGCATAGAGGTGTTTATGACCTATTTTGCCAAAGGGGCGGTGAGTGCTAGGGTGGAGGGTATCAAATGTAGACCCCATTACATTTGGGCTGATAGCAGGTGGTGCTTGACTGCCCGCCTGAAGAGCCTCTTGGGAAGTCTCGCTTGTGGAGTCAGTGATTGAGTCCCTGCGAGCTGATGAGCTTCTCCAGGCAGAGGTTAGAGAAGGAGAGCAGAGGATGGAGATGGGGGGAAGGTCTGCTGTGGAAGGGTGGGAAGAAGAGAGCCGCGGAGGGGGGGAGAGAGAGAGAGAGAGAGAGAGAGAGAGAGAGAGAGAGGGAGAGAGAGAGCGCGCGTGCGCGAGCCCTAGGATAATGGCAGCGTTAAACCAGTTCTGCTGAAATGGTTCAGTCATGCAGTCATCGCTCAGTTCTCTTGATTAGCTAACTGTTGGCCAAGTCATGCCTGTGCAGGATGCTCTGACCCAATTTATTATTGGCCCAGGCCCACATGCTAACTGGTCAGTAACTTAGGCCCTTATTAAAAATAAAAAAAAACCAGTGAAACAAAACAATAAAGTGTCTTGGGCTGGAAATGTGACCTGGATCCCGGGCCAAGATTCCGCTCTCTCGTGTGTCAGCTTAAGCTGGACGGACACCCAGTCATTTTGAGCCTTAGGGTTTTGGTTTTCCTGCCTCTACGTGACGGTTGGGTCTCTTGCTGGGATGTTGATGATTGCATTGCAGGCAACGGGATGTGCAAACGGGCTTTGTAAGTGCTGAGATGCCTCTAGATGGGGAGGGACTGGTGCGATCCCATCTGCCGCCCCTCCCCTCCCAAATAAACACAAATAAGCCAGATGTAAGATAATGGGACTTTCCCAAGGACCGGCTGGGGCTGCATCTGTAAGGAGCCCTGCTATGTTGTGTAACCCCTTTTGTAAATGGTGTAATTGATTGCTGCTGGGTAAATAAGAGTCCCATTTTGGGAGATCGAGCATCTAGTCTGAATATTTTTCTTGTGTTAGGTTCCCCCCCAGGGCTCCCCCAAGGAGAGGAGGGTGATTGTTCTGTGGTGGGCGGTGGTAATGGTTGGTGTGTGCATGGACAGAGGGGAGTAGGAAGAAGGTGGGGTAGGAGAGGGGAAGCAAGAAATGTAGATGGAAGGTGGAGGTGGTGGTCTTCTGAGTGGGACCAAAAAGTGTAGATGTTTTTCAAATTTCCAGGAGAAGGAATGAAACCAAGGAGAATCATAAAAACATCCCATTTTGGGGCGCCTGGGTGGTGAAGTCGGTGAAGTGTCTGATTCTCAGGTTGTGATCTCGGGGTCCTGGGGTCCAGCCCCGTGTTGGGCTCTGTGCTGGGCGTGGAGTCGGCTTGAGACCCCCTCCCCCTCTCGCTCTGCCCCTCCAGTGTGTGCGGCCACGCGTGCTCTCTCTCTCTAAAGAAAATACATTTTTAAAAAAGAACATCCTTTTTTTTTTTTTTTTTTAAAGAACATCCATTTTTGCTGGAGTTTGGCATGGGACCTAGGATTTTAATAAAAGTTGAAATCAACTGCCTGAGACTGCCCCATACTGTGAGAGTCTTATTAGACTTGGCCTTGGAAGGAGATTTACTGTCTCCCTTCTGAAATGCATATAGCTTGTTGTCTCGCCCTGTATATTGGTAGGCAAGGTGGATGCTTAAAGTATTGTTTATCTAGGTCTCTCCTCATTTTTTAGGAACCACCCTACACTCCACTTATACTACAATACTGGGCCCTGTGCGTGACCCATCTCCCGGGCATTTGAAAGCAGGCTATGATTTCACCCTAGCTTGATTGTCTCTGAAACAGGGGAGATGTGAGCCCCAGTGGCTTATGAACTGGGAAGGGGGCTTGGTCTGCAGTGAGGGAAGAATGAAGGAGATGGGCATAGGAGAGCAGAATCAGGTGATGTGGTCTTGGGAACTTGCAACCAAAGGAGCCCTAACAGCAGTTAAAAGCAGTCTGAGGGGCGCCTCGGTGGCTCAGTCAGTTAAGCCACAGGTCATGATCCTAGGGTCATGGGATCAAGCCCCCCATCGGGCTCCTTGCTCAGCGGGGAGCCTGAATCACCCTCCTTTCCCACTCGTGCTCTCTCTTGCACATAAATAAATAAAATCTTAAAAAAAAAAAGCAGTCTGAGATTTTTATAGCTGCTTTAAGGACCTATTAGAATGTAATGTAGGGGATATAAGTACGGGCTGAGTTACTGGAAAAGCGGCCCCAAGGAGAACCGCTCGGTCCTTCTCTGAGTGCAGGTGTTGAAGTTGGGGCACACGATAGCCTTGCTCTGAACTAGGAGGAGAAGCATTTGTTAAAGAGACCAGGCTGGGGTGAGATAGCCACTGTGCTACTTTTCACTCTAATTGTCTGTCCCTGTCTTTTCTAAGGGTCTCAAAATGCTCAGAGGCATGTAGGAATTGGGCCCCTAGCAAGGCAAACATTTTCTATAGAGGGCCAGATAGTATTGTAATTTTTGTGGGTCCTAGGGGCTCTGTTGCAACAGAGTTCTGTCATCACAGTATAAAAGCCACCATGGACAACATTTAAACAAAGGGGGGGGGGTCTGTGTTCCAGCACAACTTTATTTACCCACACTGAAACTGCTGTGTCATGTAATTTTTGCATGTTATGAGATACTGGTTTTATTTGTTTTGTTTTTAAAGAACCATATAGGGGTGCCCGGGTGGCTCAGTGGGTTAAAACCTCTGCCTTCGGCTCAGGTCATGATCTCAGGGTCCTGGGATCGAGCCCCGCATCGGACTCTCTGCTCAGCGGGGAGCCTGCTTCCCCCTCTCTCTCTGCCTGCCTCTCTGCCTACTTGTGATCTCTCTCTCTCTCTGTCAAATAAATAAATAAAATCTTAAAAAAAAAAAGAGCCATATAAAGATTTAAAAAACCTTTCTTGGCTTGTAGGCGATACGGAAACATTCAGGGAGGTGGGTGTGGCCCATGGGCTGTAGCTCGCAGACCCTTAGAGCATGAGCTGGAAGCAGAGGGACCTTCAGTCCTAATAGCTCAGGTGGGTGAGAACAGCTTTCAGCACGGCCGAGTCCTGACTATTCCACCCTCTTCATTAACCCCACCAGACCTCTGTAAGATTGCTGGCTAGTGTTGTAACTAACCCTTGAGATGGAGGAAGGATTTTTAAGCTCAGCGAGCTAGTTTTAGAGCCGGGAGCTAATGACTGCCAGGCCAGTCTCTTTGGTGCTCGCCCCATGACCGAGGCCCAGTGCATCGACCTGGAATAGAGGCGGTTTCCTCCGGCAAAGAGAGAAATCGGGGCTCCTAAAATACTGTGTAATGCTTTATGTGCAGCCCGAATTAGAATCACAGAGCTTGAGCTGCTGAAATTCACACCTTCTCTTACTCAGTAGTTGAAAGATGTAAGTATGTTTTCCATTTTAACTGTTTTGTTGATGTATAATTGACAATGAATTGCGCTTATTTAAGGTGTTGAAGCTGAGAAGTTCTGAGATCCATATACACCCATGAAACCATGTCTGCGACCAAGATACCGAACATAACCATCATTCCCCGAAGTTTTCCTCTCCCTGCTCCCCATTCCTCTTCTTTCTGAGACAACTGCAAATCTGCTTTCTGTCCCTATAGACTAGTTTACATTTTCCCGAATTTAATGTAAGTGGAATCTTCTATGTACTTTTTTTCCTTGGTCTGGCTTCTTTGACTCGGTATAATGATTTTAAGATTCATCCCCGTTGCACATATCAGTAATTCATTCCTTGTAGCCGAGTAGTAGTCCATTATATGGAATTTATATATTCATCTGCTCACGGACATTTGAATTGTTTCCACTTTTTGGACGTTGCAACTGAATTTGCTGCTAACATTTAAGAATAGGTCTTTTTATGGTGTCATGTTTTTGGGGTAAATACCTAGGAATGGGATAGCCGGTCACCTGGAAAGTATATGTTAAACTTTTTAAGAAACACAGACTATTTCCCGAAGAGGTAGGGACACTTGACATTCCCACCAGCATGCAGGAGGGTTCTGGTTCCTCCAAATCCTCACTAAGTATACTGGACGTAGGAAGCCACATGAGTGGGCATTTCCCTTATCAACTGTCTTAAATACAGAAAACCACATCCTTGTGGATCACTTAATTTTTGTTTCCAAAGAGCACTAATAGCCAGCATTTCTTTCTTTCTTTTTTTTTTTTTTGAAGACTTTATTTATTTATTTGACAGAGATCACAAGTAGGCAGAGAGAGGAGGAAGCAGGCTCCCTGCTGAGCAGAGAGCCCGATGCGGGGCTTGATCCCAGGACCCTGAGATCATGATCTGAGCCGAAGGCAGAGGCTTTAACCCACTGAGCCACCCAGGCGCCCCAAGTCAGCATCTCTTTTGCATTCACAGGCCTTTCCTATAAAATGAAAGGAGCAAATTAAAGGAGCAAATAGGTTGCATGACTGACTCAGAGTCCGATTGTTTGACCTCCCGTCTGACCAGGGTTATTGTTGTTCTTTTTCTTTCTCTTTCCCCTTAAATATAAGCCAGGGGTATTCTTTCTTTCCTCATTTAGTCTCTTCGGTTATGTTCCTTTGCCGTGTTGATGTGTGAGATTGGTGTCTTGATCTGTGCCAAATTGGTATTCTCCAGTCGAGCTGTTGCCGGCTGCGCTGTGGATGTCCTGGGAAAATTAAGATGCTTCTGGAGATAACCCCTTAGGTGATAGCTGTAATACAGCTTTTACTTTTCAGGGTGGCTTCCCTGCAATAAAATTATTGCCATCTTTTTGCCCTGTCCTTGAGTTATGTTACTCTGGGAAATGAAATGTTGCTGAAAATGTGTGCATCTCAGGAGGCGAGTTTTAAACAATTTGAAAGGGCTGTGTTTTAACGGTGCCAATTTCACAGCTTACGAGGCGGAGGTTTGTTACTTGAACCTGTAGCTCTTCAGCTGTCCAAGTGAATCAGGGGCACTATCGATGAATCAGTAGTATCCGTGCTATGATTCTTGGATAGAGCAGCCAATATCTGATCCAGGGTTAATGCACCAAGAAGGTGTCTCCTCTCGGACATTCCGTTTCCTTTGTCTTTGGCCTTCAGCTTCCGCTTCCTTTAGGGGTCCTCCCCATCACAGTCGCTTAGATTTCGCTGCAGGCCCCCCTAACTAGTCAGGTAGGAAGGCTGTCCACCATCTCCACAACTCCAGCAGACACTGCTCCACTGATGGTTGGTCTAGAAGAGATATCAACAGCCTGGTGGTTAGGCTGGTCTCTGTTCTTCCCTGACTTGAGAACACGCCCCCTCTACCTTGAGGAGAACTGGATATTCTTGATTTCTTATCAGCTTGGGGGGGGGGGTGCGGCTGGTGGGGGTAGTGTCTTCTGCTCTGCACACTCACCAGTGATGTCATGGGGCAAATGAAAATCCCAAGTAGGTTTTCTTGAAGGGCATAAAGAGAGAGGAGAACAATATACAAGTAGGAAAAAGCATTTCTTGAATTGAATTTTGAAAAATATCAGAATTCCAACCTTTTTATTCCATATAAACTTGGTGGCTGTGCTTCCACCCTTCATTTGCTTTCCGCATGCACATGGGACCCTCTGCGAGGTCATGTTCGCTGATGTGGTTTAGAGCAGTAGTTCTCAAAGTGTGGTCTTCGGATGAGCAGCATTAGCATGGGGGTGGGGGGGGGCTTGTAAGAAATGCAAATTATCAGGTCCCATTCCAGACACACTGAATCAGAAAATCAGGGGGCGGGCCCAGGAATTCCTTTTAAAGGCTCTCCAGGTGATTCTGACACATACCAGAGTTTGAGAACCACTGTTTAGGGCCAAGCCTGTGTTTGCATCTTACTTGTGTTACCTAAAAGCTAACTGGGGACTAGTTTTCCTTCAATTTCCCTCTAAATAGAGGATAACCATTTGTACCTTCCATGGTCACTGTGGGGATTATGAAGATGATATATATAAATATTTTTACATGTGCTCAGTAAATGGTAACTGCAGGTACCATCTTTTAAAAGGTGGATGATCAGCAATGAGAAGATAAAAGCCTAAGACATGGGCTCAGCCTTGAATTTTGTAGTCAAGGAAAGGTGACTTACATAAAAATAAATGATTATCTGATGCCCCCCCAAAGGTAACCTTTGTCATAAAATCCAAGTCAAGGGTATATTCCTTGACTTGCCCCGCTTTCTGATAGCAAGTGTGATAGTTGAAGTACAAGTAGTAATGTGATTCTAGAGTCATGAAATTGACATGACGTTTGCTGGAAATCTGTTGAGCTTGAATTCGTAGTCACATGTTAAAAGATTGAAGGCGTCTGAAATCCCAGAGCATCTCAGAGGGTACCTTTGTTTCAGGGAGCCGTAGGAGAACGGGCCTTTGGTTTTTGCATGGACCTTGTATTTTTAAAAAATAGGTTGAAAGACAGACCTGAAAAAGTTAATGCTTCTGAGTTGGTGAGGGATTGTTTAATCAGTCTTTATTACCAATTTATTAGCAAATGGATAGATAGGTGCATTTTTCAGTTTTTTTTTTTAATCACCTGGTAGCTTTGTGTATACTTCAGTAGCATTAAATGATGTCAAATATCATGGTTTCAGAATAGCTTTGAGGAATTCTATAGCATTGTGTTGACTCTGTAGTAAAAGGAAGGGATTAGCAGAAAGGTCTTGGATTTTGGACAAAACCCATTCGTTCTGTCAACATTACAAAAGGGCAGTCTTGGGGCACCTGGGTGGCTCAGTGGGTTAAAGCCTCTGCCTTCGGCTCAGGTCCTGATCTCAGGATCCTGGGATCGAGCCCTGCATCGCGCTCTGTGTTCAGCAGGGAGCCTGCTTCCCCCTGTCTGCCTGCCTCTCTGCCTACTTGTGATATCTCTCTCTCTCTCTCTCTCTCTCTCTCTCTCTCTCTCTCTCTCTCTCTCCCCCTCTCTCCCCCTCTCTCCCCCTCTCTCCCTCCCCGTCAAATAAAAAAAGAAAAAAAAGGCAGTCTTTGGGGGAAAAACATCTAAGTAAATGCATGCTTTTTACCTCCTGTGCCAAAAGGCGGGGCCTCATTTCCTGTTGGATGGGGTGGAAGAGAATTTGTATTCCATTCTTTTTTGCTTGTGTCAGTGATGTTGAACTCAAGGTGTTTTGTTTTTGTTTTTTTAGATTTTGAGAGAGAGAGCAAGCAGGGGGGAGAGGTAGAGGCAGAGGGAGAAGAAGGCTCCCTGCTGAGCAGGGAGCCCTATGAGGTACTTGATCTCAGGACCCTGGGTTCATGATCTGAGCCAAAGGCAGATGCTTAACCGACTGAGCCACCCAGGCACCCCAAGCTGTTTTTGTTTTTAAATTTGAAGATGATATTTGTCAGGCTGTCCTATCAGTGTTAAATTTGGTATTAATGAGTGTTCGTTTGTAAACTCTTTTCAAAGAATAGGGACGATTTAAAAGATTTCATTTATTTGAGAGAGTGCGGGGAGCATGAGTTGGGTGGGGGTGAGTGTGGGAGGGACAGAGGGACAGAGAGAGGGATAAGCAGATTCTCTGCTGGATCCCATGACCCTGAGATCACAACCAAGCTGAAACCAAGAGTCGGTCACCCAACTGACTGTGTCACCCAGGTGCCCCTGCCATTAACTTGTAAGAGACTACCCTGACCCAACTGTATGCCCTCATCAGTTATATACATTATGTACAGCTTTTTGCATGTTAATCCGATTTCAATGGAGTGGTTAAAAAAGAAAAAAAGGAATTACTACTTGGTGGATTGCAGGGACATACCAAAGAAGAACATCCAGTTATCTGAAAAGGCTATTAAAATACCCTTCCATTTTTCTCACTACTTAGCTGCATGAGGCCAGATTTTTCTTCATGAACTTGAACCTACACAACGTATCACAACAGAATGTATTTCTATTAGCCTAGACATTGAAGAGATGTGCAAAAATGCAAGACAGTGCCATTCTTCTTACTCAATCTTTTTATTTTGGCAGATCTACCTTTCATTAAAAGTATTTTATGTTAAAGTGCAATTTAAACTATTTTTAATTGAATAAATATTTGAAAAATTTCTCAGTTAATCTTGGATGCGGTGATTGGCGATAATTATAACCCACATGACCAAGGTCTTCGAGGACCTCAGTAATTTGAGCGTTGAAGATTCCTGATACCAAAATGTTTGAAAACCACTGGGTTAGATGAATTTCTATGTTGAAAGAGTTTTTTTCTTTCCAAAGTTGGAGCTCATTGATTTCCTGTTTCTACTCATGAATTTGTAATGAATTCAGGCCACCTTGAGAGATAATGCTCATTAATCAGCTAAATTATTCATCTTTTTTTATCTGCTTCAGAGTCATTCTGTAGTGAGAACTTATTTATACATTTTGGTTATGTTGAGGTATAACTTTTCCTAGACATAAATATTTACCTGAGTGAAATATTGCATTCTGTGGCACCCAGAATAGCGTCACACATATGAAGTAGCTTTTATTAGCTTTGATTGTGAGGATTAATGTGTGCTAGGGGTTGGAACCTCCTAGAGGGAAGAATAACAGCCCTGGGCTCCCCCGCCCCCCCCAGGTTTCAGCTGATTCCTGGAGATAAAGGAACAAGTGCTTCACAGCTCTCTTTGCAAATGACTTTTGAAGCGTATTAAGAGCAACATGCTTTCCCATTAATTTTGTTTTCCTGTGGTAAATGATAATGAGCCCTTAAATGACTCGAAGGTGGGAGTAGAGTCCATTACCTGGCAACTCTGTTTTTTCCAAGGTTGACTGTCTTCTAACCCGTGAAGTAGACACACAGAATTAGAAGTCGGGGCTGAATGATTTTTGAGGGACAGCCTTGCTCTCTGAGTAGTAGTTGCTATTTGGCGAAATGAGAGTATTCATTTTTTGGCTGTTTCAGTTGAGATTCATCTGTAACAATGGGGCATCTCTCAAATGACTGAGGATGGAAAATAAATGCATTTCTCTATAATGGAGTGATTTTTTTTTATGGTTCCTTTGGGGGTGGAAGAGTACCCTTCTAAGAGAGAATTTATTTGACTTTAGTTATTAGAGAGTATTTAACAAGAATGGTGTTCTGGGGGGGGTTGTCTTGCTTTTTGCTATTGTAAATCATAAAATGTGGGTGGTTTTAAAATAAAACACCTTTTAACCTTTTTACTCCCAGCACATGATCTATCTTACAAGCTAAATAGATCACTTAACGATCTTTTGATAGAAGAATTTTAATGGATAGCAAAGAGCGTAATTACGTGGTCAAGCAGAGGAGTGCAGTCCCTTAATTTACTGTCAAATTACCTTAAAAGTTTTAATTAGCATAATTAAGCAGAATAAGTTATAAGATCTGCTACTTTATGTATTTTTATATGCGTTCCCTCCCTGAGTCACTGCATTTAACAGTCGTCTTTCAATTTAATTACCTTCTCTAGGGCGGGCCAGGTGTGAGGCACAAATCGTTATGATGTGGGTGAGTGTCGCCACAAACTAAATTACTTCCAACTTCACCTGAGTCCCCAGTGCTCCTCAGCCATTCCTTCTGTTTGTGCTCGTCTGTTGGCTTCTCAGTATTTTGATTGCCACCCAGGGAAAGAACACTTTGACACCATAATTCTGTATCCGCATAGACATGTTATAATAATTTTATTATATAAAAAATGATTGCTTTTATTATATGCAATGTGCTCTAATTTTTTAAGTCCCTTTTTAAAGAATACTGGTTTCGGGCTCCCTCACCACCAGCTCACTGACAAACACTGGCCCGGACAGCTCTCTCTGCCATTCACAATGGTTATTTGCTATCTTTTCTACACTCCTTTCTGATCACGTCTGTCAGTTTCAGCAGCTGCCCTGGCCCTCTGCTTTACAGAGCCATTGAGTTGTGACTTCCTCGGCTTGTCACCAACCTGCAAATTTCTGCAGTGGTGCCGTCTGCCCATCTGTCCTCTCTCACTCCCTTAATGGAAGAGGTTTCCTTTCTCCACATAGACTCTAGATGACACCCCATGCTCTCCAGTCCCACACACCCTGCTGTGTGTGGAGCCTGGAGGGTATGCCTGAGTCCCCTGAAATTAAAATTGAACATGCTCAGCCCCACAAGATGCAGCTGCCTCTGTATCTTCATACCACAAATTTCTGGTAATCTCTACCAACAAGATAGAAGGTAGAAGGCAAAAAGAGATGAGTTTGGGACACCAACTTGGTGACAACAGATACAGGAAGGGGGGGGTCACGAAGTTTGATAGCCTCCTGCCAGGTCTCACGTCCTGCTCGAAAGATGAATTGAAATTACTTACCTTGGAGAAGCCAAGGAAGGTTGTCATCTGGCTCTCAGAATGATTTCTGGGTTTTGCTTTACAAGCGTTTCCTGCAAAGTAAGCAAAAAGTTGGTATGGGATAGAAACAAAGCAAAAACTGGCATTAACCCAGGTTTGAAGGCCACAGTGACTCTTCTCTGATTTGAGGCTACGCTGAGTGTGTCAGGTTGGAAGATTGAAAGTGGCATTGTCTGCAGTAATGTCCAACTCTCAACTTAGATGACTACCCACTGGAATCCTGTTTGAATATCTCAAACCTGTACTCCCTTAAATTCTAAATTTCAGTAGTGGTACGACTATCTACCTGGATATACAGGTAGATAAGTTCCTTGAACTTGAACTTCAAGTTTCTTGATTATACCATGTCATGTCTTGCCTCTAAACCCATGCATTTGCTAGTCCCTCTATCCGGAGAACCCATCCTAAGCATCCCTTATTTTTTCTAGGGCTCCTTTTCTGGCTTTCCTTTCTTTTCCTTTCCTCTCCAAATCCCTGCTCTGTATTTCCATAGTACTCTTGAATTTCCCCTTCCTAGGACTCCATATACTATATTGTAACTCGGTGACTTTGCCCTTTCTGAACCCTTGCCCTGCCCCTGCCATCTGTAGACAGAAGCCATTTGAAGGCAAGTATTGTCTTACATTCTAGAATATCCACAACACCTGGCAGGGTATCTGCTGTAGTAGATGCTCATTTAGCAAATACTGTTCAGTGATTGAAAGAAGCAGTACTAGGATGAGAATAGGCTTTGATTCAGTTAGAGTGGTGGGGTCAGCGAGCTGCCTCTTGCATGGAAGAGAATGCAAGAATTCTCCTGAGGAGAATTAGGAATAACCCTACTAAGGAGAATAGGGTTGGCACAGCTAAACGTGCTGCTTTCTTTTGAGTTAGAACCTTCCCCTTGGATGCAGTTTATTTGGGGTGTGGTGGATTACTAGAACCCAGTTTAAAATACAAATTCATTCAAGGAAAACATTATTTTGGCTTTTCTGTGCCATTGTTCACTGAATAATGGAGAGGTGACTGGTGGACGAAATGTTGATGTAACTGAATCCGACCACCAAACACTCTTGAATTTGACAATTTGTTATGTTTTGAAATATTACTAGATTGATCTAAATTACTCCTTTCACTATGCTTGCATAACATAATCCCATACTCTGGCAATATTTTATGTGTTTGTAAACTCTCTGCCCCGTTTTAGTGGGGCTCATGAGGACAAATGTGGTGTCATGTCAGCTTGGTGTCCCGTATTCAGCACAGGAATTAGTCTGTGGTTGGGGCCAAGTAAATATTTAAATGAAAGCTCTGTGGGACGCTACACAACATCCTATTCCTTTCAAGGCTGAAGGTAGAAGATTGGGTCTTTGACTCTTTGTCCTTTGGAGCAAAGTACAAAGAAGATATGTATTACTTTCTGGCTAGCAGGTGACAAACCCAGCTCAAACTGGGTTTCATTCAAAATGGAAACTGATTACTTGTTTCAGTTAGGAAAGTATTACTCAACAACAACAGACATGCAGCTAACATCTTTAATAGACAAGGGTTACTCTTCTGTGACAGGAGCCCAAAGGAAGTCTATCCAAGCCTGGTAGAGGCACTCATGGAGGTCATTTTGGACTTCTCGAACCCACAATTCTTTTTTTTTTTTTTTTTAAGATTTTATTTATTAGAGTGAGCGAGAGAGAGAGAGAGAGAGCGTGCACATGCACAAGCAGGGGGAGGGGGAGGGAGAAGCAGACACCCTGCTGAGCAGGGAGCCTGACGTGGGGCTCGATCCCAGGACCCTGGGATCATGACCTGTGCTGAAGGCGCTTAAACGACTGAGACAGCCAGGCACCCCTCATGCCCACCATTTTTAATGTGTGGCTTTTATCCCCAGAAGCAAAATGGTGGGAAAAACAGGGAAGGGAAAAGGGTAAGTCTTTCTCTTTAGCAAGTCTTGGCCTTGTTATCCTAAAGGAAACCACCCCAAGGACCTGGGCTGTAACTGGGGTTGCATTGCAAAGGAGATTAAGAAATCAAGGACAGGAAATGGAGGTTTCCTTAGCCGACTAACAGCATCTTTCATACTTTTATATTGGGAAAATCCAGGAGATGGTTCGCTTTTTTTCTTGGTTAGATCCAGAGGCTCAGATACCTCTTTTAAAGTGGTATCCAAATGGGCCGTAAAGAGAGAAATCTGTTACTACGTGTAGGTCACTTGAAGGGAGAGAGAGTGATCATGTAAGTCTAATTCTCTCTTTAGGTGTGGTCAGTTTCTCAGGACCATGGTACACTTTTGTTTGCTTCATATATGGACCGTGACAATCTTGTGTAGCCCCGTAATTCCTGGACCTTCTAATTGCCTGTTTTTCCATTAGCGGAAGTAACATGTTTTATTTCTCTTGATGCTAGAATAATATATTCTCTCAATTATACAACTTTTTGGAATTTTTTTCCATTAACTGCTTCCTACGACCTGCTCACACAGCTGTCATCCTGAAGTTTCTTTTCCTTTTATTCTACTTTCTCTTGGATTCTATATCTTCCTCTTAGAAATATTTTTAATTCTGCTGGAGCGTATTTCGAAATAAGTTTTCAGAAAGAGTGTATGGCAAGCATATTTTGAACTCATGCTTACCTGCCCTCATACTTAATTTGGCTGGGTCTGAAATGCTAAGTTGAAAATAATTTTCACTCAGCATATGAAAGGAATTTCTTTCTAGGAGCCAGTGTTAAGTCTTGTGCCTTCATATGGACTTTTCTTTGGAAGCTTAGAATGTTTTCTTGATATTGTGAACTGCCATGAGAATCTTTTTACGTATAATATGCTCAGTACCTGTGGGCTCTTCCACTGGAAAGATTGTGTTTTTCAGCTCTTGGAAATCTCTTCTTTCTTTCATTACTTCCTTTCCATGATTCTTCCCCGTCCCCATTTTTTTGGGGGTAAATTCAGTAGATCGACATCAGATCTCCTGGGTTAACTCTCATGTTACCTTATTGAACTTTCTGTCTCTGCCCCATAGTCCCCCACCCCTCCCCCCCACCAGCTGGTTTTCTGGGAATTTTATCACCCTTTTATTTGGCCCTCCTATGGAATTTTTAACTCCAAAAGTCAAATTTTAATTTCTGGGGGCGCCTGGGTGGCTCAGTGTGTTGGAGCTTCTGCCTTCAGCTCAGGTCATGATCTCAGGGTCCTGGGCTCGAGCCCTGCATTGGACTCTCTGCTCAGCGGGGAGCCTGCTTCCCCCTCTCTCTCTGCCTGCCTCTCTGCCTACTTGTGATCTCTTTCTATGTCAAATAAATAAATAAAATCTTAAAATTTAATTTCTGGATTCTTCTCCTTTTCATAATGTGTTTGATGTATATATTATGTGTTTTCTGATGTCTTCGACTATACTCAGATACCCTCTCCCCCACATTCTCTCTGCTCTTGGATTACTGTCTTTTCTCTGAATGAGTTCTGTTTCATACTTGTCTTTCTCTTTTGTTTTTTTAGCATTCCTCAAATCGGTGATCCTTGGTTACCTATCCATATTCACAAATGAAGGACTAGGTTGTGGTTGTAGGTAGCAGACTTAATCTCTTTCTTCCAAACGTCTGCCCATGCTGACCTTTTCCTTCTTTGGCAGGGCCAGCTGTGTGTTCTGAAACTGCGGACACTCTATGTCCAAGAGCAGGTTTCAGTTTAGGGTGTATCAAGGTGAGGCAGCAGGACGTGTTGAGGTTCCCTCAGTGCCAGAGAAGAGGTCCCTATCGAGGGGTGCCATCCCTCCCAGCAGATTGTTTGCTTATTTCGGAGAGCAGATGTCTGACTTCAGACTAGGGGACAATCCTGTCCTACCCTCATAGGCTAAGGAAGGCTCAAGCTAGGCTCCCATTCTGCAGGCATGCTTTAGACTCAGTCTCTATGCTTCCAGTCTTAGTTCCTGCCAACTCCCAACTCCACTCTTGCTTTTACCTGCTTGTGTCCCAAGTTCTCCTCTGCTTTATTTCTCAATATGCTCTCATCTCACTTATTAAAATCATTAAGTCCATGGATGAGCCCCTGTGGGTTGGGATGGGGAAATACCTTGCTTCTTAATCTAGAAGCTCTGGGATACTACATTTCTAAAAACTTACTCTATTTTTGAGAAAGTGATACTCCTATGGTGAAAACAAAATTCAAAAAGAATAGACAGAGATGCAGGAGCAAGTAAGACTTCCTCAAACCCAGGTTTTCTGTTCTCCAGGTCCCCTTTCTGGGAGCAACCACTATTAGCAGTTTCCTTCCTATTTCCAGAGGATTTATGATCGGTACACTGAAGAAAAAAAATCTTTTTTTTTTTAAAGATTTTATTTATTTATTTGACATAGAGATCACAAGTAGGCAGAGAGGCAGAGAGAGAGGAGGAAGCAGGCTCCCTGCTGAGCAGAGAGCCCGATGCGGGTCTCAATCCCAGGACCCTGAGATCATGACCTGAGCTGAAGGCAGAGGCTTTAACCCACTGAGCCACCCAGGCGCCCCGAAAAATCACTTTGGTAGTTTTCTGTAGAAGGGACCTGGTTGGAGATAGGTGGAAGGAGAGGGAAACGAGTCTGGGGGTCCCATAGTGACTGCAGTGGTCTAGGCAATGGGTTAGCTCTGCACCAAGGTCTCAGGATGGGAATGAGGGGTGGGTTTTTTTGGGGTTAGCCACTGGTTGGGTGTTGACAGAATGTCACGGATGGCTGGAGTAAATGGGGCAAAGAGAGTGATGGGGGAGAACAGGTCTCTTGGTTTACTTGTAGTGGATGAAGGGTGGGGTTTTATTTGCATTAACCCAGTGACTTCACAGAGAATCCGAATGCTTTCGTTGTCCCCTAAGTCTATGAAACTTTAATAATTTGCTGTCTCTCCTCATGTTCCTATTCCTTTTACACATTTCCTCAGGCCACTGGAGGGTTTCTGAGCCTAACATTCTAAAGGAATTTTAACAGTATCCTAGTCATCGAATATGTATTATTCCCTCTTCCTGTAGCAGACTGGAAACTCAACAACCAAGTCTAACCCTTGGGCGTATTTGGTTGGGCACACTGTTTTGTTTTCAACTTGAGTTGACATTAAAAAAAAAAAGGAAACCTCCCCCCAACCTGGATTAGTGGCCTCTCTTGAGAAAGAGGAAGATCTGGCTACACTGCAGTGGTCTTCCTCAAGGTAGTAGTGGGCTAAATCTTCGTAGCTACTGCCCCTGTAGATGGGTCATACCTTCTCCACTTGGCCACAGCCCCTACTGCCCTGTGTCTGTACGCGAACTTGGCCCCACCATCTTGATTCATGTTGTTATCCGCCAAGCCCCTGCAGTCCTGCGTCAGTCATCCTGGCTGTAAAGATTGAGCTGTGAAAGATTCCACACTATCAGAGAAGCTATCTGTAGCTTCAAGTTTCTTTTGTTACACTTTCATGTGTGTATGTGTGTTTCCCTCTAAGCACAAACGAATGGGATCATAGGGAAACTTTAATCCTAAAAGTTGAAATCCAACCTAGGAAATACCAATGTTTTTGTTTAAAAAGAAAATAGTAGGCAGCCCTGATTCAAAGGTATGAAAGGGGAGTACCTTCTAGCTTGGCCAGACTGACCTAAATATTCCTGATGCTGTGGTTAGCACATCTACCATTCACAAAGGCGGTGAGGTGACCACTGGAATTCTTCTGAAGTCCATAAGCTAGATGGGGTAACTTTATTTTCCTCAGGACAATAGTGAGGTATTAACATGGAGGAAAGTGGAGCTGAATAAAATGGTTTTGATGGTATTGTTGAAGGAATACCCTAAGGAAGCCTTCTGGATAAAATATCTGCCCCTTAAGTTAATAAGGAAAAGGTATAAATTGTTTGTTGCAGCATAATAGTTGGAGAGAACATTTTCACTTGGGATAGTTTATTGGAAGGATGTGCCTGAAATTTACCTCTTTTGTGGGGGCCATGTTTCCCTAAGACTATCCTAGGGAGTTCCCTTTGTGCGTGTGTAGATCGACCTTGGACTAACCCCAAGATTTCCAGTCATCGGGACATAGGAAGTGGAGGGAGTAGCATTACATAGACTTGGAACCCAGCCCATTAGAAAAAAGCCACATACATTTTCCAGTGTTGGCTGCCTTTGTCTCAGTTTCGAGTCACTCACTGAATACTTGATCTGAATTCCCCATACTGCTTACAGAAACCGTTCCACGCACTTCTCAGGAATCGGGTGACATAACTTTGTGATTGATGTTAAGATTCCAATAGCGAAGAACACGCGATCACAGAAAGGGTCTGGTAACCTAAGTAACTGATTTATTCGTAAAGGTATGTGTCTCCACGTCGAGGAGGACAGACCTAGGGAGGCTGTGCCTGTATTGTGGTAGTGGGATAAATTGGGATGATGACCCAAGAAACACGGGTTCCAGTCCCACCTCTGTCTCTGTCTTGCTGTGTGACCTTCAAGGAAATTGCCTCTGTATCTCCTTTTCCTTTTGTGTAAACTGAGGCGATTGAACTGCTGGCTGGTCTTCCGGGCAGTGTCCCCATCTCTGACATTCGAGCAGTCATTTACTCTCATTACCTTGGCATGAGAGAGAGAGAATCCTGGGGAAGATGCTCCTCAGTGGCGGTCTGAGCAGAGACACCGTCAGCCTCTTCTTCCCTGAGGTAATAATGGCAGAATGTCCTGTGTAACGTCTGACGGTGGGGAGTCTTCCTGACCGTCTTCAATTCCTGCTGTAGGCAGTGCCTCTGGAAACACTGGGAGAAGCCAGACTGGCTTTGTGGGGAGACCATCTTCTCTGTCTGGGTTTCAGAATGCCAGGGAAGTTCTGTTCCTTCTAGAAGTTTCCCTTACTGTTTGGTAGTGGTTTCTGAAATTGAACAATATTTTCTTCATCTTTTTACTCCCCCACCCCCTTCTTAGAGACTGTTTTGGGGTCTGAAGAGGCTAGTAACATGGCAAGTCTTAAGTCGTAAAGGATTAGTTTGGTGGATGGCAACACTGAAGGGTTGAGAGGTAGACGGGGACATCAGAGGGATAGCAGGTCAGAGGGCCTCTGCCATACTGGCCCAGTCTGGGTCGAGTGGGTATGGACGTGAGCTGAAGCCTGCAACTCGGCACAGCTCTCCTTTGTGCCCCTGACCCCCACCAGTCACAGGTGTGCCTTGCTTGTCCTGAACACACAGACACAAGCAGAAGCAGCCAGACCCCCCCCCCCGCCCCCGAACATGTTTGCGGGGTGAGCTGAGAGGAAGCGAGAGAAGATACAAAGGAGAGGAAGCAGCTAATACAACCAGAGCTGGACGGAGGCTGGAAAGGATGGGATTGCAATGGGGGTCGAGGGTAAGGGTTTGTCAGACGTGACAGGAAACCTTGTTATCACAGAAAGCTCTGAAAGAAAAGCATAGGATATGGTTTGGACCCTGGGGAGAGGGGGCCTTGAGGACTTGTTGATCTTCTGACTTGTCTTCAGTCAAGTGGGGAAGTCTTCCAGTCCTCATCTCTCTGCTGACCTCCTGATCTTTCTGTGTTTTATTTGGTTCTAAGTGGATCTTGATGTTGTTGAGATTGGCATTTGGAGGAGAGTAGCTGTAAACAGCAGGCACTTGGCTCCGCCCTGCATCCACTGAGCATTCCCCCTTTCCGAATCTGCAGGTTGGTGTCTAATCGGGCGTTTCCACAAGGGAGGGATCGCCTCACGGGCCCCGAGAACCAGAGTATCGTTCTGTCCTGTTCCTGGTGCAGAGAACCTGTCGGTATTAGAAGCCTCCTGTTAGCAGTGGAATAGGAAGGCGTCGATAGCTTTACTATTCGGAACCCTCGTTGCTTAATGTGTTGGCCCAAGGAGGCTTGATCTATGTCCCTTGTCGCGTTTAGAAAATCAGCAGAATTTCAATGCTAAGGAAATTGAGGAAGCAGCCAGATCATCTCTTACACACTGTCCTCCTATTTCTACTTCACTTATATATAAAATTTTTATATTTGACCAGGCACTGAGGAATGGTCACAGGTAATGAAACTGGGTATTGTACTTTGTCTGATTCACATTCTCCTATGTGACTGATCTCTAGCTGCTTGTTGAAAGCAAGGAGAGGACGGGCTGAGGGTAAGCCACTCTTTTGGGCTCCTGGGTTACTTGTAAATACAGCGGAGCCCTTTTGTTGAGACGTAAAGAGGCCAAGAAAGGAAATCTGGGTCTTTACGGAAGCCTTGGCAAAGACATCCTGTAACCCAGAGCCTGAGAATCTCAGAATGTTAAGGCTGGAAATGTTATGTATCAGCGAAGTCTAGCCATGTTTTCACAAGTGACAACACTGAAGCTCAAAGACCTGTTTTTGTCCAAGGCTACACGGAACCTGGGAGAGAAGAGCAGTGGCTAAGGTGCACTCGAGGCTTTGGACTTAATACTTTAATTAAGCTAATACTTTATTAGCTTGTATCCTTGGTCAGGTTGTAGAACTTCTCAGTACTTCATTTTCTGCAATAAAAAAAAAAAAGAAAAATGTAACGAGTAGAGTTCCCTCTGTTGGCCTGTTGTGGAGGTCGAGTTCATTAACACAGGTAAGAAGCTTAGCACCGCGCATGGCACCCTTTCCTGCTCAGCATTGGGGAGCCGGTGACACTGTCACACCTCCAGTTTCCTAAATCAGGGCACAGAGCTTCCTGCTACATCTCCCTGCCTTTCAGATTTTGCTGATTTTATTTCCTTACTTATTATCAGTGGGGATTGTTCAAGTTCCCATATCTCCTTTGGGACCATTTTATTGCTTAACATCAGCTTTCTTGACTTTTTCTTCTAATACCCGTCAGCTTCTAGTCACCTCATCCGGTGCGTTTTCTCTGTTCATTGACTTTGATTCCTTGGGCATTTAATAACTGATTGGTGAAGCTCCCTTTTGGCTTTCTCTTATGCTGTCTTCATTCTTAGCCTCCTCGTGAGGCTTTTCTCTCTCTGTCCCCTTTCCTGACTTTTCCTGCTTGTTACTGCCCCCTAACAATGGGGTGTCCCCCAGGCTGAGCTCTGGAACTCCTTGGATAACTCCATCATCAGGGGTTGGATGTTACTTCTGTATGATTCCCAACACTCTACTTCCTAGAGTTTTTCTAGGGCTGTAGTTCAGCATCTGATCTCTGCCTTTTTGAATCTGTCTTCATATGTAACCATACCCTCCCCGCATGCCCCCCTCCCACCACCTGTCAGGGTATCCCTGACATCCTTCTCTCTGGTCGTGGAGACCCCATCCTCCCATACCTGAGCGTGAAGATGTAGCTTTCTTGGATTCCTCCGTCTCTTATCCTGCCCCACATCCAGCTGATGGTCATATCCCATTGACCATTCTCTGAATGTTCTTTCTTAGATCTGTTCATCCTTCTCCTCACTGGGCCCCACAACCTAACACCTGAACTTCTGGTCTTCTCGCAGATTTCCTTAATGCCAGTCTTCTTCAGGCTACCTTATTCTGCATTTCCAGCGCTGTTCTCCTTAAAATGCTGCCTTGCATGCATCACTTTTATTTCTACTGAAACTTCTATGTGGACCAGCAGAAATTTTTTTTGGCTATCTGGTAAGGGAAGTTTAAATTCCGTAGCCTGTCATTGAAAGCTTTCGTAGCTTTTCTACTTCCTTCTGAACCCTGCACATTGTTCTCTGTTTTCTGAAATACGTCATGAACCGTTCCCATGAGTTTGTGTTTGGGGGATGGGACTGTAACCCCACCTCCCTCCCCCACTTAGAGTGCTCCCTTGTGGCCCTCACCTGTGGTCTGCTCTTTGTCCACCAAGTGCCCCCCGCCGTCACAAAGCCTTCCGCATTTGCCCCTGCTCTTGGCAAAGGCTCCCTCTGGATTCCTGTAGGACTTTTGCTAACCATATTATCACTTGTGTTTTCATGTATATCCCTGTCTTCTTCAGTAGTTATAAAACGTTCCAGGGCAGTAACTGTGTCCTAAGAATGTAACCTGAGCCCAAGGCTGCAAGGGCACTTGGCTCTGGGGGTCCCAGACAGATAAGGTTGGACCACTCGACGCTGATAAAATCCAAAGACAGATGAGTGGTGGTGAAACAAGAAAGGAATTTATTTCAGTGAGAGCAACACCAGGAAGATAGCGGACTTACTTCAAATGCCGTCCATAAAGTGCTGAAAAGACTTCCAGGTGTATTTAGGGAAATGTGGGACAAAGGTCCGAGGGGACATGCAAATGGGTAGTAAACGTCAGGTAGATCATTATCTTGGGGTCAGTCCTGTCCTGGGGTCAGTCATGCGGGGTCTTGCTGGCTCAGGACAGCCCTTACTGCCTGAGGGGGTGGTTTCGGTTCCCATCCTGGGGCTGTTTTGTCTGTCAGGTCTTTTGCCTGAGTTAAGAGATGAGCTGGAAAGAACTTCATCAGTCAGAAAGTACAGACTGAGGTTGAAATAGAGGAAAAAACCCTCTTTCAAGATTACATCTTCAGTGTCCAACACCTTTCTTTTCAACAAGTGATTTGAGGACAAAGATAGAATAGGCTCTATAATGGACTGAACAATGAACCGAGCGAGGAAAATTGCGTTAGAATCTCACCGGGCTTCCAAAAGTCACCGAGAACCTCACCATGTCTCCTGAGCTCTCTGGGACTCAGTTTTTACATACTTGAATATGAAGGGAGTGGAGGTCATTTTTCAGGTCCTAAACCTAATGTTACATGAATGGCTCCAATGATCGGATTTGGAAACGATATCTGCATTGCAGCCTTCCCGTCCCTGTTATGAGTAAGCGGGGGTGTAGGGTGGTTTACAAAAGCAATATATAACTTAATAAAGACAATAGAGGGAAAGAGTTCCAAAATAAAGTGGGAGGATTTTTCCTTACAATCACAGAAAGTAATGAGACAACTTTCAGAAAATAATGAAAAGCCTCACGGGAGACAAATGACAGTATCTCCTCTTAGGACTCATTTACTTGGCTCTGAGTCTCTGTGTCCTAAATAGGATTAGCTGCCTCTTCTCTCCATTCCTCTGAATTCCTGGTTGAATTGGCAATAGCAGGCACTTACCAAACCATTAACTTAGCCTTCCTGTTCTAAAAATTAAATCCACCCCTTCTTCCCTGCCCCACCCCTCAATCTGGAAGACATAATCTGAATTCCTTTTAGTTCCACGAGACATCACTGCTTTTCTTTCTACTTTTCCTTCCCCTTTATGTCCTTCTTCCTCTAAATGAAGGTGAGACTACTTTTTTTTACAAGAAATTGCTCTTGGAAGAATGAATTGACTTCCCGTCTACCAATTAAAAAAATGTTTCAATGGATAAGGATCTCACTATACTAAATTTCTAACTAGGGGGTGCCTGGGTGGCTCAGTTGTTAAGCGTCTGCCTTCGGCTCAGGTCATGATCCCGGGGTCCTGGGATCGAGTCCTGCATCGGGTTCCCTGCTCAGCAGGAAGCCTGCTACTCCCTCTCCCACTCCCCCTGTTTGTGTTCCTTCTCTCGCTGTGTCTCTGTCAAATAAATAAATAAAATATTAAAAAAGATAAATTTCTAACTAGGGGCAAGCACATAGAAACCTTTTTAACTGTCTCTGGAATACTGAAACTTCTAGAATCTGAATTGTTTGGGATAGTCCTGAAATTCTGGCTCAGTGCTCTTTCCTACCATTGTTTATCAAATTCTCTTCTAATATAAACCATCTTTGATAACCAAATCCAAATGTTTCTCTTTTCTCCCAAAACTCCATTCTTTTTGCTCCCCATCTTCCCCTTGGGGAATATGTTTGGTTAGGACCTTATCCCAAAGCCTTTTTAATAAGATCTTTTTCTAAAACCTCTGAAGTAATGCTCTTCTCCTTGGCCTCAGTGTCATTGTGAAGCCCAGACTTCCAGACATTTTCTGATCCCATTAGATGTTGATTACATTGTTGGCCTTTACTCCTGGTGACTTCCCCCCCCCCCCCCATTCTAAGTGGCAGTTGCTGTGATTGAATGAGTTCTAAATTGTCTCAGTAGGAGTTCTTTATGGCTTGGAATCCCTTCGAATTTTCCATCATTTCAAGTAGGGGGATGAAAATAAAACTGTGAGGCTCGATCAGACATGTGTTCCTGAAATGGAGAAGCTGTAGCCCCTGGGAAGTTCACAGGGCGCTAACACAGCTTCGACATTAATCACTAGGAGTTGTGTTTCTTACACTGGATTCCAAACCAACTATTATCCTGGTGGTACATGTTTTGTTGGCCTTGTGTCAGTGGTCGCTCCAAAGATACTGTGGGAAGGGCTGAACTCAATCCTGCTAATGCTTCTCTCTGACTAGATTGCCGATGGCTTCCGCACATTTAAGTTTAATCAACTTAAAATGTTCAATTGGGTGAAAAAAATCAGACAAAAGAGAGACCATGAGAGATTCCTTTGGTTTGCTCTTCAAGGGTCTTTCAGATGAAACTCCATGGGGAAAACAGAAACTGATGTCCTTTCCAGAAGCAAGAGCTACCCAGGTGACTTAATCTAACAGGTTTGTGTTATTATTTTTTTAACCCACGTTGACTAATGGATACTAAATTTTGCGTACCTGTGGGCAACATTGCTAGTTGAACAACGGTGGAGAAACTCAGATTTTATCTGGCAAATTTATTGTCACAGTGGACTTACATTTCATAATACTGGGGGAGGGTTCTGCTTATAAGAATTTATAGATGGCGTTTGGAGGATAGTAGTAAAGTGAAACACTGTTTTCTTAATTACTTTAGGGAGGCGTTTCTTAGCATTGCTATCTTTGGTACCAGCCTCGGAGAGTAGAACTCCGTAAACTCACTTAATGACATCATTTCTTTAGTGGGAGAGAGTGGGTTTGGATTTGCACGAATTTTGTTTCCTTCCTTTCGGAGTCTGACATTTCATCTTTCAGGCTAAGTATATTCTCAGTCACAAGAGATACTCCTGGTAGCCAAAAGCATGTTATTTAAGGCTTTTTTTCTTTTTTTAAAAAGCCGAGATGACTGAAATTTCACAATGTATAGGCTAAACGTCAGAGCAGATGTTAAAACACATTGTCCCTACAGTTCGAGAGACTATCAAGTATTACATAATGTGGAGTATTTCTTCCATTTACTCAGAGTATAACTATTGGAAGATAAAAAGGCATCGTGGTTGTTTCTACTGGCTTTAATGTTTGTCTACTTACAGATTACTTAACTGGGTGTATTTATTTTGTATACTTACCTTTCATCGAAATATAAATGATCATCCCACGTGTTAAAAGTACATCTGTAACTGAGACCACAGTTAGATTACACAATTGGGGATGACAGAAGCATGTTCCCATTTAGAAATCGGTTTATTACATAAGCCAAATCTGTCAGAATCAATTATTTAGCTTTAGATAACTTTGATATTTCCATATATACTACACAAGGAAATATCTGAATCAGAATTTTGTGTGTTTACTTTGCTCATTCTGTAGAATCGGATCCCATTCCCCGTGTACTGCTGCTGGGCATTTAGTCTTCTGATCCACTGCCTGGCATCACGCCTTTCATTCAGACACGGTCCAGCTGAGTGTTGGATGGCTGGGAGAGCAGAGGATGATGGTAGTGGAGTGTGAGCAAGGAGAGGAGGCTGGGAAATGCTGGATGTATTGAGAAATACCATAGCGTTAGCTGGCTGCAACATGGGGCAGGTGGAGGGTATCACTGAGACCTGGGCTGAGGAGCCAGGAGTCCCATTGCTAAGGCCTTGAATGCCCGGCTGGGTTGGTAACTTAGTTCAGGACTCCAAGGGAGCCAGTGATAGATTTTAAACATGAAGAAGGGTAAAAACAGTAGGTGTGGCCAGTACTCATGAATTATTTTCCAGAAATCAGTGTTTGGCTTTTGTGAGTGTCCTACATCTGCTAAAGCTTTGTTGGCATGTGAATTACAATTTTTTAATAAGTCTTCTTTTAACGTCCCATTTATATGTGTTGATGGTTCATTACTAGAGAAGGGTTGGTGTAACTGCAATAAAATTCTTGGTCTTGCCATTACTTTAATAGGATACCATCCTATTAAAAAAATAAAAAAGAAAAACATGGTTATAGACAGCCAGTTCTAGACCCGAGGCTTCTGGAATATATTGATTGTAAGACGTGGGGTGCAGAGGGCATGGTTGGTAGTTTCAGGATTTGATAGTTTGCTTGCCAGGCCGTTTTGGCTTAAAGTCTTTATATAATCGGTCATTCACTAGAAACAGAAGAGTCTCTCCACATGGCACCTCAGTGTGGACCGGACTGAGTGGATGCTCCTCGTCTGAATGGGGAGGGGAAGCTCTCGCAACCACCAATTCTTCTCCCCTGGTGGTGTTCGCTTGTCTCGTCTGACCCTTACTGTGAAGCCACAGCTTTACTCTCTCAATTCCACAGCACCATGTTCTGTTGTTTTCGATGAGATTCGAGAGGATGGCTTTCTGAGCAACCGAAGTGGGGAGCGTACAATTCTTCATTCTGCACGGCCTTGAGCCATGTCGGTCTGGTTATGCTCTCCGGTCCTGTTCTGCCCTGCTGGCCACCCTCTCAAGGTGTCATGCCTGTAAATTCCCCGGGCTGGGACCAGCTGTGCAGCACCGATACACAGAAGCTTGCCCAGTGGCTTGGCCATTCTACTTGTCCTGCTGCCATCTAAGGTTGTATTAGTCTTTTGGGCACTCGTTTTGTAGAAGAGGCACCAAAAGTGTAGGAAACTCAGATTCTTGAGGTTATGTGTTTAAGATTTCTTAATAATTGACCCTTATCTCCCTGTATTTGTATAGCTTTTTAAAAATAGGAATAGAAGATAATTTTCGGTCCAGTCAACTTTGTCCTTATTCTCCCGGTCATTTCAAATTCTGTTCGGGTGGCATTGCTTTTCTGTCGGCCTGTGTTGGCTGTCCCTAAAAAGTTTGGGACCCAAACCACTGACCTAATTAACAATAACTCGAGTAGGCGTTGAATAAGCCAGAATGGATGCCTGGTAACATACTACAGGAGGCTTCGCCTCCCTCAAGATTAATCTTTCAGCCTGGCCATCTCTTGACACAAGGAACTTAAATGATCTCCTGAAAGAATTTCTTAATACCTTGCTGAAGCTCAGAATATTGTGAATGAATCCGGGCATTACCAGGCATATTGGTCTGCTGCCCGTGATGGTTATGGTGGGGGATTTGGTCAGCACTGGTAAGAGAAGGGGTATAAGGAGCCATGGAAAAAACTAAAGCGGTTTATGAGAGGGAGGGAGCTCTCATTTTACACTATATTACTGGATTTGGTCTCTCATTTCTGTTGGAGTAATTCCTCAAATGTATGGTGCTCTTGGTCATTGGCTCTTTGTTGAAGAGAATATGAAAAAGCTGATTGGAAGCTCTATGATAGAGTTGGGTGGTCTAGCCGATGGGTGGGTTTTGGAGCCAACTGAAGATCCGTACAATAACTGGAGGTCTTATCTGAGTTTTTCCAGAGAAGATACCTAATCTCCTACTTTGGGGGTATCTGGCTTCTGACATTTGGAGGAACAAAACTTTGGAGAAGGAAAGGAGCAGTTGAGTCCCGTGGCTCAGAATGCATATTTTTATTTAATGCCCTTTCTTTCCCCCTGATTCCAAGCTTTGCTTGTGTTGCCTATAAGTGCCTGAGGTCTACAGTTGTCATATTTGACATTGTCCAGGGCTCTCTTGTTGAGGGAAGCTGGTCAAGGTGAGAAGATACCACGCCTGTACCTATGAAGGCATAAGGCAGAGACCTGGGAGTTCGAGCCTCTTTCTAAATAAACTTTCAAACAGTCTCTAAGTTTCAAGTGTCTTGTAGTCTGTCCTCCATGGTACATAGTATCTCCAAACCGGAGCCTCTTTGAGTTTTTGTGAGGGCAGATTCTTCTCGATGTCTCCTCTGCAGGTTCTTTAGGCTATAGCAGAATTGAGGAAGTTAGGTCAGGCATTGCTCTGTCAGCTTTGTCTTCCCAAAATTTGTTGAAATTAGTCTTCTGCTATTTTCCTTCCTATTCTCTTGCCCTCATCTGTTTCTTTTATATATATATTAAATATAGATATATATTATATACATCATAAATATATATTTTAAATATACACATAACTTAAATATGTTATATATAAGCATATGATACATAGAAATATATATAAATAATATACATAAATGAAAATATATGTAAATACTGCTTTTCCATCGGTTACACGGCTTTGGAAAGGAAAGATGAATAGTGTGTGGTCAATCTGCTACATTTAACCAGAGGCCTATATTATCACACCAAAAAGACCAGACTAGAAGTTAGTTTTTATATAGGTCTATCAATATGTCCTATAACTCACCCTATTATTACTACGAGATTGAAGATATTTCTAAATGACCTACTGATGTTCCTCAGTTTCTGATTTAACCAACTTAGAAGGTGACCAAAGAATATGGCAGGACATTGGTGCTGGTGTTCTGGAGGCTCCATGACGGCCTGGAAGAGCAGTGGTGCGGGACTAGACAGGGATAGCCTCTCACCGAGCCCTGCGGTGCTCTGAGTTCAGTTACTCCCCACTGTAGGACCCAGTTCCTTATTTTGTGAATAAAGGGTCTGGTCTTCAAGGTGACTTTTAGGGTCAACAACCTGGGATTCTCTGTGCAAAAGGCGGTTTGTATGGAAGCTGCGTACCTCTCACGTACGGGGTCTTTGCTCTGGCCCCGTAGACTCAAGCCCAGAGGAACTGAAACCCCTGTGAGATGTCATTGCCTCCTGTGCAAAGTGGAGCTGGGGGGCCCGCCCTGGTTCCCAGCTCTTTTGGTCCCGAGACTTTAGCTCCTGGAGCAGATCTCGGTTGGCTGTAATGCAAACTCCCATCTGCTCTTCTGTTGCAGCTGGTGTGTTAACTGTGTGAATGCAATCGCCCGGTTTGCTCTCTGCTGAGTGTAGGCTAAAGGGCTAGAAACTGTTAAAGCCGGCGTTATGCTTTCGGAGTAAGGTCAATGTGCTGTGAGCACAAGATCCACTGAAACTAGCCTCCTGTAAACAGTCCCACTGATCTATTACACAAGCCATTATAGGGAGGACGGATAGAGGGAGTGCAGTTGTTTTTTTTTTAAGATTTTATTTATTTATTAGAGAGAGATCGGGAGCGAGCGCACAAGCAGGAGGGAGGGGCAGAGGGAGAAGCAGACTCCGCGCTGAGCAGGGATCCCATTGCCGGCTTGACCCCGGGACCCGGGGATCATGACCAGATCCTAAGACAGATGCCTAACCGACTGAGCCACCCCGGTGCCCCGGATTGAGTATAGTTAATCTCTATAAACTAGAGAGTGGACTCCATGTATCATGTTATAGACTTATGTCCTGTTGAGTTGAAAGATCTGGGCATACTTGCTCTTGTAGCCTAATGGAGACACATCAGTTACAGGCCAGGCAGTTCAGTATGGTCTGCGTTCTAGGTTTGCCTCAGTGAGAAGTTGAGAAACCTTTTCCAAACGACCGGAGCACAACAATAAACGATATTAGCTTACAGAGCTTACAGGTGCAGGAGTGACTTGCCCCAGAGCTAGATCCCGAGACCAGATGTTCACGCCTCCCTCTCCCTCCATCTGTTAGCTGTGCTCGTGTGTGTTGACTTCAGGGAGGACTCACTGGGATCCAGTTCCAACCCCAGGCCGGTCATGCTGCTGGGGAGCGGGGTTGAGGACTGTCCTTTCTCAGGCAGCGGACCTCTGGCAAGCACACACAGGGGACAGGAGCTTTTCCCCAAAGGACCAGGGTGGGTAATAACAGCTGCCCACCCCGCTGGTTCATTCGTGGAAAATATAGCCACTTTGAAGTTTTAATTGGCAGAACAGGAAACCAGAAAGGAGCGGGATTTAGCTTTTTTAAAGTAGGGAGGAGCCACTGGAGGATACAGGTGATATATGACCGCTGTGACGAGGCTTGCCTCTTAAGCTGGCTCTGGGCCCTTTGTGGAGAATCCATTGCTTACGGGGGGTTGGCAATAGGGGAGCAGGTAATGATCAGAAACTAGTAGCACTTGGCACAGAAGCAGGACTCTGTCCTTCTCGGGGCTTGGGTTTGACCCAGAGAGGAGTTGGCAGTTCCTTGTGGGAAATCTGACAAATGAGAAATGTGTGTGTGACAAATGAGCGTATCCACCATGCTGATGACGATAAGCATCCCATTTTTGGGCTCCATCCACACAAGCCGTTTCCCCCTGGAGAATTTGCCACAAATGTGCTGCACGTGAATGGATTAGACCTTAAGTCCTCACCCCCACCCTGACTGTACAGCTCGAAGACCTTTCTAGTTGTGGCTGAATCCACATATCTGTAGCCTGCTCCCTAGAATCATGGGTCCGGGGACTCATGTATGCATTTCGGCAGGTACATCAATCAGACCCCTGAAAATGTGTGAGGAGAGGGCCTATCCCACTTCCCAGATTAATAGGGGGCTAAACTGAAGGAGATGAAGAACCACTCCTTTCTGGGGGTAACCCCAGAGGAGGGAGGAGCCCTTCTTCCTCTCAGAGCTCCTGTTCTGGGATTCCAGACGCCCATTGCAGAGTTTATTTCTGAGAGAGACCCACAGTATAATGGGATGTTCCAGTGCCAGATTTATTCCTGGGGCTGTCTGGGTTCAAACATGGGACATATTTTTATAAAGAAATCTTGTTAGCAATATGATAGCAAACATGAGGAATGTTGGTGTTACTGTATAAGCGAATAGTCTCCAAACCTCTTTTTAAAAGTAAGAAGTCAGAGCTTTTATAGCTTGTACTGCCAATTTCTATATATTTAGAAATTACTTTTCCTACCGTATTAATGTTAGGTACCCTATAAAACAAACTAGGCGGGATGCCTGGGTGGCTCAGTTGGTTAAGCGTCTGCCTTCAGCTCAGGTCATGATCTCAGGGTCCTGGGATCGAGTTCCTCGTCGGGCTCTCTGCTCAGGCAGTAGTCTGCTTCTCCCTCTGCCTGCTGCTCCCCTGCATATGTGCTCTCTCTCTCTCTGACAAATAAAATCTTTCTTATTTATTTTTTATTTATCTTGTTACTATGACCTGAGCTGAAGGCAGTCGCTTAACCAACTAAGCCATCCAGGAGCCGCAGTACATAAAATCTTAAAGAAAAAACAAAAACAAAAACAAAAAAAAAACTTAAAAAAAAAAAACAACAACCCCATAAACTGGGCATAAAAAAAGGTGAGAAACGAATGAGTATTTTCACACACCAATGAATTGTCACAGTTACCTAATCTTGGATAACTTTGGTTTAAACTATAAAGATTAGGGATGCCTGGGTGGCTCATGTAGTTAAGTGTCTGCCTTGGGCTCAGGTTGTGATCTCCAGGTTCTGGGATCGAGTCCTGAATCAGGTGCCCTGCTCAGCAGGGAGTCTGCTGCTCCCTCTGCTTCTCCCCTCTGCTTGTACTCTGGTTCTCTCAAATGAATAATGAATAAATAAATATAAAAAATAAAAAAACTACATGGATAAGATTTTGCAGAGTAAACTGGAAATATGCCCCAATCCCTTTCTTGTACTATTTCCCTGGAAAATGTGTTTTACCCCTCCCCCCAAATTTTAAAGATTTTATTTATTTATTTGAGAGAGAGAGAGACCACAAGCCTGGGGAGAGGGAGAGGGAGAATCAGGCTCCCCGCTGAGCAGGGAGCCCTATGTGAGGCTAAATCTCAGGACCTGAGATCCTGATGCTTAACTGACTGAACCACCCAGGCATCTCTCAATTCTTTTATTGAAGAATAATTAACATACAATGTTATCAGTTCCAGGTATACAGCATGTTGATTCAACAATTGTATGCGTTATTCAGTGCTCACCACAATAACTATAGTCACCATACATTATCACAATATTATTGACTCTATTCCCTATGCTGTACTTTGCATCCCTATGACTTACTCATTTTATGACTGAAAATTTGTACCTCTCAGTCTCCTTCTCAATCACCTATTTTTGCCCATCCCCCCTTCACTCCCTCACTCCCCCTACAACTACCAGTTTGTTCTCTGTATTTAAGAATCTGTTTGTGTTTTTGTTTTTTGTTCGTTTTGGTTTTTAGATTCCACATGTAAATGAAATCATAGGGCATTTGTCTTTCTCTGTCTGACTTAGTTCACTTGGCATAATACCCTGTAAGTCTCAAATGGTTAAGATCGCATTCTTTTTTATGGCTAATCCTGTGTGTGTGTGTGTGTGTGTGTGTGTGTGTACACATGTCACATCATCTTTATCCATTCATCTTTTTTTTTTTTTTTAAAGATTTTATTTATTTATTTGAGAGAGAGCAAGTGAGAGAGAGCACGAGAGGAGGGGAGAAGGTCAGAGGGAGAAGCAGACTCCCTGTGGAGCTGGGAACCCGATGCGGGACTCTATCCCAGGAGTATGGGATCATGACCTGAGCCGAAGGCAGTTGCCCAACCAACTGAGCCACCCAGGCGCCCTCCATTCATCTTTTGATGGACCCTTAGGCTACTTCCGTATCTTGGCTATTATGAATAATGGCGTAATAAACAAAGTGGGGGGCATGTATCTTTTCAAATTAGTGTTTTTGTTTTCTTTGGGTAAATAGCCAATAGTGGAATTGTTGGATCATATGGTAGTTCTATTTTTAATTTCTTGAGCCTCCTTCGTACTGTTTTCCATAGTGGTTGCACCAATATACATTCCTACTAAGTGCACAAGAGTTCCTTTTTCTCTACATCCTTGCCAACACTCGTTTCTTTTTGATACTAGCCATTCTGACAGGTGTAAGGTGATATTTCATTGTGGATTTGATTTGCATTTCCCTGATGATGAGTGATGTTGAGCATCTTTTCATGTGCCTTTTGGCCATCTGTCTTTGGAAAAGTGTTCAAGTTCTCTGCCTGTCGTCAGATTATTTTGGTATTGAGTTGTAAATGTTCTTTTATATTTTGAATATTAAACTCTTATTGGATATGTCATTTGCAAATATCTTCTCCCATTCATTAGGTTGCCTTTTGGTTTTGTTGATGGTTTCCTTGCCTGTGCAGGAGATTTTTTTTTTTTAAGATTTTATTTATTTATTTGACAGAGAGAGATACCCAGAGAGAGAGAGAGAGTGCACAAGCAGGGGAGCAGCAGGCAGAGGGAGAGGGAGAAGCAGGCTCCCCACTGGGCAGAGAGCCCAACGTGGGGCTTGATCCCAGGACCCTGGGATCATGACCCGTGCCGAAGGTATACACTTAACCAACTGAGCAACCCAGCTGCCCCTGTGCAAAAGCTTTTTATTTTGATGTGGTCCCAGTAGTTTTTTTGCTTTTGTTTCCCTTGCCTCAGGAGACATATACATAAATATGTCACTAAGGGTGATGTCCAAAATATTACTGTGTATGTTTTCTTTTAGGAATTTTATGGCTTCAAGGCCTCACATTTAGATCTTCGATCCATTTTGAGTTTATTTTTGTGTATGGTGTAAGAAAGTGGTCCAATTTCATTGCATGTAGCGGTCTAGTTTTCCTAGCACCGTTTACTGAAATGACTGGCTTTTCCCCATTGTACATTCTTGCCTCCTTTATCATAAATTAATTGACCATATAGACGTGGGTTTATTTTTGGGCTCCTGGGAAATGTTTTAAGTTCTAAACAACCATTTTAGCAAAAATGGGAGCTATAACTTTATATATTTGAGACCCCAGGTATCATCCTGCAGCCATATTGTATCACTTTGAGACTCTGGGGCAAACCATGGTAAGGATGGGCTTGTCCTCACTCTATTCCCATTTGTGGGAGCACAAATGGGAATCCCCTGAGTTCTTCAAGGTGTTGACAGTTTCTTCTAATCTGACTCTTTGTCCATACTTTTAACTCTGAGATTTCACAGCCTTTTTTTTTTTTTCAGCCTTCGTTTTTGAAGTGAAAAGAAACCACCACCACCACCACAAAATCTTAAAGTTGGGAGAAATCTATGAGCAAAATTTAGCTTAAATTACTTGGTGGTTTTGTTTTAACAGCTTCAGTGAAGAGTTTGAGAAAAGAGAATAAAACGCAAGACTTGGTTTAAATGCCAAAAAGGAAATTAGGAGGGGGAAAAAAAAAGGACTAGAATGAAATCTACAAAATGCTAACAATTAATCATGGGTAGTGATATTGTAGGTGACTTTTTTTCTCCTCATTTCCCAGTTTTCAGTGATAAAATTGCTTTATTTACAAAACAGAAAAAAAAAAAATCCCAAATGTTATTGCCATTCTAAAAATGCCAGAAACGCATCAGCCTGATTTCAGAATGTGAATGTCAACAGGCGGTGATGGGCATGGTCACATGAGTTGGTATTTTACTACGTTTTGTATTCTAAACTACCCAGGTGCCCCTAACCCCAGAGCTTTGTAATTCTCGCAGTGCCCCCTTCTGAATTGAAGTGACCGAGAGGCTGCGTGTGTGCGTGTGTGCCTGTGTTGCCGTGGCTGTGGCTTGTGCTGGGGCGGCGGAGCGGGACGATGACACCGAGTGCGGCTGCCTTCTTGATGTCTGTCTGATACTAGCTGAACAGCGAGGAATTTCGGAACTCTCTGTTACATGGAAGGAAGAAAAATCTACAAGGCACACTTCCTTCTCTGAATTCCTACTTCAGTTTTTGCGTTCCCTTTCCCCACCATATTCGATTCATGGAAATTATTTTTTGGCAATAGCTGACTTTGATGCTTCAAGCATGAGATGAAACTAATTGTTTTTCACTGCTCTTGCCTTGGAAGAAATTAAATCACCAGTAGTGTTTTGCATCGAGCCAACACACATTAAAGCTCCTGTCTGTGTTTTGCTTTGAGAGCCTTGGAAATTTCGGAACCAGTTAGAAATTACGGTAGAGCCGAAACTGATCAATGAGGAAGCCCAGTTTTATTGCTCAAAACACAATCTCTCTTGTAGCCCATGTGTGTGCCAGTGTTTTCTCTCAAATATACCTCTCTCTTATTCCCTTACTTGTTTTACACCTGAAGCCTCCGTGTTTTCCCCTCTGGCCCCTTGGTGGATAGCTGTCATTTTAAAGTAAGTGACCCTTCTGTAGATTTGAACTTCACTTGGATTTTCCTTGGCGTAAATAAGATTAGGTAATTTTATGACCACCTAATCCTAAAGGCACCAGTTTTCCTAGTTTGCAATTTTATTATTGGGCTTCTCCAGAAAATACTGTAAGAACATGAAGATAAATGAGCTGTAGAAGCCGTTGGCAGTTGCTTTCCATGGAGCGTGCCTGTTTATTTCCCATCACGTGGTCATGATGTCAATGAAAATACCTAAATCACATTAAAATATCTTTGAGCTATGAAACTCAAATTTCTGAGTTTAAACATAATGGCCCAAACTGTACCCATTAAAAAAAATAGGAACAAAATGTATACATTTTCACCTCCGTGATCTCAGGAGTATAGTTATACCAGTTAAATATTTAACTTGAATATAAACTGTATTTCGTGGTTACTATCAGGCAGCAAGATGCTTAGTTGAATTGTATATGCCAAGATTTGTTCCCCGAAGGCATATACATTTCCAACTTTTCTTTGAACAGACAAGTTCAATTAGCAAGCATTTATTGAATATCTTGAGGGCTTTCAGTACATTAGAAGCCCCTTTTACCTCTCTCCTTCCCAGTTTTTAAAAAACGTCAGAGTGAATACAACTTAACTTGAGGGTCTAATTTCTTTTCTTTCTTTCTCTCCTTTGCTATGTCATTTTTTTATTGAAGCTTAGCGAACACACTGTTACACTAGTTTCAGGCGTACAATATAGTGATTGGACAACCCCTATGTTACACCGTGCTCACCACAAGTTTAGCTACCAACTGTCTGACAAGCCTGTTTGCCATCAGCATTTCTAGGATTTGTTGAAATTTTCATTCCAGGCTATTGGCGTCCTTCTTAGCTTAGGCGATAAATGTGGTGGTGTCATTTCAAACCTGAAGTCAAGTACACCTCACCTACTAACTGCCATCTTGTCCCTTCTTGGGGGCATGACTTACTCGTTTGCATCAGGGAGACCTAAGAACGGGATACCACAGCCAGCATCTTGCCCTATTACAGGATTTCCACCTTGGAGGCACTCCAGGGTCTGACACGAACATGGGGAATCCAGCCTTCGTAGGTCCAGGAAACCAATGCCACAGTAGCTGGAGCATCACCAGTGCCGCCTTGGTCTTCTGGACTCCCAGGAAGTGTGGCAGACCCTGACAGAGTCTCATCGTTCTCAAAATTGGACAGATTAGGCAGAACGTTCAGATTCTAGTTATTTCTGCTTCTACAAAGTTGGAGCTGTAGAGCTGGATATAATGAAGTAAAAGGATGTCCCCTCAAAGTGGTTTTGTTTTCTGGTGAAATGGATGTTCTGGAAGGTTGTTTTGTTTTGTTTTGTTTTTTTAAATCAAAATGGCGTCTCTACAGAGAAATCATGCCCAAAGAAACTTCCTTACCCCTGTAGTGAGGACGTGCTTCTCCAAGCTCTAAATCTCCTTGTGTAGTTCTCTGGTGGAAGGGATGTGTGTGGATCGGGGGAGTGTTTCCCAGGCACTCTGCCCTCAAGTGGCATAATAGTTAAATCCACATCCACCATTTTATTACGTCCCCTCCGCCTCCCCACTTCTTTAGGGATAGTTGGATCTTCTTAATTCTCATATGCTTAATGCTATGTAAATATACTTTCTCTGTGGCTCATCTACTTTCCTCCTATTAAGTGGGTTAAAGAAACTAAACCACTTGCACAGCTGAATCAGATTAAATTTATTTGGGAATTTCTTTTGGGAAGGAGCATGGCATATGTACATTTGGCTATTGGAACCTAATAAGGAAACCAGTGTTTTTATTTAGAGGAAAAATTTTATTTGATTCATTTCACATGTCTACTGAAATCATACTTTTGGAGAACCCAAGATGGGAGGTGAAAAGAAAGATGGGAGTTTTGTGTTGTTGCCTGTGTTGATATATTTTTAAATCAAGCCCATTTTTATTGTGGAACAATTTAGAGTTTATATGGCACCTTTCATCCAAGGCAGTTCCTTGAGTGGAGTTACCACGTCTCTCAAGTTAGAGAAAATTGGTCGGGCACAGACTGGGAGAAGCAAAAGAAATGCGAGGGAACATTTCAGGAGTATGGTTGGTAAGGCAGCTGGAAGTTAGCCAGAACATTGAGGTTACCATCCAGATCTGTGGTGGGAGCTTAAGAATCCCAACTAATTGGATCAGGACCCTGGTTTTATCTCCTCCTACTGGGACATTTATGTCTCTTTCATGTATCTTCACGCTGAATTGCTAGAACCCAAGAGCTGGTCATTCTGTGAGGAACCTGGAGCTGCTTTTAGCAGCTTAGGTTTTATTTGGAGTCCGCATATCCGGGATCCATGAAGAAGTATAGTATTATGTATGGGGCTGGGTGGGGCGGTGAGTTTCCTTGAGGAAATGGGCAGGAAGAAGAGTACTATTTTAACTGGTTGTTTTCTATATATAATATTTGTGCTCAGTGTTGCTTTCTATTTTTCTGTCTTGAAGGAAAATTGAAAACCGTGGGTAGAGATAGAGACCTTTTCTGCAGGGATTTTGATTTTGTAGAAAGCCTCAGCTAGGGGGACCTCTCCTGGTGTCCTAAAGCATAATACGCTCCCATAGTATGTTCCTTTACCCTAATCTGATGCAGAGTCCCTGCTTCTAGTCACATGGCACAAAGGAAGAAATTGCTTACTTGCATTCTATTATTAAGGGTTGCCCTCAGAGTCCTCCTCTTCTTGGCAACTTCATAACCCTTGATTTTATCCAAAAACATATTTAAATGAGATTTCAGACTTTTTCTGGTAAGGCGAGTCAGTATGAAGGATTCATCTCATGTATGCTAAATGTTGAAAGTGACCATGGATCAAAGTAACAGCTTTACTTAAAAGTAATTTTCCATATGGTGGCAATATATCTAATAGGTTTCTTTATGTGTTTAAATGTCTGTTCCTTATCACGGCAATGATGAGGCAATTTCATTTTCACGAACTATCAGAATGTTCCTGAAAGTAGGTCAGTACCACCAAATTCAGCTAGCCCACAAATATTGGGTGCCTATTACTCTTTCCAGTGCTAGTAAGAACGGATCTTTACATGCACACTATGTGATAGGGTTACACTGTTAGGTCGGGTGGTTCAGAACATTTCCCCCACTCTTAATGGTAGAATGTGACAGAATTTATTCTCCTGCACATACACTTCCTCCCCCGCACCCCCAGGGTCTCCCCAACCTGTGAATTCTTTTCTATTTGGGAGCAGGGGATGATCTGATGAGCAGAATTGGTTCTGACAACCAAGGTCCTCCTGGGCCATCTGTTAGTGTGACAAATTTCGTAGCAGTTAGGTTCGAATATTATTTGTAATCTAGGGATTTGGGGCAGCTAAATATATCTTGGGTGACTTGGGGTGGATTTGGATCTAATTCTCCAAATGTTGATTTGATGGTAAATGTTTGAGCCTTTCTATCCCAAAGTGGCAGACGTGCTGTTAACATCGGGCTGGAATGGGGATGGGGGAGACTGGAGGGAGGGAGAGAATGCACACACATGCAAGTTAGCATCACCTCAAAACTATAAACCACAGAGATATGGGAGTTTTGAGCCTATTCTAAATCCCCAGATGGTCTCTTGGAGAAATAAAAGACTTGTCACACCTGGAGTTTCAGACTGACAAATGGAGGAGACTTCATTACATTCGTATTTGTGTTTGGAGCCGGTAGCATGATTACTTTGGTCATTTTTTCCTAAATTCGTCCTTTGAGGTACTTCCTAGTCTGAACCATTGAGGGGCATTTGGGATCTAAGTTTAATGATTTAAGATACAGAAAAGCATTAAAACCCTTTTGTTCCCCCCGTCTGCCCCAAATATGGGTATTTTCAGCCTTTACAACTCCTGTGGTACCTTGCTGTGTAAATAAATATTCCATCTCGCCTCCGAACTATTTGTTTCAGAGGAGCCTCTTTCGTCTGCTTTGATAGTTTCAGATAAAGTGAATGGGCCAATACCACCCATTTACTCTCTTGTAAAATTTTGTTTCATTAATATTAGCGACAGTCAGGTTTGCAGAGCACTTAACTGCGTGCTGGAGGCTTTGCTAATTGCGTGTGTTACCTGATTCAATCCCTGTAACCAGCATCTGGGGTAGGTATAGAGGTGGATTTACTGCGCGGCCGCTTCCAGAGTTCTGGAAGAGCCTAGCTGTGGGTTCATACAATCCTACATCTTTGCAAAGGACTACTCACTGTAAACTCCAGCGTCTCAAAACTTTAAATGAGCTACATTTTATTTTTATTTTTTTTTAGATTTTTTATTTATTTATTTGACAGAGAGATCACAAGTAGGCAGAGAGGCAGGCAGAGAGAGAGGGGGAAGCAGGCTCCCTGCTGAGCAGAGAGCCCGATGGGGGGCTCGATCCCGGGACTCTGAGATCGTGACCTGAGCCAAAGGCAGAGGCTTTAACCCACTGAGCCACCCAGGCGCCCCTAAATGAGCTACATTTTAGAGTAGAGAAGACAGAAGTTAGGAACCCTGCCCCAGAGTCACATAGTAAGGGGGAGAACCGGGCTTGAAACCGAAATTGTTGGACTCCAAGCCCCTCTGCCACTCTGCACACGGATAAGTCTGCATTTTTCTGAAGATCTGTGTGAAAGTCCTGCTTCATGTGAAAGTTACATTAATTATACTTAATGAGCAATTTTAGATTCTTCTTAGTGTTCACATGGGTCCTTTCTTGCTTTAATCAGTTTTCAAAGTACCTTTCATTAGAGTTAGAGCTTTAAGTGTTGATACGTTGAATATATGTGTATATGATTATTCACTAATCTGACTTTGAACCCAGAGTAAGAAACCTGCCAGGTAAACGGGCAGATTCTCTGCTCTCAGCTGTTTGGAGCTTTCGGGCATGTGACTCGAGAATAGGGAGATAAAAGGAGCGGTGGGGGTGACGTAAATAAAAGCTTGCAGCCGTGGGCAGAGGTGTGGGCGTGTTGTACTCGCACAGGTATTGCTGTTGTGTGCGGTGTCCGGGCACCTCGTCCTGGACCTTCAGAAGCCAACGAAGGGAACCTCTCATCCACACACCGAGGTCCCGACTTCCAGCACCGGGAGAGGAGGTTATATGGGTTATATTATATGGGTTAACAGAAACTATTAATGCAAATCTGAAAAAGTTTCTGAGTTTGTTGTTTCTCTACCTCACGCGTGTAAAGGATGTTTTCACATTTATTGGGTCTTTGTTCCCTGAAGTTTAGAAAATCCAACGTTAGACGTGGTAAATTTTATTTTTGCTTGTGTGGTAGAGTTTTATTTAAGGTGAAAGTTAATGTACAATCTTTGTGCTCGAAGCGGTGATAAACTAGGTAATTGTATTTCATAGTTTATGAATCCACTATTTAGTGAATATAAACCCAGAAGGTTAAGTTCAAAGTCAGAGTTTTGTAGAACTTAGTTAATAAATGGTTGGATGTAATAAAAACTAAGGATGAGTATAGATAAACAGAGTCAAAGTGTACTAAAGAGTAGACTATGATTTGGATGTGTATAGGGAACACTAACCATGTGAAATACCCTTGAAATTAATATGAAAGCACACAAAACTCATGGAAGATCATCAAAACTGATATTTTTTATTGCCTCAAAGTTCAATGCATATTGTCCATCTCTCTCACACACTGGCAAATTGGTGATCATGATTACCTTAGATAAGTTACTTGTATCTTTTCATAGCTGTCAAGCTCTGTCAGGCATTGCCCTTCTAGGAGAAAATTCCAGTCTGAGGATGGCATGGGGGTGGGGGGAAAGGATTAACGAGAAGGCTTCAGGGAGAAAGCAAACGTGGAAGACCACCGCGACGAATGGAGGAAGAAGCCTCACCTATGTCCTGTGGCCAGGTGAATGTTCTGGGTTGAGATCTGGCTCAATATTAGGTCTCCCTCATTTTAAGTGAACAGGTTAAGAATAGCTCATTTGCAAAACTGAAAAAGCATGATCCTTCTTCTGAAGGATTCACATCCTAAGATCGTGTTTTTTTGTTTTTTAAAATTTTTTAAATTTTTTTAGGTGGGAGCAGATGTGTGAGAATACAATACAAGCTGAGCTCCTAAATGAAATTAGAGTTGGAAGTGTGACAGAATCTCTAGAGCAGGGAAACTCTTTTCTTATGAGGAAGTGGAGAGACTCGTGAGAAGTGTTGAAATAGGAAAATATTCCTATATCTTAATACTCCATTAAAAAAAAAAAAAGACTTAATCTTTGCCATGTTCACCAGTGATTGAAGGCTAGGCTTTTGAAATTTTTTCGCCCCAAGGAAACCTTTCTGGAATCATATAAGCATTTTGGGGGATAGGGTTTGCTTTTCAGAATGAGGACTTGAAAATTTTGATTGCAGTGTATAAATTCTGCAATCCAAGGAATTTCTGTAGCTGGGGAAAAGCGTGTGCTGGGCTCATCTCTTCAGAGTCCGGAAATTTCTTGCAAGGTATAGGAAGTACGTGGGACCATGCGAATCAGAGGTGAGAGGGAACAGTCCATTCTCCAGGTGGTTTTGCAGTAGTTTGGCGCATCTGCTGAACAGAGAGTCAGGGGAACTGTAGTTTTTGTTTGGAGAAATCGCAGTAAGGAGATGCAGTCCCATGTCTAGGTTCATGTAACTGAGGTGGAAGGGACACCAGGGTTCTTCCCTAGTTGCACCAAATTTTTTATCTGCAAGTTAGTAATTTATAGCTTGCAAAGAGAAAGAAGATCAAATCATCTTCCAAGCTAGGCTACATTAACATGTTCCTTCTGCTTCGGATGGACTAGTTATTTAATTCTTGTTGGATCAGAGGCATAATTTTGCCAGGTTGAAAATTACTGTGAATTATTTTCTCCTTTATTTTAAAGGAAGAAATGTCAGGTTACCATCAATTTTCAGTTTGCTGTGCTGGAAGGAATAGTGAGATGGGCAATGTCACATACAAGACTTTGATTAGGGCCCTCTTAACATTGTGGTAGCAGATTGATTAGTTTCTGAAAATACAGTGGTGTTCTGTGTTTATGAGCTGTGAGTCCTCTGGCCGTGTCATCTAAAATTGGACTAACCTCAAAGTCATTTTTCAAGGGCGTGGATGTGTTAGCTCCCTTAAGTGTCTTCAGGTTGAATTTTTAATGAAGATATTTTTAAATTGTGAAAGCGAGTTTTAAAAATCCATGACCAGTTTTTCAAAAATCTTATCGCTGCTTTAATTTAGCAGGAAAAAGGATTAGATAGTTGAACTCTTCAGTGGCCATTTTTAGAACCCACTATTTAACTTCTGATAGAGACAGAATTATTGAGGTGTGTGCAGACTGCAATTTGCCTTCCTCCTTTGACTACACATCCGCAGAGAGAATTCTCAGCAGAAATGCAGCATATACAGCAGTTGCCAAAAAGTTCTCAAGTTTTCTAGGTTACTACATAGCCCGGCCTGGGGTATTGAGCTCAAACCTATAGAGAGAGCATTAGAAGAGGGCAGAGTTGGACCTGTGGGCCTCAAAAGTATCTGTTTTGCTAACTCGAGAATTTTTCATCTTTTTAAAAGGCCAACTTCTCTGAGTGTGAGTTGAAATCATTAATAGTTTACATGATTGGGTGTTGAGAAAATTATTAATTTCAATTTCTGGTTGCAGTCTGTCACCATTACGTGTGTACTTACAGGGTATTTAACTGGACACTCCCTAAAAGAACAAGCAGTTTCTGGAAATTTAAATCAGCTTTTAGTTCACATGTCCTAGTGTGGCCCAGATGCTGCTGTCTTGGGGCCTTTTTCCCACCTCACTGGCCACCCTTCTTGAGCTCTGTGGCTGGTCCTCCCATCTGTCGCCAGCTCCCCACGTTAAGTTGTCCTAAAGCCCGATCTCCCGGCTGTAAAACCGTCTAAACGGTGACTTCTCAGTCCGTGTCGCCAGCCCATGCCTCTGTCCTAATTCTAGATCCATGTCCAGCGGTCCCTCCTCATCTTTACTTGACTATCCGGCAGGTGTCTCCCAGGGGACATGCTAAAGCCAGGCTGCAGGGACTTCTCACTGTCTGTCCCGTGTATACAGATGGGGACCTGGCCTTCCATTTGCCCGGGCCTGAAGTGTCGGGGTTTGCCTTGAATCTTCTTCCTCGTACCTCTAAGTCCCTCGGTCTCTACCTTTAAAGACTACCTGGAATCTAGGTAATGTACGTCCGCACAGCCAACTCCCCACCACCGGTGCTGCTTGGTTTTGTTTCTGTAACTGGTCTCCTTGGATCCACCATTACCTGTCTTTTTTTTTTTTTTTTTTTTTAAGCAGAGAGGCAGGCAGAGAGGGGGCGGGGGAAGCAGGCTCCCTGCTGAGCAGAGAGCCCGATGCGGGGCTCGATCCCAGGACCCTGAGATCACGACCTGAGCTGAAGGCAGAGGCTTTAACCCACTGAGCCACCCAGGCGCCCCAAGAAAATATTTTTGGCAGGAGAATAACCCAGGAGATGTGGGTGCTTCTCAGGCCATCCGTTGGGCACGTGGTGTCCTTCTGTTGCACTGTTGGTGATGCTGGTGGAAGTCGTCCGTTAAGGTGATACCCACTAATTTCTCTGTTGTAAAGATGCCTTTTTTCCTTGGGTAGTAAACGGTGTCCAAAGCGATACTTGGAGACTGTTTGGTTATCCCGTTTCCCAACAACCTTTCAAGCAGCAGTCTCCATTTCTCCTGAAGATTCTTGCCTCAATCACTGTGGTTGCCATAAAATGGTAGTTTTCTTTTTTCTATGATTCCTTCCGTTGTTCCCCTCAGTCTCTCCCTTGTTTTACATCTTGTTCACTATCAGTATAAATTAGTGACTTACTTTCTATCCTGTGTGTTCTAATCATTACTCTCACTTCCATCGATACTCAAGGTGTCTCAAATTTGCCTGGGAGGAATTCTCTATCCCAGTTGTGATGGAGAAAATAACTGAGGTAACTTTTTTTTCAGTATAGTGATATTTGAAGAGCTAGAGGAGTCTACTCAGAATTGGAGAGCATTGCAGGGAAGGGATATGTGATAGCTTCTCCTCGGGGAAGGTGAAGAGGCCTCGGGTATCCCCGGGTGAACAGCCTTGTTCTGCTGGCTCTCTGGAACTCCTCAGTACCTGCCGGGCTGGCTGAGGCAGGTCTAGGAGTGGCTGCTTCTCTCCTGAGCTGTTCCTACCCTAAGTAGGGCAATGTGGTAGAGTCTGGGAAGGCTAGGGTCTCTCACTGCCGCAGTGGTTTCCAAAGGTAGGTGACCAACAGGAGAGAGATTTGGGCTACCCTAAGTAGGGCAATGTGGTAGAGTCTGGGAAGGCTAGGGTCTCTCACTGCTGCAGTGGTTTCTAAAGGTAGGTGACCAACAGGAGAGAGATTTGGGCTGCTTTTTATTTTGTTGTGTCTTTTTGTCTTGTTTTTGAGTGCAGTGTGTAGACCCATAGTATCTAACTCTTTGGATCAGGCTCCATACGTCTTCTGAATGTTTACAAGTTTCCCCCCGGTGATCTTCATATCTTAAGGTTGGAAATAAGTTTCTTTTTGTTCTTTGATGGGGTCGTGAGCCCTCAGACATTCTGGGCTTTTGGGTGTCGTTGAGCTCAGACTCATTGGGACTAAAAGGCATAACCTGTGGATGGATCGCAAGTGGCCTGGCATCAGCTCTGCTGTCCTTGATACCTTGAACTGCTTTCGGGTAGCCTGGACTAGCCTTTAACCGGAAGGATGTGTTGGCTCAAGGGGGATTGATGAGGAGCGTAGCTGATAAGCAGTCATCCTTACAGATTTCTTCTATAGGATTTTCATAACAGGGGGGCACCTGAGTGGCTTAGTCGGTTAAGCGTCTGCCTTCAGCTCAGGTCATGATCTCAGGGTCCTGGGATTGAGTCCAGCTCTGTAGGGAGTCTGCTTGTCCCTCTCCCTCTGTGATCTCTCTTGCTTTCACACTCTCCCAAATAAATAAAATAAAATTTTAAAAGAGGATTTTAATGACAGGTGGTAAAAAGTCGGGAGTCATGGGAAGTAATAGATCTAATGGGGGCAGGGGGAAGACTGCCTCTTGAATTCCATGAGAGGAACAGAATATGTTTGGCATCCACCTCCTATTTTATAGCTGTCAGAGCTATAGAGAGGTAGTATATGCCCATGAGAATTTTATAAGCAATCCCAGTGTTGTTTCCTCCAGACTTACTGAAGCTTTACTGTCTTCTAAAACATGTAATTTGACCTTTGTTTAAAGATTAAAAAAAAAAAATTTAGTATAAACCATATTTACTTAAAGCACAAGGTTTGTATATGAGCGAAGCACCACAGCTACGGGATTGGAACTGAAGTCAAATTTGGGAACCACGTTCCTACCTGGAAGGCACTGTATAGATAACTTGAGTTGCCATAAAGTATGGTTCAATTCAGGAAAGAAAAATTTGGAAATGGATGTCTGAGTTATCTGAGATATGGTTAGATGCTATGTAACATATGGTATCTTTTGGTGAGGCTTCTTAGTCTGTTTTCTCTAACATGTTGACATCTTTTATAGTACCTAACACCAGATTATTTGACAAAAAGCAGCATGCTTATATTTTCTGGTGTATTGCAGATAAGATGAAATTTATTATTTGGAGATGGTATTGGGACACTGGAGATGAGATAACAGGCCGAGACAATTGCAAGAAGTTAAAATGTGCATTAGAGCATTATGGGCAATTTTTGTTACCCATCCAAAGTTTTGTAATGCTCTAATGCTAAACCAAATTAATTAGTTCTTTTTAGAAGTAGGTTGTCTCATCACTTTGGTTGAAAAGTAAAATGAAATTTCAGGCTTGGTTTTGCTGATACTGTTAAGTATATCTGATCTAACTGCGTTGCTTTATCCTTAGCGAGTACAATATACATCCTTAATTTTCACAATATATAAGGCAGGTGCAATTATCCCCATTTTCAGATGCAAAAACCAATATTAAGATAAAGTAATCCAGTTGAAGTCACTCAACTGGCTGATAGCAGAGACAGACTTTGAACTCCATCTATTTGAGACCAGGACTGTTCTGTAAGATTTTCCCCTGATGACAAATAGTATTTACCACAAAAAAAAAAAATCATAATTTTCACATAATTTCACATCCTAGCGATAAATGGGCTTTTGCTATTTTAGGGGCTATTGTTCTTTATTGGTTTGAGAAAGTATCCAATTAGCTTATTTAAAGCTTGTGAAAAGAATATGGAAATTATTGAAATTGTAACATCTTTTCTTCTATAATGGGGTTTAATAACCTAGACCCTCACATTACATGGTTAGTTACTTGCAAATGTAGCCTTTAGATACACATATAACTTACTTTGAAAAAATACAAGCTGTCATTTGGAAGCCTGATTTGTTCCATGCAGTCTCTCTGAAATTTCTGCTCACGCTCACGTTGCACCCTGGTACGGAAGTATTTGTGGATTTCCTCTTGCCTGCAAACATCTGAGCTCATCTCCTCTTTCTCCATTCTGGCTCTTGCCTTTCCAGTGTCATTAGTCCCTTCCCAGGGACTCAAAATTGCTGTTTTTTTGTCCTTCCTGGCCCTTCTTCAGTATTTTAGTACAACTCCGCCCCCCCCCCCCCCAGGAAAGTTCCTTGTTCAGCACAGACCCTACTGCCTGCTAGCACTCACCGTAAGCCCAGTTGCTTCATTTCTATAGTTAAGGCATTAGATACATTTGTTTAATATCCCGTTTAGCTCTGACATTGCATAATTCTCACTGCTTCTGGGGAGACCGAGACTGTCCAGCACACACCAGTGACCCAGGAACAAGTTGGTGTCTGTACAGGTTCCCTGTACAGGTTGTGATTCCCACCCTCCTGTTGGAATTATGTGAGGAGATCAAGGAGATGAAGGAGTTGGTGGGGCTTGCAGTCATGAAGTGCTCGTTACAGTGGAGGATGGATAGGGTGTGAGTGTGCGGAGGAAGCGACTGGCAGAATTTAGCTAAATTGCACCAACCTTCAGTGAATGCCTAGAAGTAACTCTTAAGGCCCAAAGAAAGTTCAATAGGAATAAGGTGGCACAGATGGAAAGAAGGGTGGCCAGGAGGTTTGGTTGAAGAAGAGAATCTTGGTCTTGAGCGCTTAGAGGTAGAGCAGTTCTAAATGGCGCCAGGTCTAGGTGGCGGGTTGGAATGGAGACCTTCAGCACGATGGTGGTCAGAACACCTCCATGGCAAGTTTTAGGAGGAAATTGATCATGTTAGTTCAGTAGAACATAAGGGAAAGCATCTAAGGTTTAGTGTTAGAGCTGGGTTCAGGTCAAAAATTCAGATAATAACTTTGCGCTATGGGGCATCTTTGACTCTGTGTATGAATCTGTGAATACCCATCTCGGAAGTTCTCACCAAATCAGCCAGCACATATAAAGGCCTGAGGAAATCAATAAAGCACTGTGTAGATCCGTCGGTGATTGTTTGGTTCGGTGATTGTTTGGTCTTGGTGGATGTGGCCTCGTTCTGAAGCCCCTTCCTCTCAGTTCTGCGGACTGAGTATGGACTGGGAGCAGGACCTCTGCTTCTACATCTCTTCTCTCCTACCAACTTCCTTTCCCTTTCCAGCCTGTCTGTCCTATGTAATGGGTCTCGGACAAAAAAATGTTCCAAAGGAGGCTCTTGATACTGGTTGATGTTTGTCTCTATGAAAGGGAATGTGAACTGAGATTTACCTCGTTGCCTCCGTAAGAGATTTGGAGTTTGTAGCAACTATGTATAACCATTGTTTGGACTTCAGGAAGGTCTTTTTTGTGACCTTTCAGTGGAGGTTTTTCCTCTATTTACTCCCATCTGAAGGCTGCTGTTTGGATTAGTGGTTGTACTTTTGGAATTTACACAGAAGAAAACATACTGTTTACTGAGTCTGGGAGTCTTAAAAGGCTTCTGTTCTTCCCACAGTTATGTTAAAAAATTCAGTGTTGCGCCACCATTAGAAAATTCTTAAAGATAAGGCTATTTCCTCCAAGGAAAACAGGGATTTTTGGTTTCGGGCCCCTCTAATTCAGACTTGGAGTAGTAAAAATAGTTTGCATGCATCCAGTATATAAAAGCAGGCTTTAAAAAAAAAAAAAAGGGCAGGCTTTTTAAAAGAGGATGGAGAGGAGAGGAAGCCATTAAGAGACAAAGGGGAAAGAACTATTATACAGGTGTGCCCCCACATAAAGACTATCCCATTATAAGAAAAAAACAAAAAGCTTTTGAACTTGAAAAGGTAATGGAGATAGAGGGGAATTCACTGATCTATAAAAAGAATCATTAATAAATATTTCCAAGTCCTTTTTAGATAATTAAATTATTTAAATTCAGGCTGGTGGCAATGAAGCTTAAAGCCTCAATGTTAGAAGTGAAGATTAATTGAAGATCAATCGAAAGTAGAGATTAAACATGTATGATAACTTAATGTTTGGAAAGGCATAAGAATTTGGCTTGCACGTAATGGTTTAGGACCCTGTCCATAGAGCAGAAGTAACTTGGAGAAGAGAAGCCTGAAGGAAGCTTTGGTGAAGGTTTGTGAAGGAAGCTCACATGAGAGTGGTATCGGGTCTGTCTTTTGGGATTCATGGGACGCTTGATTGAACTTGCAGATCTATAGCAGTGAAGTGGGAGATTGTAACTCATGTGGTCCAGCCATGCAGCACACGTGCAGTGCGGGTAGGCCACCGCAGGGCATCCGGCATTCCCAGGCCGATACCGTGGCACGCCAGGGGTGCGGTACAAGGAGAAGATTCCCGGGTCTTCCGACTTGGTTTTTCAGAAAGGAACTTGAGATCTGTACTTGAAAACAGTTCTCCAGGAGAGTGTGATGAACCAGGCTGGGAAACCACATGGTTAGATAGTGTCTAGGAAGAGGCTGTGATAAACGTGGAGATGGTCAGCATATTAGCCTACAAAGTTGCTTTACATTCCAAATTTTTTCCCGAGTCTCTCAGTTAACAATTTATTCACGCACAGGATAAAAAATAGTTAAGAACATATGGTCTACCTAGAGTCAGACTGACTAGGTTCAGGTTCCATCTTTATCACCTATTGGCTTTGTGTCTTTGGGCAAGTCGCTTAACTCCTCTGTTTCCTTACCTGCAAAATAAAGCTATTAACAATACCTACTCCAAGAATGGTGTATTACTTGAGTTACTGTTTGTAACAGATTTTAAAATCGTGCCTGGCACATAGTAAGCTCTCAAGAAGTATTGGCTGGTACAGCAGCAGAGTAAGGATCTTGAGGTTCACGTGAAGGCCTCACGAGTCATTGGCCTAGAAAGTGACCAGAATGCTGGGATGTCAGGCCTTGGAAGGAGCGCCAGTTTTCAGGTTAGATGTACTGCACGTGAAGTACATATTTGGTGAAATCTCAAATCCGTATGCCAAATAATAGGAACAAATCTACCCTCGCTGGTGACTTTGCCATTCTGCTATCTAGGTCGGGAAGCTTGACTCCTCTCTCTGTTTAATCACCATTTAATCCTTGCTTTAAAAAAATTCTCAGATAATCCTCTTTCCTCTCTAATTCCTACTTCCACTGTCCTGATGCAGGCTTACTGCCTCCCCTACCCTGTCACTGCCACTAGTCGTCCTGTGCCAGGCTTGCCGCTGCCACAGGAGATTTTATCTAGCACCTAGTTCCGCAGGCTGAAATGCCCTGAAGGACCCAGGCTGGGTAGACACCTTGGTGAACTAGAGGGCTCCAAGGGGGACAGTGTGCTTCTCAACTCTGGGGGTCACGGACTCCATGGGACTAGATCTTTTCAACAGAAGCCCCAAACCCAAATTTGTATATAAATCCTCAGAGTTTTAAACTTTTGTAATTAATTCAAATGTTTCACAAACAGAACATGCTTATGGACCAGCAGGTGTCCAGCCACGAGTTTGCGCCTCCTCTCACTCTCCGAGTCTAGGTGCATGAGACCTTCCATGACAGCCCTCCTGCTTGCCTTCCAGCCCTACCTTGTTACACTCCCTGTATCACATTGACGCTACCCTTAGAGCTGGTGGTTCCTCTGCACCTCATTACACTGGTGCCTCTGCCCCTATTAGTAAAATCTTAGTTGCCTGGAATGCCTGCTTTGACCTCCTCACACTTGGCCTGGCAAGTCTTACTCTTACATTTTTTGGAAGGTATCTGAGCCCTAGGCACTGTGCTGTGGTGATGGGGGGAGGGGGGCGGGGGATAGCCCTTGGCCTGAGCATCTTTGTAATCTCTGACTCAGGTGTCCTATCCGTAGGAGGTCTTCCTCAAGACCCCTCCTGCCACCTACCCCAGGAAGATTCTGCAACCAGTGCTGATGTGCGAGCGTTTTTCCCTCACTGTCAGGCACTTCTCAGATACCAATCAGGGGTCCTACGATTCAACTAAGTCCTGATAGGATCTCCCCAGAGATAGCATCGGATCCCACAAGTTAAGAGCTCAGTCCCACGAGACTGTCCTCCGCTTTCAGATAACAATTTCTATACAGGTTATTACCTGTACTTCTGATTGACTCTAAATCAGAGGTTCCCATGACCCCCTCCTTGGGTACGATTAATTTGCTACGGTGGCCCCTAGAACTTAGGAAACCAGTTGACTCATTAGATGAATGATTTATTACAAAGGCTCTCAGAAGATACACATAAATAGCCAGATGAAGGGATACACAGGCCAGGCTGCATGGGAAGAGCCGTGGAGCCCGCATGTTCTCTGACCCTGCCATTCTCCTGTGAATTTCCACATATTCACCAACCCAGAATCACTCACTACCCACCCACGAGAAGAGCTAAAAGTAAAAGGACTGAATAAACAAGGATTGGCGTGAGTGTGGAGCAAACGGAATTCTGATCGCCCACTGGTGCGTGTGTACAATTGTTCAACCCTTCGAGAAAGCAGTTTGACAATTTCTTTAAAGTTAAACATACGCCCACTGTATCACCTTGCCATTCCAAACATTCACGCACGCCCATTGAGAACAGCTTTATTTACGACAGCCAAAATCTGGAAAAAACCCAGATGCCCGTCAGCAAGTGAATGAACAAACACAATGTGTTCCATCCGTACGATAGAGTACTCCACTATGAAAAGGGTATTGATCCGTGCCACGGCCAACGTGGCTGCGTCTCAAAATACGCTGAGGGAAACAAGACAGAAAAAGGACAGAATGTATGACCGCACTTACATGAAACTAGGAAACGCAAAGCAATCTATTGTGACAGAAAGATCGGTGGTCGCCTAGGGTTGGTGAAAGTGGGAAGGGGCTGAGGACCTTCCTGAGGGTCCTGGATGTGCTCAGTCTCTTCATTGTAGCGATGGTTTCACAGCTGTACGAATGTCAAAACATTTTCTGTCTACTCAAAATGTGAAGTTGATTATATGACTATTCCACCTCAAAACTTAAAGAAGACAGGACCGATATTTATTAGATCGTGGCTGTTGTCCTAGAGTACACCTTTACTCATAACCGGTGCTTGTTAATTATGTCTCGAAGTGAATTTTTTAGAAGTTGGGTGTGGGAGAAAGTGAGTTATGAAAACACCTGAGGAACCACTACAGCGTCGACAGCTGAAGCTTCGTTTATTGAAAGGAAGGCTGGTTGGGACCACTTTTCCTTTTAAATTACTCGAGCATTTCTTTTCTTGTCTTTAATAGACTTGTTTCTGGAAGAGAGACTAAGATAGAGCTGTGTTTGGGGCGCTGGGGTGATGCAGTCAGTTGGGCATCCGGCTTTTGGTTTCAGCTCGGGTCATGGTCTCAGGGTCATGAGATCAAACCCTGCATCAGACTTCGCGCTCAGTGGGGAGGCTGCTTGAGATTCTCTCTCTTCCTCTACCCTTCCTGCTCATGTTCTTGCTCTCTCAAATCTTTTTTAAAAAATTAAAAAAAATAAAATAGAGCCGTATTTTAGCTCTGATAGAGCCTTAGGCTTTTGTATACCTTTATGCTCAGGGGTGGCCTGAGGTACGGGAAGGCAAATCCCACTTTTTATAGGTGAGTAGACTGGGCCTGAATAGTTGGAGAAAAAAGGCCAGTACCGCTGTGTAGCCTTTACCTAGAACGGTTTCACTTTTATGAGCTATCCTCTTCGTTAATGAGTTCTGGGCAGCTGATGCTTTCTCGAGGTCACACCGCCACTCCAGTTTAACTTCCTGCCTGATTCTCAGAGGGGAGGATGTTCATTCTTAACTTTCAGGAAACCTGAGTAAACACTGAATACAAATTATTCTGAGTCTGATTCTCCTAAATATCGTACCTTGGTATTTCTGCTGGAAATGTCCTTGGTCACTTTGTCTTTGGATCCTTATATTGATGTTTTTAGAAACTCCTAAGAGAGAGAAAATGGAAAGGAGAGTTTTTGCTCAGCTCGGTTGACTTTATTTTGATGGTTGACCAGGAGGGTGTGAGAAACTAGTTACTTGAACCTGGCCTGTCAGGTTCCACAGCACACCTGGTGTGGAGAGGAAGAGGCTGTGGGAAGAACAGCAGGAACTATTCTGAAGGTCAGTTTGGGTGGGGGGAGAGGAATCAGTACCCTGACCACAGCAGACCCAGACCCTCTGGACTATGATTGAGGGACATGAAGTTTACCTAACATCTGTCTAGTCTGCTGGGATTGGCCGTAAGTCTTTGTTATGGAAAATTTCAGCCATATGTAAAAGTTGGGAAAATAGATAAGGGGATTCATTATATTGTCCCCCAGCTTGGACTTCTTACACAGTCATTTTATTTTAAAAATTTAATGACTGTCAATAACAACAATGTTAGTAATAACATTAATGTAAATTAATATTTACATTACAGTTAATATTACCATGTGATTAAATTATTAGTATAATGAGAAATTTATTCTGAGACATTAATGATTTAACTTCACATTTCTTCAAATTTTTTTGAAAATATAAACATCATGTTAAAACCATTTGTAGATACATTTGTGGATAAATATAACAATTGGTCATTGTTGTTGTTTTTTAATTGCTGATTCTTAATGCTGGTAACTTAATATTGGAAGTCGCAGCAGGAGTTGAGGGCTCCGAGGAAAGGCCTCTGGAGGGAATTCACGGCCAAGGGCTGTTTCCTCAGACTTCCCTGTGCACAGACTGCACGGCACCTTCCAAACAATAGTCTCCAAACTGACTTGGCAACTGAACCTTGTGTTCAAATGAAATCTTCAGCACCCCAATATTGAAAACAACCACAAAGCTGAAAGGAATAAACAGGGTACCTCTCCAGGCATTTTGCGTTTGACACAAATCCCTGATTGTTTGCAGGAAGCTGTAAACACTTCAGGGAGGCAGAGGCAAGGCTTTAGAAGCCGGTCTTCCTACATTTCTTTCTTACACAGGGGTTTATTTTAGGCTCTGTCCTTTCTCCCATTAAAGAAAAAAGGCACACACAAACGACATACTGTCTATAGAACATTGAGAATTTTATGGCTAATCTTAGTGTTCTAGGTTATTTCCAAAGCTGCTCTTATGTTGCTCCTTCTATTTAGAATGATGATTATTAATTAAAATTTTTTATTAAAGTAGCTGAACATTTAAAACCGATATATCTTGACTTGCATAAAATATATTGCCAAACACACTGTATGCAAATCAAAGGTTTAACGATTTAACATGCTTGAGAAGACACTTATATTCTAAAAGAATTCTCTAAGTTCATTTGTGATGTGAAAAATTAGCCGCCTAACTTATCTGAGGGTAACTTACTTTGGACCTACGTGAAGCCAAATGCACCCACACTTTGGTGTTAGGAAGTTCGTTTCTCCGTCTAGGCATTTTCTCATTAGTTGCCTGTGTGGGATTTGTATGAAGGAAGGGGGGAAAACCCTAATGCACTCAACTGATTATCCTGACCTACCTTCCACCCTCCTGGTTGAGTGGATGGTAATGTCAGTAATAAGGAGGAAGCAGAGGCACTCAGCAGATCGCACGGTGCCCTTTGCCCTCGTCTGACCTACACTCTGCTCCTGAAACACTGTCTGCCCAACCCCCAGCCTTTCAGCGTCCTGACAAACCTCCCAGCTAATCGCAAGAGATGCAAATGTTGGAGATGCAAAAGAATAAAATTTAATAAAAGCCAGGGTATGGATCCACCTACCCAGCATACATTTTAGAAGTTATTTATTATAGATGAAGCATTTGTAAATCAGCCTCACTCAGGTTGGTGAGTAAGAGAAGCCTGGTAGGGGCCTTTCCCATCCTCTTCCCTGCACATCTTCTTAGCAGTTGGATGCTCAGTGAGGAGTTATGGCTCCTTTCTTAGCTAAGCCATTTGCAAAGTCTGGTTCAATAGGGGGTAGAGCAAGCTGCAGAAAATAAAAATGCTGAAGACTTAGGTTTTGCGTATCTACCGTATACTTCCCTGGCCCCCAAAACCATGTTGCGTAGGAGGAAGAGCAGAATATTCGGGCATGGTGTACACACAGTACACATGTCCTTTTTGACCTCTCAATGTTTCTCCTGTCTCCTGGGAATAGATAGGCTAATATTTCCATGAGCAATGCTCAGTGGGCTCTGCCTGAATTCTCTGGTTTCACTCCAGAAGATAAATGACGGCGCTCTGGCCATCCATCATAGTCACGTGATGCAATCAGAGCGTCCATTTAGGGGTGTAGGTGGAGGGCAGAGCTTTTCCCCTAATTAGCTTAAGACTCCACCTTTCCCCTTAATTCCCAGCTCCTCCAAAGATCTTAATATACTGACAGGATATCCGTGTGTTCCCCTTTTGGTGAATTTATTGGTATTACCCCCTCTTTTCATTTTGACATGTGCAAAACTTAAGTATGTCTGCCTCAACCCCTATAGACTAACCTTTACTTAAAAAAAGAACTTTCACATATATTCATTAATTTGGCAAAAGTATCTTGGCAATAATGAGAGATTAAAAATTCACTTACTCAAAATCGTCCTTCTGAGTACCAAAATATCTATTCTTAAAAATTGGTAACTTGAATTCTAAGACTTGTGTTACAGCTAAAAATAATGGTAAAGTCTATCAGGGAAAGACAATTTACGTAACGTTTTGTTGACTCCACTTAGGATCGGCACTAATGCCTTGTAACTGATGAAGCTTTATGGAGGAGAGGGAAAAGCTCTGCTCTTAGAGTTCAATGTTCTGTTTTTATTGCTATAAGACCCAGCCACTTGTTTTCATAATGTTAAATATGAACCAACTACCTGAACCTGGGCTCCTGCCATGAAAAGCTGAAGATAACGCTAATTACAGCCATGTTCCTTGCCAGTGTACTTGGAGCCTTAAAGCAGAGGAACTTGTCCATGAAAATAATAACTCCTATTTATTGAGCACTGAAATTTCTTGACATGGTTGTGGGGCCTTTTACACATATTCCTGGTTTCACAACCACCTACTATCTCATTATCTTCATTTTATAGATGAGGCCACTGAGGTGTGGCGCGTAGACACTGTAAAGAAAATCCTACAGCTAATAAATGGCAAATGCAGACTTTCAGCCCTTATCTCGAGGAAAAATGCCCCAGTCAGGGTTCCCACTTTGTCCCGTGCGTGGTCTATAAACAGGTCCAGAACTGATCACTTCCAAGAATAAAAACCTTGTGAATTGAACTATTGTGTTTTCACCAGGGGACCAGGGCTGAACTTTTTACAGAGCCTTTAAATACATTTATTTTCAAAAGACCTTGTGAATACTCATCTTGCCTTGTTGCTATTTTTGAATGGCTACTGTGTGCCTGGTGCTGTGCCGAATTACAGCTGTGACTCGTGAGCCCCGTCCTCGAGGAGCCTAGTCTGTTGGGGGAAGACACATAAACCCAGCATTACACTACAGGTTTGCGTGCCATGGGAACCCTGAAGGCGGGAGACTGTGTCAGGCGGGAAGACTGAAAGATCCTGGGGAAACCACCTTCCCCCTTCACTGGGCAGCAGAACAACGAAAGCCTATGGAGGCACAGTCACCGAGGTACAAGGAAACCTATAGGAAAAGTTAGACTAGATAGAGCAGGGCTTGGCAAATTTTTCTGTAGGGTCAGAAAATATTACAGGTATTGTGGGCTGTGTGACCTCTGTCACAGCTACTTAACTCCGCCCTTAGTACAGCCAAAGCACATTGTCTCCAGGTCTGGGCATGGCTGGGTTCCAGTGAAAGTTTATTTATAAAAACAGGCAGCTGGCTGGGCTTGGCTGAGGGGCCATGGTTTCCTGATCCCTGGAATAGGTGAAGGAGAGGGACTTGTTACCAAACAAGGGATGACCGAAAAGTAAGTTTTTTTTTAAATTATTTTTTAAAAGATTTTTATTTATTTATTTGACAAAAAGAGAGAGATCACAAGTAGGCAGAGAGGCAGGCAGAGAGAGAGGGGGAAGCAGGCTCCCCACTGAGCAGAGAGCCCGATGCGGGGCTCGATCCCAGGACCCTGAGATCATGACCTATGCTGAAGGCAGAGGCTTTAACCCACTGAGCCACCCAGGCGCCCCTGAAAAGTAACAGTTTTGACTGCACAACAAAGAAGCTGGTGGCTGCTCTGAGTGATGGGTGTGGTTATTCTCGTCCCACCTAGCATATTTTAGGCATTTACTAAGGATTTGTCAAATGACTAAACTTGGGCTTCTAGTTAGCCTGCAGGTTGTAGGCAATCTGGTAGTGAAGGGAGAGGAGGATGCGGTAGGAGTCTGATTCAGATTCTGAATGAAATATGTATAAATTACTTGATGTTCTATTCTGAAGAAAAAAATAACATGTTCGAAAGCTTATTCTTACTTTTAAATGGATTTATGAGGCTAGCCACCTGTTTGGGGGCCCAGTGCGCATTCTATTGTTTTTGGTTTTGTTTTTTTGTGAGGGGAAGGGGAAGTGCTGGTATTCGGTGTCCAAAAATATTCAACTAGCTGACGCCGAAGAAAGTTTTGATCGCTTATTAAAAATCTGAGCACCTGTATCATCCACAGGGCACAGGCAGAATTGTTGAAAATGAAGGCTTGAACTTCAAAGTATCCATCTGTTTGTTGCTATAGGCGATTTTTGTAATCTCTCATTGACATAAGAGTATTTATGCTTCATTTCACACTGTTCTTACTTCTGAACATCTAGGATAACAACGAGCTCTATTGTTCAAGTTATAGTGGCAGTAGTCTCTCCACAGTTCAGTCGTACAAATAAAAGTTAGTAACTCAGCGCAGTGATCTTTTAGGGGGGTACCAAGGTGAAGTGTTTTGTCCCGTATTGGGGAAGGCAGAGCCTGTCCCTGGCAGCCGTGATTGACGTGGGGGCACAAGGCTAATGGGAGGGTAGGCTTTGCATTTGTTTTAATGTGAGGATCTTCCTCGAGTTACAACCACTGATGCCATCGTCACAACTGGGCCTTCCCAAACCTGGGGTGAGCCACATTCTTGCCTTCAGGACTGAGATGGCCTCTTTCTGGATGAAGCCTTCCTCTGAAACCTCCAGAGTTTGTCCGTTCAATAAAGAGTCACCTGCTGGGGCGCCTGGGTGGCTTAGTGGGTTAAGGCCTTCGGCTCAGGTCATGATCTCAGGGTCCTGGGATGGAGCCCCGCATCGGGCTCTCTGCTCAGTGGGGAGCCTACTTCCCCCTCTCCCTCTGCCTGCTTGTGATCTCTCTCTCTGTCAAATAAATAAATAAAATCTTAAAAAAAAAAAAAAAAAAGAGTCACCTGTTTTCGTCAGGCACTGTGCTAAGGACAAATATGTAAGGGTAAACAAGTCCCAGTTCCTGTCCTGGGATTCCTTATTTGTAACCGCTACCAAGAGACTACTCCACACAAGATTCTAGTCCCCTTAAGTTGTTTGACTTCTGACAGAGGCAAGAGGTTTGCTAGAAAGCGTTTGTGCTCCGTATAGGTTCTACAGCAGGTTTTATAGAGCTTAAAGGAGAGGCGCAAACTTAGAGGCCTGGGTACAGCTAGCCGGGTGAAGGGGCAGGGGGTAAGGGGGGCCAGGAATCATGTTCTGGGGAGGGTGAAGGGTTTGTGTGCCAAGTCCCAGAGGCAGGGTGGCAGGGTTGAGCATGGTGATTTGGGGGTACTATGAGTGTTTCAGTCTGGCTCAACCAGGTGCCAGGTGGGACGTAGGGAGACGGGGGGTTACGAAGAGTGACCGATATTTTTAAGAGCGGGGCAGGGCCTGCATTGAAGGAGAGGTCTGAAAGAGGTGCCTGGCTGCGTGGTGTAGATGGGGATGAGAGTAGAAGGAGAGAGAACCAGCAGCAGACTGACACGATCTGGAGAGAGTGGCTGCTGATCTGATTGTTGAGTTGGGAAGTAGAAATTGCACAGAATTTAGGTGCTGGAGTTGACACAGGTTGTGGGGCCTACAAAGTGGGAGGAGGCAAAGCACAGGCCTGGTTTGCTGCTGGATCTCCCCGATCCTGATGTCACGTGCATCTCTGTTCTAGCTCACATCACATTGTATTTGAAGTGTTTCCTTTCAAGGCTGTCAAGTTGGACTGAAGCTATTCAGGGAGGTTGCAGCCGGGGGTGGGGGGGCACCCAGCATGAGAGGGCAACACGAGCGTGCAAGGTGACTCAGTTAAGGGCCACGGATTGAACAGAAAGTTCTGTGGATGGAACCAACAAGAGGGGAGCCCTGAGCACAGAGGACTGGGCCTCGGGTGGCGTCTCCCCGTCCCCCACTCTGGTGTCCTTCATGGGCTTTGAAAGCAGGCCTGAGGGAGCGAGCAGGGGGCACGTCGGGCCTTGGCCATGACCCACGGCACGTCTCAGGGCTGTTTGGTGTGTGGCTTTGTGCTTTTGTGCAGTCACACCATGGTGCTTGGCCTTGTATTTAGAGTCTAGAATAGGAGAGAGGCTGGGAGGAGGGACGCGGAGAGACAAGAACTCCGCAAAAGCCACCAGTCCAACAAATTCTGACTTGGCTGCCTGGCTCCCTTGTGCTCTGTTCTGCGCCTGGAGGGGACTTGGGGAGTGGGGGGAAATGAATGCTGCCCCCTGTGGGAAACGCTTCAGTGCTCAGCAGGACCCAGGATTAGCTGGTGAGTCCTCTTCCGGGCAGAGGAGCCTGTGATGAGGGTGACAAAGGGAAGTGGCCGGGCCGCAGCAAGAGTGTGTGTGAAAGACAGCACGTGTCTGGAATTAGAAACTGGCCTTACTCTGTCGTCCGGCAGCTCAAGAACGCGTAGGCCCAGTGACGGCTGCCACCCGCTCTCTGTGCCCTGGGAAGGACCTTCAGCCGCGCCTCTCTCTCTCTCTCTCTCTCTCACTCTCTCTCACTCTCTCTCACTGTCTCACTCTCACTCTCACTGGACACGCTTTGACACGAGACCCTCAAGACCACGGGCAGTTTGTTGGTCTAGCTAGCCTGTCCTTCATTATGGGTCTGCGCGTTCTTCGGCTTACATTATAGTTCTCCTTATGCCTGAATATTTTTATCAGGGCACTGCTGGCTACGAGCTGCCTGAGGGGCCATGGTGGTTGTGAGCCTTCCCTGAAAGCCGGGGCCATGGGGGCCATGATGCGTTACGTGTCACACTGCATCCACAATCGGGGGTACCAGATGTTGTCGGCTCTGCCCTGCAAGCCGCCCGTGGCACTGCCTAACTCTTAGGGCCGAGCTTCCATTCTGTTTCCTATTGGACTGCCTGGTGGCCTCCTCTCTTACCAGCTGGCTAACCCTAGCTCCCAAGGACTCTGATTTTTCTCCTGGTTATTCCTAGATCCACCAGTTTGCTTCCTTGCCAGAAGATGAGGGAGGTGTGAGGCGGCCAGTAGGGAGCGAAGACCCGAGGAAAAAGTGGCAGATCAGAACATCGATAACCCGGCACACGATAGCAGCAATTTCAGTTCCTGCAGTCTTCTAGAAAACAGGCTTGGTTAGGTTATTCTAAAATACAGGTCAAGGAAGCTTTTCACTGGGAAGCAAGCCTCGCAGAGTAGAATTCTAAAATGCAGAGAAACAAGTAGGCCAGAAGGAAGGAGGAACACAACAGAGAAGTGAAAGATGAAAATGATTGCCTAAATCAAAGGTAAAGACAAATCAGAATTGAGGGGGAAAGGGAAGCAGCAGCAGGAAGCAGGAAGGGAGAGGAAAGCTTGGAGCAAGATGGTTTTTTTTTTTGCCTTTTCTTTCAGCAACAGAGCAGATGGACACCATAGAAATTGTGCAATCTGGAAAGTACAAGAATGTCCCCCTTGGAGCCCCGTGCGTGCAGGAACTGCATTTTAGTCTAGTTTTGTGTTCTGTGCCCAGGATTCTGCACCTTGCCATTCAGCATATATTGGTGCACGACTAGGAGGAGAAACAGGTTTTAGGAGGAAGGGGCTGAGAGTTGAGAGCATGAAATTCCAAGTGGTGATACATGTTCCCTGAACTGGTAGAGATTTTGTCTGAATAATGGCAAAGTAAAAAAAGGAAAAAAGATGGTTCCGTTTAGAGGCTTACATTTTCGTTGTGTATGTCTAACGACGGCATGCTAACATAGCAAAGCTGTCTGCAGTGTGGGATTTTTTTGGTTTTAGAAGATCAGGCTACATGTGGCAGTTGAATGCTTTCCAAGTATGGTACGAAGACTTCTCTCTGGCCTTCCCTGGAGAGGAGTCAGGTCATAGAGCTCCGTCTGACGGTGGCTGTCAGCAGCAAATGTCCATGGGGAAGATATCAAGGGATTTAAGATTAGTGAGAAGGAAATGTGTACCATGCTGCTTGGCCAAGAAGGGGGTCTGGCTTTTCTGACCTTTTAGCAGAGGATATGTGTGTATTGTCTTTCTCTCTCTCTCTATACAGACACATATACATATGTGTATGTATGTATACATATATATATACATGTATATACACATATATGTATGTATACGTATATATATACATATATATGTGAATTGATAAAGATTGATTATATGTGTAATTTATATACCAACATAATTTTATTTACTAATGTATTCTTACTGAGAGATCTAGTGGGGTGTTAGTTATCAAATACTGGTTTTTAAATGCCAGACGTTAGTAAAATGCACTTCACTAAGATGTCAATATGTACTCTTGCTAGAATCATTTGGAATCTTACAGCATCTTAGGGACATTGTCTTAGAGAAGCCGTGTAGGAATTAAAAAAATTATAGATACTTTTTTTTTCATGTTTAGGTTCCGATTTTTTTTTAAAAAGATTTTATTTATTTGAGAGAGAGAGAGAGAGAGATTGAGAGAGAATGAACGGGCAGAGGGAGAGGGAGAAGCAGGCTCCCCGCTGAGCAGGGAGCCGGATGTGGGACTCAATCCCAGGACCCTGGGATCATGATCCAAGCCCAAGGCAGACATCTAACCGACTAAGCCACCCAGGCGCCCCTTAGGTTCTGATTTTAATGAAAATCCATTGTAGCATGCAGTTTCTACTTTTCAGGCATGTGTCTCATGTAGCTGCTCCCATTTTTCATGATTTTAAAAATGTTAGTTTTTGCAATACGTTTGGTTCTAATAAAACGTCTTCATTCACATGTGCTACAAACTGACCTCTAAGCCAATCGAGTTATTTTTAATTAAGTGGGGTTTCTGGTGGCTGTCAGTAAGCCCCAGCAGTCGAGGTAGGTGAGGGATAGAAGTCTGATTCCTCTATCGTGTTCCGAGCGTGAGTGCGGACTCCTCCCAGCCCTGCTGTGCGTGCAGGTGCGTCATGGCAGAAGTAGGCATGGAACAGCCATCGCGCCTGTCCTCTGAACTTTCAGATGCCCCAACAATACCTTACGTGCAAGGTTACTGTGACGCAAATGTGACATTTCTGGGGGCAGAATCCCGCCAACCTAGTCCGGATCCACTGACGAGAAGCCTCCACACCAGTGGCTGTACGCGGGACCATTCTGGAATTGAGAGGTGGGCACCATGCCACAGGGCAGGGTTGGGCTTGTCAGATGCCCCTAGCTCGTCGGTCGTCAGGTGGAGTGGCATACTGTACTTCTGGAGCATCCACATAGTGCAAACACCACACAGTTCTCTGCTGTGAAATCTTTCTTGACCTCCACGAAGCTAATGGACGAAGCCTTTGGTGTTGGCAGAGAGGCGAGAAGCTAAAGGTAGCCGCCTCTTCAGTGATACGTTGTGATGAGCAACTTGCAATCGCCAGCCTCACGTGTCTGGAGTAGGGGAGTGCGCAGACCCGGTTCGGGGGGATTCCAGCCCCTGGGGGTAGATGAAAACTAACACGTCCCCAGCCTTGGATCTGTGCTAGACTTCTCTAAATTCGTGTTCCTCTTGTTCTTCCTTCACTGGACGTTAATTTCATCGTTCAGAGAGCTCCCCTAGTACCAGTCAACCTTGATTTCTCCTTCCTGTGTTCACTCAGGTCGAGTCTGTCTTCTTGCCTGTGTAGTTGGGTTCATGGGCCCCCAGACACCCTGTTCACTTTCACCTCAGCAAATGCCACCTTCAGATTCTCGCCACATTTGGCTTCCCAATTCCCGAGGCCTTTCTGAATCCCAGCCATGGTGAGTCTGGGCACATGCACTCATCAGCTACACTGGCTGGCTAGGACTCAGTGGAGGTTTGATGTGTATATTGAGTGGGGGTGTGTGTGTTAGTCTTCTATTCCTTGCATTCCAGACTAAAATAGAAGGTTTATGATGAGGGCCTCCTATGCGTTTTCTGAACTACTCCCACCTGCATTTAGCAGAGTGCCAAACTCTAATAGGTGCTAGGTGAATATTTAAGAGGGAGAACTGGCAAGGAGGAAGAGATGATATGGGAAAATTATGGGAAGGTATATTTAGATGCCCTCTAATCCCTGGTCAGAGTTACTTGTCTGGGAAAAAAATGTCCTATTTTACTGTTGAGGGCTTAACACTTCACTCTTTCCAGCCCCAGCTTTGTCCCCACATTCCTTGCCCTATGTTATCGCTCTGTTAATGCCCACGTGTGTGCTACAAGAGCCTGCTGAATGGAGTAGGTGGCCGTGGCTGCAAGGAAAAGAAAAAACACTCAACCGTCAGGTGGAGACTGTATCTTAGAAAGCTCTGTTAAGTTTTTCATTTTAATTCCAGTATGGTTAACATACAGTGTTATTTTAGTTTCAGGTGTATAAAATAGTGAGTCAGTAATTCTGTACATGACTCAGTGCTCATCAGAGTGAGTGCACTCTTAATCCCCTTCACCTGATTCACCCATCCTCCACCTACCTCCCCTCTGGTGGCCGTCAGTTCTCTAGAGTTAAGAGTCTGTTTCTGGGTTTCTCTCTCTCTCCCTCTCTCTCTCTCCCTCTCTCTCTCTCTCTCTCCCTCTCTCTCTCTCCCTCTCTCTCTCTCTCTCTCTCTCTCTCTCTCTCTCTCCCCCCCTCTCCCCCCCCTCTCTCCCTCTCCCTCTCTCCCTCCCTCTGGTTCTTTTTCTTCTCATTTGCTTTGTTTCTTAAATTCCACATATGAGTGAAATCATGGTATTTGTCTTTTTTTGACACATTTCACTTAGCATTATACTTTCTAGATCCATCCATGTTGTTGCAAATGGCAAGATTTCATTCTTTCTTATGGCTGAGTAATACTCCATTATATCTATATATATCTACATCGACATACATAGATATCTAGATATCTTTATCCATTATCTGTTGAACACTTTGGCTGCTTCCATCATTTGGCTCTTGTGAATAATGCTATAAACACAGGGTGATGTAACTCTTTGAATTAGTGTTTTTGTATTTTTTGGGTAACTACCCAGTAGTGCAATTACTGGATTGGATGGTATTTCTATTTTTAATTTTTTTCTGGAACCTCCATACTCTTTTCCCCAGTGGCTGCACCAGTCTGCATTCCCACCAGTAGTACACGAGGGTTCCTTTTTCTCCACATTCTCACCAACACTTGTTTGTGGTTTTGATTCTAGCCATTCTGACTAGTGTGAGGTGATATCTCATTGTGGTATTGATTTGTTTTTCCCAATGATGAGCGATGTTAAGCATTTTTTCATGTGTCTGTTGGCCATCTGTATGTCTTCTTGGGAGAAATGTCTGTTCATGGCTTCTGCACATTTTTTAATTGGATTGTTTTTTTTAGGTGTTGAGTTTTGTAAGTTCTTTATATATTTTAGATACTTAACCCTTTATCAGATATATCCTTCGCAAATATATTTTCCCATTCAGTTCGTTGTTTTTTAGTTTTTTTAAAAATATCTTTTAATATTTATTTATTTGTTTGTTTGTTTGTTTGTCAGAGAGAGAGAGAGCGCACTAGCAGGCAGAGGCAGAGGGAGAAGCAGGCTCCCTGCCGAGCAAGGAGCCCGATGCGGGACTCGATCCCAGGACCCTGGGATCATGACCAGATCGAAGGCAGCCGCTTAACCAACTGAGCCACCCAGGCGTCCCCGTTGTCTTTTAGTTTTGTTGATTGTTTCCTTTGCTGTGCAGAAACTTTTTATTTTGATGTAGTTTATTTTCGCTTTTATTTCCCTTGCCTCAGGAAACATATCTAGAAAAAAGTTGCAATGGCTGATGTCCGAGAAAGTGCTGCCTGTGCTCTCTTCTAGGATTATTATGGTTTCACGTTTCACATTTAGGTCCTTAATCCATTTTGAGTTTATTTTTGTGTATGGTATAAGAAAGTGGTCAGTTTCATTTTTCTGCACGTAGCTGCCCGGTTTTCTCAACACCATTTGTTGAAGAGACTGTCTTTTTCCCATCGGATATTCATTCCTCCTTTGTCGAGAATAACTGACCATATAATTGAGGGTTTGTTTCTGGGTTTACTGTTCCACTGATCTTTGTGTCTGTTTTCATGCCAGTACTGTACTGTTTGGATCACTACAGCTTTATAATATCACTTGAAGGCTGGAATTGTGATGCCTCCAGTTTTGTTTTTCTTTTTCAAGATTGCTTGGGCTATTTGGGGTCTTTAATGGTTCCATACAAATTTTAGGCTTGTTTGTTCTAGTTCTGTGAAAAATGTTGTTGGTATTATAGCTTACAAATGTTATCACTGCTGACAGATGGCTCTAAGTATGCACACCATTTTTTTTTTTTTTAAGATTTTATTTATTTATTTGACAGAGAGAGAGATCACAAGTAGGCAGAGAGGCAGGGGAGGGGAGGAAGCAGGCTCCCTGCTGAGCAGAGAGCCCGATGTGGGGGCTCAATCCCAGGACCTTGAGATCATGACCTGAGCCAAAGGCAGAGGCTTTAACCCACTGAGCCACCCAGGTGCCTCTATGCACATCATTTTTATAGCAAAAATGAAATAGCCTCTAGACACATTCATTTACAAATTTAACAAAAGCATTATCCATTTCTCCCCATTTCTGTGTGTGTGTGTGTGTGTGTGTGTGTGTGTACACGTGCCAGACTTGGTTTTCATCTACCCTCCCCCCCACCCCTCGAAGAGTGGGTAAGATGAATATGGATCCTGACCAAAATATGATATCCCAGGAAGTAGATGATTCCATACAGGAATAGCTATGGGAAGAGAGTGTTAGTAGATTGGCTGACACCAGGAGTTACAGTCTAATGTTTGAAAGCAGGTCCTTTCCTATTCTGAGTGCAGTGGTGGCCTCGAATGAGAAAAAACATACCTAGCTTTTTGCTTGACAACTTAATATAAAACTCTTTCCCAGAAGAAAATTCTGTGCTGGGCCTTTATATTAAAATTATTGCAGCCATAAAGGTAGTCATATATCCAAAGCCTAAAGGAAATCAGGATAGGTCTAAAATAACTGTGTACATTCTGTCTTCCTTCTATTTCCTTTATGGTAGTCTTTATGGGCTCTGTTTGGAGGAACCCAGTGGAATTGCCTTAGACACACTCTGGTGTTTTCTTGTGTTGCTTAGGCAGAGCATGGCTGATTGGGAACCACTGATATATGACAATTGGGAACAATAACATTTTGGGAATGAAAATAATTTTTGAAGCCTTATTTCCTCTACTTCTGAAGCATTTCAATAAGTTTGTTCTTTATGACTTTAGGTAAATATGTCAAGTATTCCCTAAAATCTGAATGAGTTCTGTATGCATGAATTAATGAATGTCTTAGAACATCAATCTTGAGATGTAAGAGCCTGTCAAGGAAAACCCAGACCCTTGATACAGAAAATAATCTTCTGTTAGATGTACAGCTTCCATAAAAACCCTGGTTATAAGAGAGAATTTTTAAGGAAGGTATCTTAAGAGGCAGTTTGTATCAGTCCACTTCTTGAAATATTTTAGGATCTGTCCTGGGATAAAATTAGATCACTACAGGATGTGGCTGTACACTGCCTCACTTAACCCCTCACAGAATGACTTCAGAATCTGACCTCACATTTAGGCCTCTGAATTTTATAGTGAGTTGCATTAAATGAGAGCATTAGGAAATGCATGTCTGCATTTTTGTGGCCATGTTGTTAGTGACATTGTGTTTGGGTAATACAGTGGGGATCTCTATAATTCTTCAGGCAAGAGATGTATCTTTAAAGAATTGAATTTTAAGAAACGGGTGTTTTCTCTGCATCCTCGCCAACACCTGTCATTTCCCGACTTGTTAATTTTAGCCATTCCGACTGGTGTGAGGTAGTATCTCACTGTGGTTTTGATTTGTATTTCCCTGATGTCGAGTGATGTGAAGCACTTTTTCATGTGTCTCTTGGCCATTTGGATGTCTTCTTTGCAGAAATGTCTGTTCATGTCTTCTGCCCATTTCTTGATTGGATTCTTTGTTCTTTGGGTGTTGAGTTTGAGAAGTTCTTTATAGATTTTGGATACTAGCCCTTTATCTGACATGTCATTTGCAAATATCTTCTCCCATTTTGTCAGTTGTCTTTTGTTGACTGTTTCCTTTGCCGTGCAGAAGCTTTTGATCTTGATGAAGTCTCAATAGTTTGTTTTTGCCCTTGCTTCCCTTGCCTTTGGTGCTGTTTCTAGGAAGAAGTTGCTGTGGCTGAGGTCGAAGAGGCTGCTGCCTGTGTTCTCCTCAAGGATTTTGATGGATTCCTGTCTCACATTGGGGTCTGTCATCCATTTTGAGTCTATTTTTGTGTGTGGTGTAGGAAATGGTCCAGTCTCATTCTTCTGCATGTGGCTGTCCAATTTTTTCCCAACACCATTTGTCAAAGAGACGGTCTTTTTTCCATTGGACATTCTTTCCTGCTTTGTCGAAGATTAGTTGCCCATAGAGTTGAGGGTCCATTTCCGGGCTCTCTATTCTGTTCCATTGATCTATGTGTCTGTTTTTGTGCCAGTAGCATACTGTCTTGATGATTACAGCTTTGTAACAGAGCTTGAAGTCTGGAATTGTGATGCCGCCAACTTTGGTTTTCTTTTTCACATTCCTCTGGCTATTTGGGGTCTTTTCTGGTTCCATATAAATTTTAGGATTATTTGTTCCATTTCTTTGAAAAAAATTGATGGTATTTTGATAGGGATTGCATTAAATGTGTAGATTTCTTTAGGTAGCATACACATTTTCACAATATTTGTTCTTCCAATCCATGAGCATGGAACATTTTTCCATTTCTTTGTGTCTTCCTCAATTTCTTTCATGAGTACTTTATAGTTTTCTGAGTACAGATGCTTTGCCTCATTGGTGAGGTTTATTCCTAGGTATCTTACAGTTTTGGGTGCAATTGTAAATGGGATCGACTCTAATTTCTTTTTCTTCTGTCTTGTTTTTGGTGTATAGAAATGTAACTGATTTCTGTGCATTGATTTTATATCCTGACACTTTACTATATTCCTGTACGAGTTCTAGCAGTTTTGGAGTGGAGTCTTTTGGTTTTTCCACATAAAGTATCATATCATCCACAAAGAGTGAGAGTTTGACTTCTTCTTTGCCATTTCGGATGCTTTTTATTTCTTCTTGTTGTCTGATTGCTGAGGCTGTGCAAAAGATTGATCTGAATTATCCAGCTTATGAATTCTCCTATTTTGTGACTTTGTTTTATCTTTAGTAGCAGATTTGTTTTCTTAAAATGCACAGGCTAGCCCATTTTGGCCACATCTTCGCTTCATCCACATTAGCTCCTTTGGATATACCAGGAGCAGATGAGTTGAAAGGTATAAATGGAGAGGAAGTGAAAATCATAGCACAAAGTGGAAAGTGTGGGATTATTATCTGTGTTTCCTTTGGTAAGCAAATAATGGCCTATGAGCAAGCATTTGGCCAGGTGAATTCTCTCCTTCAAATGGAAGGTGAAGTTTAAACATGACTGAAGTCTCAGACACCTCAGGCTCCCCCTCTGCTATGAGAGTAGGGTCCTCATTCAGCTGCTGACCACTCAAATGTGGAGCTTTGGAGGGGGGAGGCATTTTTTGTATTGCTAACAAAAGTCATTTTGTTGAGGTTCTTTTTATAGGTGTGTATCTCTTAAGCTGTTTCCACTGGCTCGGGTCAGAATAGACCAAAGCTATGCCTCATTTCACCCAGTAGGTGTAACTCTGAGAAGTTGTGAGTATAACTCTCATAAGTGAGCTCATATTTTAAGTATTCTAGGAAAACCCTTTATTCAAGGGAGCCCTGCTGAGAATCATTTCGTAAAGTGCTGTGCTCATGGTAGGCACTGGATAACGACATGAATGGACAGATGAAAAGAAGGCTCCTTTTGTAAACACAACCCTTCCATCAGAGCCATTATCTACGATTCAGTTTCTCCAGAAACTCTCTCTCCCAAACCAAGTACAGGTGTCGCTGAGCTCTGCTCCAGTAATGACCTTTGTATGACTCTATTGTCGTACTGGTTAGTGGTAATTAAAACAGGGTATACTTACTGAATGCTTACCATGAACCAGGCCCTGTACTAAACATCTTTCATCTGTTAGCTTCTTTGATCCTTGAGGCAGTCCTATGAGATGAGGAAACCACAGTTTAAAAACATATGGCCATGGCTTGCCATGTTCACATAACTGGTAAATAGCGGAGTCAGCTTTCAAATGTGAGTCTAACCCCAAAGCTTCTAACCCATGAGGACATATCTTTGCTACCTGTGCGTGTGTGTGTGTCTGCTAGACACCAGTTCCCTGAAAACCTGAGCTCTGTTCTGTCCACCTTTGTCCCACTATGCCTGCTGTGTCATAAGCTCCTGAAGTAGTAAATGAATGGAGAAGGGCGGGCCAAGGTTGTGGTCGGAGGACTTGGGTCCAACTCTCTTCTGACATCAGATAAATCATTTAACCTCCCCAGAGTACCACATAAGGGGGACATAATCCCTCCCCTGCCTATATCACAGAGCTGTTGGGAAGGTCACATGAGAGAGAGCTTATGGAAACCATAAGGAGCTATATAGGAATGATTCGTAGGCTAATTACCTAATTTACCTATTTAAAAAAATCATTTATTTATTAGAGAGAAAGAGAATAAGTGTGGGGAGGGGCAGAGGGAGAGGGAGAAGCAGGCTTCCCACTGAGCAGGGAGCCTGACTCAATCCCAGGTCTCTGGGATCATGACCTGAGTGGAAGGCAGACACTCAACCAACTGAGTCACCCAAGAGCTTGTAATTTACCTATTTTATAAGTTCAAAATAATTTAAGACTAGGGTTCCTCAGAGCACCTGAAATATGTAAATATTTGGAAAATAATTAAGGATAGGGGAACAAAGATTTTTTTTTATCAAGTCGGGAGGAGAAAATACTCTGAAGATAATTTAAAGTCTCACGGTGTATATACACATATTGGCAAATGGGCAAACAGTATGGTTCCAGTTAGGTGACAAAAAACATCCCAGGTTAGTGGAGTGGACACTGGGTGGGGAGTCTGGGGAGCAGGGTGCTCAGTGGAGCTCAGATGCTACCTGTCCCAAGGAAGTGCCTTCATTTTGCTGCCAAGCCTCTGTTTCCCTATCTGCAAACTGAGATACTTGGTTCGAATGATGCCAGGCTCCAGCGATCAGTCATTCTAAGCTTGGGTGTCCAGGGCAAGCCTGCAGGACTGAGTGAGTTGTCTGGCCCTAGAGGTGGGCATGCCAGCTTCTGCTCTTTCTCCAGGCTGGCAAAGCGCTGGATAGACCCTCACAGGCTGGGGCAGCAGAGAGGACCGTCCCTGTGGTAGCCTTCCGGTGTCTTGTGGAATGCTGCTGGGTTCCACAGCGGGTCTGTGTGCTGCGTCAACTTAGGTTCCTCATTAACCCCTTTAGCTCTATGTCAGTGGTCTTATTTGGGAGAATGTTCTAGTCCCCGCCCCCCCATACCCCAAATCCATCGATTTGAAACCATTCGATTTCCGTTACTTAAAGCAAGTACAGTTTGTTTTTTTTTCTTAGAGTACAATATGAAAATGTTCTCTAAGACTTTCTTTCAACCTTAGAACTATTTATACTCTAAAAACTCAGCGTTTTCAAGACTGATAAGAATGTGCCCTGTGATAGCATCTTGGGTTTTGTACTATTTATTTTTGAGCGCATTGTTTAAAGCTTTGTGTTGACACTGGCAGGTACACAGAGCAGGAATGACAATCCACATTTTACAAATGGCCTAAAAGGGGAAGGAAAGCACACAAGGGACAGGCGGAGCTGGGGTTCAGGCTTTGTCTCCTCTATCCTGTTTAGTCCACCTTCTGGATGACACAAAGCCACGTTCACGGGCCTGACCATGCAGGCTCCAGGTCAGTCCCGCGAAGGAAGCAAGCAGGGCAGGTCATGCTCTCGGGACAGCTGGGGAGAGGAAGCCTCACACGTCAGACTCTTCGCACACAGGCATGGGGCTGCTGAGGGTTCTGTGTCTCCAACCCCCGTCTTCTGACCGGTAGGGCTGCTCTTCTCACTACACCGTTGACTTCCATTCAGCACTTCCCGTAAAAGCAGCGCCTTCCTCTCACCAGCGTAAAACACATCAAGTTTTAGGGACTCATCGAGGAAAATGCCAGTAAAGCAGGAATCAGGAGAAAGGGGAAAGAAGGAAAAGACTAAGACCAGCACTTGGATGGCCCGCCTCCTTAACGAAGAGTGGGAAGCAACCCTCATGATGGGAACCCCTCCCACTTTGTCCCTAAAACCCTAAACCTGCCCCCAGACTCTCTCCTTCTGCCTTGTCGCGTATTTAGGGGAAGGTTATGGACATTTCCACTTTTTCATGCTAAGTATTTGTGTATTTTTTCTATTACTGCATATTTGCATTTATCAGTTGCTATATATGTAAAACTTCCAAATGGATTCAGTTTAGTTTTCTAAATTAATCCACCTTGAATTTGAGATCTCCCATCGGACACAATGCAAAAGGCATTATGATCAGAAAGTAGTTGGGATTCGCCTCCCTTCTGGTAATCATTGTCAGACAGAGGGCAAGCACCTTTGGAATGAATCTCCCCTTCATTTCTCCTGGGTTCTTGACGATAGTGCTCTCTGCTCCTGTTTTCCTGCCTGGAAGGGCCGTCCGCTGCTCAAAGTGGCGCTCTCCCCACCTGGCCTTTCTCCTCCAAGGGGTTCGCCGCAGCACCCTCAGAACTGCCCAGCTGGTTGGAACAGAGACTTCGAATAAGCTATCGAGTATTTGAATAGTAAAAGTGAATTTTTATTTGGTGCCTATTTTGTATTTGAATGTATTTCTGAGGGAAAGAGGTTGAATTTTGAGTAGCTATCATCACAGTTTTAGAATGAAAAACCTTTGTGTTCAAGATCAGTAAGTAGAGTTTCTCTGAGGAAGAGAGCTCTGCGTGCACAGGGCCTCATCTGCTGAGCTGGCTTCATAATTTAACACTGAGTGCTGGAAAAATCCTTGGTGACGACTTTATATATGGCCTCTCATTCTTGTTCTTACACGTAATGCTGATGAGACTGTTCTTCTAAAATCTCAAGACCGCTTCTCCAGGCACGTATGTGAGTGGTTCTCTGGGAGCACCCAGCGATCTCCCTGACAGTTCGTGGGCTCTGGACTCATCCCTCCTATTTATCTTGTCTGCTCAGAAAGGCTATCGAGAGAGACCAGTGTTCTTCTCTGCCAGCCATCATATTTTAAAAACAGGATAAAAATTGCTGGAGAGATGAGGAAGTAGGGAAGTTGGGTCTGTGCTCTGTTTGGTTCCCTTGCACCTTCTCTCAGGTTTGAGAGACCATACCTCCGTCAAGGAACAGTGTAGACTAGATTGGCTAGGAACCCATCTTAGCAATTGGGTTATCCCTCTTAAACATATCCTGCTCAGTCTAGATTAACATAAGATTAAAATGCCATGTAGCCTTGCCTTGGCTCTACTGGCAAAGAAATCTGATAGCAAAACCCCTACATCTGGTATTTTTGAGCCGATCTTCCCCTGGCATTTCCTATGCAGCCTTTATTTGTAATCTTTTGGTTCGGTGGCAGTGGCGATGTATACAGCAATGATACACCGCCACCGTGGTTGTGTTTTCTAGAACCCAAGAACAATTCTTACTGCTGCTTCTGTGTAAAACCCAGCCTCGCTTTCTCATCCCGGTGGCTTGCACAGCGCCTGGTTGTGCGGTTGAACATTGGTGGCTGAGTTGCTTTGTTAAAGCCACAAACTTTGGAAGCGAAATCATCACACCAAGCGATCTGGCTTATGTCGACTCTTCTGTAAATAGTACGCGCCGGGGGAGTATTCTCTGGCCCCCAGGGAAGGTCAGCAAAGTGGCTGTGAGACAGAGTAATCTGGTCTGGGTCGCGCTGAAAGCTCTTATTGATACGGGATTAGTCTCGGTGGAGACATCGCGCTGTCACGTGGGCATCGCCGTGATTGAGAGGAGTGAGATGGGAGGCCAGCGGGGGGAAGGGGACGCTGCTGAGTCACTGAGTTCATTAAAAGGCTACCGCACGGGCGGGCAGCAAGACCAACGCCTGGACCGTGCCACCACCACACCCGCTCCTCTGGGTGGCTTACGACGCCGAGGGACGCCAGGCGAGGGGGACGACAGCGCTTGACAAGGTAGGAACCCGAGAAGTGCATCTCTCTCTCCGGCCTCGTATACCTGTCACGCAGCCCAGAGCCCCTGGGCACATTCGTCGGGGGGTGGTGGTGGAAGAGTGAGACCCCAGCTGGCACGCACGACCTCAGCCTCTGGTCCTTCTTGAGTTCGGGTTTCTCCATGCAGATGCCAAGGAGTCCGGCCACCAAAAGATTTCCTGCCTTGGTGGCTCAAAAGTTCCAAAAGGGAAAAGAGGAAATCGTGTATGTGCTACGAGTAGCCAGCAGTCAGAAATACTATTTCTCCAGCTGGGGCATAGTTTGAAGTCCTGTTTAAACTCGGCAGCGAGCAGGTGTCATCGGTGTTGGGGGTAGAAACAGGGGTGAGAATGTTAAGTCCCTGTTCTGTCATGGGTGCCGCCCAGTTAGTCAGACGCTTCTGTACTACTCGAAAAAGTACAAAAATGGCAAACTTTCGTCTGCATCAGGGCTGGGGCTGGGGGACGTGGAGGCTGTTTGGGGTGGGGGCCGTGGGGACAGAAGTCATGGTCCAATAAACTGTGTCTCACCTCTCTAAGAAAGGAGGGTAGTTTTCTGGTCTTTGCTTCCAATTTTGTTCGCAGCCTTCGTCCGGTGCGTATGAGTGTGTGCCTCCTGATAGATGCACGTGGTGGGTGTGTTTCTGTGTCCCTGCCACATACACTGTGTGTATATCTGAACGACTGCTCATAAACGGACATGTCTAAAAAAGGAGCTATAGAGATGAGTCTGGAGACCAGTTGTACGTGTACATTGTCAAAAAGACTGAAAATTGGTGGTGGCTGGAGAACACAGTTCAAAATAAACTCAGAATGATGGAACGCCCCACTCTCCGTTATGAATCCTGGAAAATTGATTTTGGCAAATCTTGATTAAAATGGCTGCTTGGACGAGGGGAGTGCCTTTTTTTTTTTTTTTTTTTTTTAAGATTTTACTTATTTATTTGACAGACAGAGAGAGGGAACATAAGCAGGGGCAGTGGGAGGGGAGAAGCAGGCTTCCCTCTGAGCAGGGAGCCCGATGTGGGGCTCCATCCCAGGACGCTGGGATCATGACCTGAGCTGAAGGCAGACACTTAATGACGGAGCCACCCAGGCACCCCCCCCCCCCCTTTTTGGGTAAGAAACCATTTCCCTCTGAAGCTCCCCGTGCATGCAGGTAGAAGATAGGGGTTGCTTTATTTTTTGAACTTCTTCTCTGCCCCTCCCCTCCTTTCCCGTTTGCAAAGCTGAACATTGAGTTCTATTCATCTCAAGTTGTTTGGAGGTGTCTTAGGCAAGGAAGGCAGACAGCAGATGTTTGGTGGCTTCGGTGAATGGGGGATATTAGTAATGGAGGAGAGAGGTTGTGCAGGGTCGGGGAAGAAGGAGAGCTTGTTTCACTGCAAGAAAAGTTTGCTGTTTAATTGGTTGTGTTGGCAGCCAGTAGGGATTGGGAAGGAAAGAGAGCAAAGATGAAGAGAACAGGGTGTTGGCGGGGGGCGGGGGATCATTTCTTGCTCCTGTCATCTCTTTCCTGGCTGGCTTGAGTATAGCTTGTCTGGCGTGTTGCTTGGATGACCTGTCAGGAAATCACTTCATTCCTGGCTCCTCTGGTCTCAATTAGCTTGAGTGTAAAAACTTGCTTGGTTTAATCTGTCCCTCCAGCAGAATAAGACTTTCCCTTTTTAAAGAGAAAGGGATGTGTGTCTTGGGCATTAATGAACTTCTATTAAACTAACCTTCCTGCATAATTAAATTACTTACTTTGAAGTAAAGGAACACCTAAAAATTAAGCGTTGAAGTATGATCCAGAACATGGTTTAAATATTTCTTTCTAATTTTAATGAAAGTTCAAAAACAGGAGAACGTCAAAAGCCTCAACTCTGCAGTGGAAGAAGTTTGTTTAACAACACTCATAACTGGGGAGAAAAACAAAACCTAATTGGTCCTTGAATTTTGTAAGTCACCAAGGAGCCATAGATGAGGCTTCATCTAACTTGGGGCCCTTGGTTTATGGAGAGGTGGGATGCTAGATTGTAGTGGGCCAGTCATTTCTAACTCTAGATCTGAGCATATGCGATGGCAGATTAATTTTAGAGGGATAGATCAGAAGCTTTTTCCCATGTGGAATGGTTCAAAATAAGAATTTAAAGATTTATTTATTTGAGAGAGAGAGCATGCGTGAGTGGGGGAAGGGGCAGAGGGAAAGGGAAAGAGAAGATCCCAAGCAGACTCCCCACTGAGCACAGAGCCCAACTCGGGGGCTCGATCTCACGATCCTGAGATGATGACCTGAGCCGAGATCATGAGTGGGAGGCTTAACTGGCTGAGCCACCCAAAATGAGAATGTAAATGTTTGATCTCATTCTGCCATACTCCAAATAACCTGCAGATTATCCAGTGCAGAAAATTAACCTTGCATGTGCTGCATGGTCAAGTTCGTTTGTGTTGAAGAAATGCAAATACATTTAAAGATTTAGCCTGACAAAAGTCCTCTCTCTCTTGGCTTTATGGAGGACAGCACTAGTTCCCCACCAGCTAAGGGGTATTCAGATCTCACCCCCTGGACGTACCCAGATAGCTGTGGGGTGCTGTCTAGCTTCATACCCCTTCACTGTTATGTCTCTGACATTCTTCATTTCTGGGAATTGACCCTCTTGCTTATGAGGTTGGCTAGATTTTTTTTTTATTTCCTTTCTCTTTTTTTTTTTTTTTTTTTTTTAAGATTTTAGTTATTTGAGACAGAGAGAGAGCAAGTGAGCATGGTGGGGAGGGGCAGAGGCAGAGGGAGAGGGAGAAGCAGACTCCCCGCTGGGCAGGGAGCCTGACTCAGGGCTCCCTCCCAGGACCCTGAGACCATGACCTGAGCCGAAGGCAAATGCTTAACCAACTGAGCCACACAGATGTCCCCCCCCCTTTTTCATTTCTTAAGTTTTATCCAATATTACTATATACTGAAACAAGTAAGGCACTTTGTGTCGGCTCAGTCTGCTCTATAGACCTAAGGTCTAGACTGATGAAGCGGAGCTGAGAGGTCAAAGATGGAAGAACATTTCTCGAAGGTGAACCACTAAGTGGTGGTATTGGAAGGAGCCCTGTTACCCCTCCCTCGTACGGGCTTCTGCCTTCTAGTGGGGAGGGGATCTGAGGAGTCGTAGGGATGTATTATAGCGACAAGTGGTTCCACTGTGAAGTTGTTGTCTGGACACGCAGCCGCCCTCCCACACGTTCCTCGGGATGGCTTTCTTCAAACAAGGTGCCCCTTCCTGTTCTATGTATTGCTTCCACCAAGGCTATACTTGTATGAGATCACCTTTCCTTCGTGAGTTCAGGTTCATGGTGTTTATGACCCACAGGCTATGCATTTATGGTGATATTCCAGCTCCCTTTTATTCTTTCCTAGTGGGTTTGAAACCTCTTATGTTAATTTATTGCCTTCCACTCTAGCTAGGTTTTAAGTTTTATCCAAGTGTCTTTCTCCACTTCCCAAATTTCACATTAAAACTTGTTCGCCTTGTCCGTTAGTCTTTGCAAAACTTCTTTTCACCCGAGCTCAGGAGGTACCCCTTTCTCCGCTGTGTGTGTGTGGGGGGTCCTTATTCTAATGCCTTATATACTGCCTAGAAACTAAAAACCCTGTTTCGCGTTGTCACATATGCCGTTACAATCCATTTCCACTTTATCTTTAAAAATCCATGACCTTCACCTGGAGGAAGCCAGGAAAATACTCCCTTGGGTTTCAGGACTGCCCTCAGAAAGTTCAGGAAGTTTTAATGGTTGTTCCTGTGTAAGAAAGCAGATGGGGAGAGGAGAAGAGAGGGTGCGGTCAGTGTTGGCAAGTGGTCGCATCCTTCTCTGGACTTTGGTCATTTTCTTCAAGGTGTGGGAACTCCGGGTGAAGGGTCCCAGGCATGAGCCATGCACATGTTGCTTTGAAACTTGGCAATTTCTTTTCACTACAGTCTGTAATACAGATTGATCTACGTTCCGTGGGGTTTCATTTATAATGGACCTGCGGCCTCGGCGCACAAAATTGGGTTAATCCTAATTCTTGTCACCCTCATTACTGGTCCACACAGGGCCCTCTTCTATCACTTCAATTTCTGTATAACAGCGAACGCTGTGAGCCCTCCCCAGCCAAGGAATGAGAGCACGACATATCTACCTCCCGCCTACCCAATCCGGTGTTGCCTCCCTCCCTAATCGTAAACCAGTTATTGCCTTGCTTTTTTCAGAAATCGTTTTGTCACATCTATACATTTCTAAAGGGCCAGCTGGGATATGGTTTCAGTTCTTAAGTCCTCTCAAGACACCTATAAATTCTCTGAGGTTTTTAAATTTAATATGTTGAATGTATTTTAACATTTAAAAGAATTTAAATATTTATTTTAAAATATCTGAGCACCTACCAGGTGTTAGGTACCAAATGGCAGAGGAAGGTGGAAGTAAAACGACAGACCTGCTATCACACAGCTCAGGAAGGAGGTGCCAGAACCCTTTTATGCTCAAATAATTATACCAACAGAGACACAAATTGAACCACCTTCTATGGGTGATGCCATTTCTGTGCATGGCAGGAGACCTGTTTTAAGTCAGATGTATACGTATGGTGAGCAAGGAAACCTACAGTGCCCCCGCTTCCCTTGGATCTGAATTCGTATCCGCGCTCGGCGCGGCCCGCAGCCCCTCCTTCCATCCTCACACGTGTGCCGTACCACCAGCTCACATGTCTTCATCTCTTCACATGACTCTCCTTCCCCTCTTTCCACCTAGGTTTATGGCAGGCAGCAGAGTGTGGTACAGAAACCACAGCTCTTGGTGTCCGTGACCCTGGGTTCAAGTCCTGACTTCCCAGGTGCTCTGTGACCTTGAGCAGATTACTTAATGCCTTCCCCTCTCTTTCCTTGAGGGCAAAGTGATGATAGTAATAAGAATCCCTCGTAAGGTGCTATGAGGATTGAATGAAAATAAATGCCCTTTATTTCATTGATCTCTGAAAACAATGAAAGAGAGCTCTTAGTGCATACTACACAATAAGTTCTCAATATCTGAGGCCATTTCTAATTGTTTTGGGGCTGCCATGGCCTGAGAAATAGCAGGAGGCCAAAACGATGAAAGAGATGGGCTCTGTCACCTGCAGTCTGAGACTGCAAACTTCCTGAACGGGCCTAATAAGAGCTTCTTTTAACAAGAAGGAAGCCAGTCCCAGTGACCTCCAGCCCAGGGCACCCCTTCTCATTTCACAAATTCCAAAGTTCTGTCTCTACAGTATCGGCATGTGTTGCCATTACTTGTTCCTGTTACTACACAGGCATGTTGTGTTTCCAGAAGTAGGGCTCCAGCTTTCTGAGGGTGGAGACTGTGTCTTTTATTGTCAGTGTTACATACAGGATGGCACCCTTCATAAGTAATTGCAAAGAAAATCAGTGGTGGGATGCCTGGGTGGCTCAGTCAGTTTAGCATCTGCCTTCGGCTCAGGTCATGATCCCAGTGTCCTGGGATCGAGTCCTACATGGGGCTCCTTGCTCGGCAGGGAGCCTGCTTCTCCCTCTGCCTCTGCTCCCCCTGCTTGTGCTCTCTCTCTCTCTGACAAATAAATAAAATCTTAAAAAAAAAAAAAAATCAGTGGAGGTTCTAGACCACTAGCCCCGACATATTTCTATTTGCCCACAGATTTTTTTAAGTTAGCATTGGTGAGTAGCCCTTTCACATCAAAATCTTTCACTTAAAAATCCAGATTTTTGGATTTTCTTACAGAATCGTCTACCAGTGCAGGGTCCACATTCCCGCCTGGCTGTGAGTGCTAGTGTTGAGAAGCACCAGTCCAGTGGTAAGCAGGGTATGCCCTCTCCAGTTTGTCATGGACCCCACTGTTCCCTAATGCTCACCTAGCCTGCCTCCCTTATATCTGATGACCTCCCAGACACTGGAGTTTGTCAGGCCATCCCCAGTGTATCATGAAAGCCTGCTACCAGGGAAGGAGAGTCAGTCATTCATTCTGCTGCTTCTAAGACCTGGCCCAGGGTCCCGGGGCAGGGCAAGGGAGATGGGAATGAAGAGCGGGACTAGGTGATGTATATCCCCGCTAGTTATATCCACAGTCGTACAGGTGGTTCATGTGTGGGCATGACTGCCATGGGCGATGACGTGTGCCCAGTGAGTGGTGAAAGACAATTGAATGGAGAGGAGCATGTGCTTCTGCCTGAGCTGCTTATGCAGGGGGGTGGGGGAGTAGGGGGGTGAGGGGGCCGGGGGAGGTCTCAGGAATGAGACCTGGCTCTTTAAGGATAATATTTCAGTGTCTGGAGGAAGAAATGGCCTTCTCTCCGGAGGGAGCAACACACTCAGGAAAAGACAGCTGTTACTTGGCTAGTTTGACCCACACGTGGAGGAGCAGAGGGAGCTGGAAAAGGAGGAGGGGTCAGATGAGTGACTTTGAAGTCCAGACCATGGCATTTGGAAATAGGGGCTAGGAAGCTGCCAAAGATTTTTGAGGAGAATATTGTGATCAAAGGAGTTCGAGGAATGAACCTTCTTTTCAATTGTCATCAAACAAAGGTGACATTTGTCACTTCATGCGCTGGGGTTTACAAAATGAGTTCTCCGGATGCTGGTTCATTTTGCCTAAGTGCTATTTCTGTAGCTGGTGCTGCTGTCGCCAGCTGACCTGGGGTACCTGCAAACGGGGGGCAGGGGGGTAGGAGTGACAAGTGGATTCTCAGGTGTGGGTAATGGGGAAAAACAGGAATAGCCCACAAAACATGCTTTTAGAGAAAATTAACAAATATTACCTAAGCTTTGGTTAATCCTTCTTAGAAAAAAAAAATGAGAGGAGGAATTCTTAGGTGGATAGCCTTCATGGAAGTAAATCCTGGTTGGTCTGTAGGCCTCAGTGTACAAGTTAGCCCCACAGACAGATGGAAATGCACGTGTATGTGTGACTGAGGAGCAGAATCTCTGGGCGAGTGGCTCCTAAGCTATGAAGTGGTTTCCTATGAGAAGCAGAATTTGCTCTTAGCTTTA
>CM052895.1:75279122-75335018 GCA_028534135.1 Potos flavus | reverse complement strand
AATGAGAGGAGGAATTCTTAGGTGGATAGCCTTCATGGAAGTAAATCCTGGTTGGTCTGTAGGCCTCAGTGTACAAGTTAGCCCCACAGACAGATGGAAATGCACGTGTATGTGTGACTGAGGAGCAGAATCTCTGGGCGAGTGGCTCCTAAGCTATGAAGTGGTTTCCTATGAGAAGCAGAATTTGCTCTTAGCTTTACGCATCTCTGTATGGTTTGAATTTGTAACGACGAGTAAAATACACACAGGTACCGGATTTGACAACAGTCATGTTGCTTTTATGGAAAGAACTTAGACAATCTACAAATATACGATATTTCCAACAAATATACGTTACCAGCCTCACAAAGCTTAATACAGTACAAACATCTGGTAGGCTGAATAATGTGTACCCCACTAAAGATGTCTGCAACCTAATCTCCAGAATTTGCGGACGTTACCTTACAGAGTAAAAGGGACTTGGCATATGTGATTAAGAATCTTGAGATGGGAGGCGCCTGGGTGGCTCAATCAGTTAAACGTCTGCCTTCAGCTCAGGTCAAGATCCCAGGGTCCTGGGATCGAGCCCCACGCAGGCTCCTTGTTCGGCGGGAAGCCTGCTTCTCTCTGTGCCTGTGCGCGCACGCACTCCTGCTCTCTCTCTCTCTCTCTCTCTCTCTCTGACAAATAAATATAATCTTAAAAAAAAAATCTTGAGATGGAAATGTTCTTCTGGATCACCAGGTGGCCCTAATACAATCAAAAGGGCCCTAATAAGAGGGAGGCAGGGAGATGGAAGTGGGAAGAGAGAGACGTGATAAGAAAAGCCGAGGATTAGAGTCAGGGCAATCTGAAGAGAGAGGCTGGTGGCTTTGGAGATGAAAGAGGGGGACCTCACCCGAGGAGTGCCGGCGGCCAGCTGAAGCCTGGGAGAAGAGAGGAAGGGACTCTTCCCCCAACCGCTCCGGATGGAGCCCGGTCCTGCCGACACCGGGATTTTGGCCTCATGAGACCATTTCAGACTCTTGACCCCCAGAAAAATGTCTATTGTTTTAAGCCCTGATTTCATGGTGACTGGTTAGAGCAGCAATGGGAAACTTAAGAGTCAGAATGGAATGAGAAGCTCCCCTAATGAGGTCTGCTGTCACTCAGCAAGTGCTTCCGTGTCCAGGCTGTGTCGTGTGTCCTCTCTCCGAGTCCTCACAGACCTATGGGGAAGGTGGTGTGACTCGGTTTTTCAAGTAAGTTAAGTACAAGGTTTATAGTAACTTTTTTTTTTTAATAGATTTTTATTTATTTATTTGACAGAGAGAGAGATCACAAGTAGGCAGAGAGGCAAGCAGAGAGAGAGGGGGAAACAGGCTCCCTGCTGAGCAGAAAGCCCGATGCGGGGCTCAATCCCAGGACCCCGAGATCATGACCCGAGCCGAAGGCAGAGGCTTTAACCCACTGAGCTACCCAGGCGCCCCAAGTACAAGGTTTAAATTGCATGGCACATGGTTAGTGTCAGAGCTATGATTCTCCCTGGCCCACGTGACCTCACAGCCCACGCATGTGTGTCTTTAACCCTTACTTCTTAGGAGCACCTGCAAGGGACAGGCTACATTGTATGCAGTGGGGTTGGAGTTACAAGTGATATTTTCTGCTTATGGTTTTTTGTTTTTTGGTTTTGTTTTTTTTTTTTTTTGTAATTTACAAATTTTCTGCAGAGAATATGTAATCTTCAGGAGGAGGAGAAAACGCTTAGTGAAGTACTGGTACTCTCCCTCTTATGGTTCATCATCACTGACCACAAAGTCTCCCCGAGAATGTTTTTTTTCTGGATTGGAAGCCCTCTTGGAGGTGGTTTTCAAAGGGCGCTTTGATATAATAGTGTGGCCTTATCAGAACCTCTCCAGGTTTTGTCTTGGCTGACTCTCCGGGGTGGGGTCGCGTTCAGGCCGGGCGGGCGGGCGGGTGGGTGCTGTGGCGACAGTGGGGCACAGATGATGGGGCACATGGCGCTGGCCCCGGGTCATGGGGAACGTGCACCCCTGGGGAACCGATGGCCTCAGCAGGCTGCTCGGCTTCGTTGCTGTTCTGTAATCAGTCGGGTCCCTTTATGGTCACATAATACAAAACATCGAAAAGAAAAAAATCACCCCATCCTCAGCTCTGCGACCTTGCTTCCTTCCCGTTCTTCCTCATGTGCGCAGAGGTGCAGCTCGAGATGAGGAGCTGATGATGACAGAGAGGAGACCTCGGCCTGCATCACTGTGAGGTCAAGGAGTCCCCGTGGTCATGCTCTCTCCATCCCATGGGTCCGCCCTCCCTTGTCCGCCAGCCTCCCTTTGTTCTAGCCGAGGGCGACGGACAGCCTGGCTCGGGGGACTCGCGGCCCAGCTGGTGCTCTCCGGACGCTGTGACGTCACGCTCGGGGACCGGCCCGTTTCCCACAGTGCAATCTGGAACCTGATCTCACCAGGACGGCCGATGCTTCGGCGGCATCCTGGGCCAGAAAGAGAGCAGTTAAAAAAGGGAACCCCCTGCTCCTCTGAAGGAGTAGGAGAGGAGAATGGAATGCAAGGTTTGGAAGCCGGCTGGGAGGCCGAGTGGATGGAGAATGGGGTGAACACCTGGAGGAGTTCTCGAAATCCGTGAGGCCCGGAGAACTAAGGTTAGAGAGAGGCGTGGCCATCTGCTGTGGAGGCTAATAGGGCCATGCCACCCTTCTGCACCCTCCCTCCTCTGACATGTGTCATATCTGGGTGGGAGGAAATCAGGAGCATGGACAGCTTCTGCTCAGAGACATGGGGAAGCTATATGCAGTGCGATGGGTATTCCAAAAGGCAGTGATTGTAGTTTTTGCATTTGATGAGTTCTCTTGTTTTATTTATTTATATAGTTTTTAAAAAGGTTTATTTACTTGACAGAGAAGGGAGAGAGAGAGAGAGAGAGAGAATGAACAGGAGGAGGGGCAGAGGGAGAGGGAGAAAGAATCCTTCAAGCAGGCTCCCCGCTGAGCCCAGAGCCCAATATGGGGCTCGATCTCACAACCCTGAGATCACGACCTGAGCCGAAACCAAGAGCCAGCCATTCAGCCAACTGAGGCTCCCAGGTGCCCCGATTTCTGTTGTTTTATAACTCAGGTGATCTGGAGGGCGGGGCCCTGCACCCGCTGTCCTAATCCAACCCCCCCCCCCCACTCTGGCCCTCCCTCCACCCCTTCTCCCACTTCAGGGTACGTCTGTTTGGCCCTAAGCACCATTGTGGATGTGGTGAGGGGAGTTGTTTTTAAGGGGCGTTTCCGTGTCTATTCTGAAACTTGAGGGATGTTTACTGTTTTTCTTGGCCTCTCAGAATGAGGCAGGCCCCCGGAAAAAGGAAGGGGCTCGAGGGTGCTTTCTCCCACTGCCTCTTTCCTCTGCCACGGGGTCCCCTGGCACAGCCTTCTCATGTGTCCCGAGGCTGTGGTTCCCGAGCGCTCGGGTGTTCCTGCAGTACTGTACCAGCGCTGGTGACTGTCGCCGCTCCCGCTTTCACCCCACCGGTGACACTCGGGGTTTGGTGGCAATTTGGGCAGTCTGTTGAGTTTTATCAGCAGCAAGGAGAGCTTCTACTACTGACTAGCTCTGCAGCTTCATCTGTGAGGCAGGGACACGTTTCCGCCCTGCCCTGGGGCTCCTCTTTGTTTGGAGTCAGCATCATTTCTTTCCTGTGTCCTAAGGGCCTCCTTTTCCTGTGCCTCACTTGAAGTTTTATTTTTTTTTCTTTTCTTCTTCTTTTTTTTTTTTTTTTAAGAGATTTGTTCATTTGAGAGAGAGAGAGAGTGCTCGTGTGTGTAAGTGAGGCAAAGGCCGAGAGAATCCCAAGCAGACTCCAGACTGCAGAGCCTGATGTGGGGCCTGATCCCAGGACCCCAAGATCACGACCCAAGCGGGAGCCAGGAGTGAGATGCTCAACTGACTGCACTCCCCAGGTGCCCCCACTTGAAGTTTTTCTGACCTTGGAGAATTCCCATAGCCTTCCTTTTCCACCAGATTTTGCCCTTGCCAGGCAGGCCAAACACCCAGGATCTGGGGAAAACACAATTAGCTGTCACCTGATGGTTCTCACCCTCCGTCCCCGTAGCCCGCTTAGCTGTGTGTGGACACGGAGACCGGGTGGCTTGTCCGAGCCTTTGGGACTTGGCGAGGCCTTGCCAATGCAAGCAGAGGACCAACCCTCTCACATCTTGTCAGCTGACCTGTAAGCTGTGGAGTTAGGTCGCTTAACAACAGTTGGGCGAGGCAGGAAATAGGGGACCTCCCAGGGACGTCAGCACGGCTTTGGATGCTGACGGAACACCCTGGGGGGAAGAGTGCTGGGCTGCAAGGAAGCGAGGCTGCGTATGACTGGCCGCTTGGGCCAGGGTCTCCATAGGCTAATGTTGCCGCCATCTTGGTAACCAAGCAAGGAAGGAGCCCCGGGGGCTCCTCCTACAGGAACATTCCACGGCGGTTCTGCTGGTTAGAGCGCAGCCGCTCTCTGGGTGACTGTCCGATTAAGATTGTGGCTAATGGACGGTAAATGACTAGCCTTGTAAAATTAAATTGGATCGTCCCATCCATGCCCTTCGACACGAAGTACTTCTCTTTTCAAAGCTTAACTAGGATTCTACCAGACTGATCACTGCCTCAGCATTGGGAGGCTCTTATCTGCTCAGTGGGTTTGCACTCCCTTGGATTTTATCCTCTGTTGCACGGCATGGATATAGAGGGATGAGTGAGGCACTGGGGCATAGTGATAGTGGAGTCACCCGAGTCCTGGTTCTGCTTTAGCACGTCAGTGATACTGCAGGGTCCGATCCATTAACTTATCAGACCCCATTTTACCACCTGTAAAATGGGCTTACATCTGAAGGGCAGGCTTTTACTTTGAGACTTTTTTGATGATGATATGATGATGATGATGATGATGATGATGATAATTGAGTACTTGCTATGTGCCAGGCATATATATTGTATTAGGTGCTTTAAGTACATTATTCAACCATAATAATGCCTCTGAGGAAGGTGCCGTTTTTATACCCACCATGTTACATGCCGGAAAACCAACGTTTAGTGAGGCCAAGGAACTAGACTAATGTTGCATGAGCAACAGAGTGCAGAGCCAGACTTCGAAGCCATGATTCCAACTCAAGAGTTCTAATTTTCTTATCACACTGAGATATGAGTGGAAGTAAATATTAAAGATTTCCACACCTGTCCATGTATAAAAAATTAACAGTCCCGTCATATGATTTGTCTTGGGATGAGAAGCGGTAGCCCTTCTCATGCACTGCTTCTGGGAGTATAAATTGGTACCACCATTTATAAGAGCATTTGGGTAGCTTTCCAGAAAACAGAAGGTAGTCTAACACCTGTGTTGTTGGTGAATCCAGGAGATGCTCCCTCATGAGCACAAGGAGACAAGTAGAGGACTCTACGTCACCGTGCTGTTTATAGTAGTGAACAAATTAAGGGCAGCTGAGACTTCCAGCAGAACTGATAAACCCTGGGATCTTCCCATGGTGGAATACCATACAGTAGTTAAAATGAATACTTCATTGATACTGTTATATCAGCAGAGATGACCTTCTTATGGCAAGTTGGGGGTACCATATTAAAGGCTGTGTAGAAGAGGACACTACGTATAAAATTTAAAGAGAAACAATTTTAGACACTTATGGAAAGTTATGTTAACATGAAAACCTGGTAGGGCGAGTTCTTACCAGCTTCGGTTGGGTAGCTGTCTTTGAGGAAGAGAATGGGATCAAGGATGGACACAAGAGCTTCAAGTGAGCTTCAACCTATTGCCTTTCAAAAAATCCAGCAACAAATAGGACCAAAGATTGACATCTATTAAATCAAGGTAGTCAGGATATAGTACAATTCTCTACTGTTCTGTATGTTGTAAGGATTTTCTGATAAAAGGGGAAACACAGACTGTGCTTAAGGGACCCTTTGTTTGGAATTCTTGCAAAGATTGTCACACACTCTTGCTCTGACCTTTTCTTAGTAGCCACACATCTTCATCCTTTGAGGGCAAATTGGATTTTTTTTTTTTTTTTTTTTTTCTAAATAAAGGGCAATTGGCATTGAATCTGAGTGAGGTAGATAATAAATCAGGAGAAGGCTATTTTGGAATTGAGGATTTGGTGTGGCCGTCAGGGAGAGAGAGTGAATGTCGAATGGCAGTAGCATCGGGAAGGCAGGTTCCCATCCTCCCAGGAGACTTGTCCGGACAGAGCGCATCCCCATAAATGTGTAAGTTGGGACTGCTTGTTAATAGCTCACTCTTGTTCCTGACCTGCCTCACAGCCAGACTGCTGTATTTTTTGGTAGACCCTCACGGTCTGTCTCTGCTGCTGTCTCCTGGTCCTTCGGGCCATTCTTTGATGTTCAAGTGTAAAATTAGGCTAGAACGTCAAAGTTTCTTTCTCCTGTCTGATGAAATCCGGAGGTGGCCTATGGTGAGTCTCTCCACCAGGGCCACAGGTGAGAGCCTCACACTGCAGGGGACAGCTGACTATGGGTCCCAGGACAGGATGCCAGCCTCTTGCAGAGAGGGGGTCCGAGCGAGGTAAGGGCTGTGGCTGTTGGTAGGCTCAGAGAGCACGTGCAGGATTGGTTCGTGAACTCTGGTTTCGGAAGCTTTGGAAGCAGTGGGCAAGTCGGAGGTGTTAGGGATTCTGTTCAGGTCCCTCTTCTGGATGCGTTCCAGGGCTCTGCTCTGTGACGGCTTTTCACAGGGCTCAGCAGACGGCCGGACTCTTCCAAGGCGAAGCCGTCTCTGGGCTTTGCAGTCAGAAAATCTGTTGCACCAAGTTTCACCTTGTCCCATCGGAGAACAAGCATTTCTCTTCTCACGTTTATTTTTCCTTGCATGGTAGCTGCTTTCCATCCACGTTATCTCATACTGGCTTTTAATATTCTTTGCTCTGTTTTAATAGTCCGTTGAACTCAGAGTTTACCTATGTAAAAGGCATGGCTTTGGAGTCGGGCAGTTTGATTCTTGGCTCTGCTGCCGATGGGACCAGGTTGGTGACCTTGGGTGCATTAATCAGCCTCTGAGACTCCGTTAACTCGCACTTGGGAGAAGAGTGATAGCACCTTCCTTGAGGGGCCATTGTGATGACTCAGTGACCCGATGTGGATAGAATACCTTGCACGTGACATTCAGGTTCAGTGTTGATCGTTATCTTCCCACCATACTCCTCTGAAAAATGTGTGTGCCCTCAATCTTGATTTCCCCCTCCTCCTCTGTGCCTTTGGGCTGTTGGTAATACATCTTTTTATTTTTTTATTGTTTATTTTTGGTAATACATCTTTGCTTAATGATCGAGTAAATGTAAAGCCTTCAGCCTCTTGATCAGATTTACTTTTTTTTTAAAAGATTTTATTTATTTATTTGACAGAGAGAGGGAACACAAGCAGGGGGAGGGGGAGAGATGTGGGAGATGTGGGGCTTGATCCCAGGACCCCGGGATCATGACCTGAGCCAAAGGCAGACACTTAACTGCTGAGCCATCTAGGCGCCCCAGATTTACTTATTAAATAATAGAAACTGCAGCCATTCTCCTGCAGTCCCTGGGGCTGTCCTTTTGAAACTAACTCTGGACTGCCAGGTATACCGCGGCAGGACACACAATTCTGTGCTTCTTGGTTACCTGTTTGATGAAGGTGCTAGAATAATTGGAATCTTTTTTTTTTTTTTTACCTCCTTTTGGTAAACAAAGATGAATTTGTTTTGTCAGATGGCTCTTGTCTTCTCCTGAAGCTTGACAACATCCAGTCGCGGCTGCGATGAATTTATAATGGAAAATGGGGCGTCCAGAAGTGACCGCAGGCTTGCTTGGAATCTGACAGGCTGGCTCTGATAGGAGCTCTCTCTGTGATTTCAATTCCCATCTGAGGTCTCCGCCTCCTTATGTCTAAATAATGCATGGCCTCTTTTCCATCCCCTTTTGCAAACTTGGGAGGCCTCTTTATGGCTTGGTTTACTTGCTCCTACTTTCCCATCTCTAGGATGATCACGGGACCGTGCTCCAGCAGCCCGCACACTAACTTTGTTTATGCCCCTGTTGTTACGCCTTTGTCCCTCAGTTTGTTCTGAGTACGCAGTCGAGCTGTAAGGAGCCTGGCTTGTAACATGGGCTCTATCTAACCTGCTGTGGCTCACGTTTGTGAGATTAACTCTCGGGGAAAGAGCTTCACTTTTCTGTTTTCTTTAGGAGTGCCCACATTTGCTTCTGCTTCTGTTGGTGTGTTTTATTACCATGTTCTCTAGTAGACTAAAGGATACGTAGAGGTTGTTTGGGAGCTCGCTAGGTGTGTGTTACCGTGCAGAGATGCACTCTAAATGAGGTCATAGGAAGTGGTATTTAGGGGCGTGTCATAGTAGACGATGAATGCCCATTTCAGGAATTCTGTAACAGTCACACAGAAGGGACTAGGCTCTCGGCTGTGGACATGGGTGGATAAATGGTTAATCTATAATTCAGGAGTAGACACTCTCTTGGTGTCTTGCTGGATCCTCAGAGAATCCCAGCTCTGGGGGCAGCTGGCAGTGTTTCCGGGGGACACAGGGTGCTTCTCAGGCTGGTGCTGTCTCTCCCCCTGGGCACGTGGGAGACCTACATACAGCACGGTCTCCAGCTGCAGCATTAGAAGTGGACCTACTCAGGAAATACCTCCAGAATGCCTGGTCTCAGCCCTGAAATATCCTGGGATCCTCTGATCCTTCCAATAACCTAGTCTGTTGAGGGTGCTCTTAGGCCATTTTTATTAAAAAAAAAAAAAAAATGAGAACGAGGTGGAAACTTGCCTTTGATCACAGAGCCAGTGAGGGATGGTGCAGGATCCGCGCCCTGGTGTGCGGAGTGCAGAGCCCAGGCTTTCAACCACCCTGTTCATAGTGCTCTTGTTGCCCCCCAGGCAGCAGTGTGGTGAGAACTCAATGGGATCGTGTAAATACGGACAGATGGAACAGCACACAACAGAGGTGGTCATGTTTGTGATATCATCAAGGCTTTTATTTTTAAAATATGAGAACACAGAAGAAAAACCATCTATTTTGGCAAGGAAACCTTGGGGTCGGCTTCTAGAAGGAGGTAATGTTGAGGGTGACCTTGAAAGGTCAGTAGGGACAGAAGGGTGTGGCGTCAATACGACCACATTGTGTGCAAGGTGCAGAAGCAGGACGGTAGTGACGGGACAGGTGCGGAATGGAGGAGGAACAAGGGATGGAAGTTTAGATGCTCTTGGCATGGTTGGTGGAGGCCAGAGGTTGAGGAGCCTCAAAATATCCTAACCCCTAAAGGCCAGCACTTTTCAAGCATTTCCCCAAAGCAGAGGTTGGGGTAGGTAATTCTTTGTTGAGGGGGCAGTCCTGGGCACTGGGGGTGTTCAGCGGCCTCCTTGGCCTCTGCCCGCCCACTCCATGCCAGCAGCCCCCTCCTTGCCCCCCACTCCCATTGTGAAAACCAAAAATATCTCTACACGTTGTCTGGGAATGGAATTGCCCTTGATTGTGAACCACGGCCCTCAAGTAAGACAGACTTAGGAACTGCCCACCTCTCCGGAAGCAGAGCGCAGCCAGGGCTGACCTTCGGAAGGGTTCATGGCTCGAAAGTGCTTCAACGTCTCAGGGCAAACGGAGGTTTTCTCTTGAAAGTGCACATGTGCTGAAGACTACAAAGCTAGCCATCTTCGGAGGCAGGAAGGCTGGGGTCTTCCGTGAGACACTGCTGTTTTCACTGCACTGTGCCCTGGCGATAGGCTTCTTTGTTCAAATCACTCTTGAATATTTTGCTTTGTGCGTCAGTATTTTAATTTTAGAAGATGTCTTAAGTCAGGGGGCTTGTCTTTTATATTGAGTATTAATATCTATTTCAAGCATATATTATTAGGTAATTTACATAATGGACACTTAGTTAACTCTTTTTTATAATGATCATCTATAAAATACAGTATTCCTGCTACTTGGCACTGTGTTTAAAAATATGGTTTCGAATGCATCAAATGGTTAGAATTTGAAGTTAAATGATGGTTGAACTGAGTATACAAGGTATGTCCAGGGATTAGTTCTTTATGATAGTGATTCTTGGTATTTCAGTATTTGATTAAAATAAATAATAATCCCACCTTTCTCTTAAAAGAAAAAGTGCACACATGCTTTACTTTGTTCTTTAATATATCCATGTCAATCTTAGAAACACTCTAAGTTATGGTGAAATCAAGCAAATTGTCACTCCAGGGCAGGCTCCCACAAACCCAAATGCCAGGCTGGGCAGGTTAAATCAATGAAGTGGGCTAGAAGGTTTATTTACTTTTGTCTAAAAGATGATATTGGGGCTCCTGGGTGGCTCAGACGGTTAAATGTTTGACTCTTGGTTTTGGCTCAGGGTTATGAGATCGAGCCCCAAGTCGGGCACCATGCTCGGTGTGGAATCTGCTTGAGATTCTCAGTCTCTGCCTCCCCCCCCCCCAACAATGTTCTCTCTCTCTCTCTCTCTCTCTCAAATAAATAGATTTTTAAAAAGAAAAAAGATGGCAGTGCCTGGGGGGCTCAGTCAGGTCCTGGGATCAAGCCCCTTGTTAAGCTCCTTTGCTCAGTGGGGAGTCTGCTTCTCCTTCTCCCTCTGCCCCTCCCCACACCCCTCCGCGCATGCTCTCCCTTTCTCTGTCTCAAATAAATACATAAAATCTTTTTAAAAAGATGTTAATTATGGAGGGCCATGGTTGAGAGGGGAAGCGGCCCTCACTTCTAGTCCATTGCCAGCATGCCTGCTACAGGCCTTGGGTTGCTAGAGTTCAGGTTATTTAAAGAAATCCACAAACATAATTTTCATGTTAAATCCATACATATTTAAAATAGGCTCAAATAAAGGAGACTGTGCAAACCAAACACGATGTATCGATGTATCGGAATGGTCCATTTATAACCCCCCTTGCCCTGGGATCCACCTGTGTTGTGGCTTCAGGTGCTTACTGACACACACTCTGTCACCCGCCCTCCGGGTTCCCCCAGTTTGAGAAGCAGGGCCTCGGAGCTGGGGAGATCGTGCGGATGTGGTCGGATCCCTAGTAACTTGAGAAGATCAGAGCAGCACTGGGGTGTGCATCCTCCAGGACCCCCCGGGGGCCCCCCACCCTGCTTTAGCAGCAGCTCCAATTCAATCCTGCCTACTGGGTTTTTATGCATCACCCCCTCCCCCCAACACACACCCCGTCCCTCCGCTAAAACACCCCCACAACCTTTCTCATGTTACCCATTTGCAAATCTCAGGGTCCTGGTGCCTCTCCTCTGAATGCGTGCTTATTTGCTCTTCCTTCTTGACTCAGGGAGTCCAGAAATGAATTCGTCTGACGAGTGCAGGGTCGGGAGGCATTAACTCCCCTTTCACACTCCCCACACAGCCTCTGCTACTGTGTCCTAAGACTGCAGGGCTCCTTGGCAGCCACGGGCACGCTTAATTCACCATGAACTTAGTGTGAACTAGAATTCCTAAATCTCTTTTATATATTCTGCTACCAAGCCGTATTTCTCTCCTACACTTGCAATAAATTACTTTAGCACGCTCGGGGATGGTAATGACTCAAGAGGGCCTGAAGTTGGTAAAGCTGTTTGTGCCTCTCAGCCATCCTGGGCTGCTGCTGAGTATTTAAATATGTTTGCTTTTTAATATTGTTGTCCTTCTTACCTTCTTGTCAGCGGTCAGTTTTTGCAGTTGGCTGTGGCTGTCTCTGGTCCTTTTGCTTTGCTGCTTCTAGTCTCCTAGGAGTTGGGAATTCATGCGTCCAGGAATTTTAGAATAGTGGAATGAGAATTTCTAGAATTTCGGACAAGGTAGATGGTCTCTGTGTGTGGACCCTTAGTATGGGTCAAGCATGTGAGCACAGATTGGACGATAATGTCTCCTTTGCTGGTCAGAGTCATGTATTTTCCCTCCAGTTTTCAGGTCTGTAGAGGAGTTGTTCCCTCTAGGACTTCTGTCATGTCAAGTAAGACTTGGCTGCACAGAGAAACTCTTCCATTTAGAGAGCCGCCGTTCCTCACCTTCTCATCTCCCCCAACTGTCTGGGGGAACTGGGACCTCATCGTGGAGACCACCTAGATAGGACGCAGTCTTGGATGCATTCAACTCCTTATGCCCACTCTCTCCTCATAAAGTTGAAGCTTCAACCATTGTGGAGAAGTCGTTTACACACGGAATGGTTAACAGCCTTCTGAGGCCTAACATTTATTCCATGGTTTTTGACCAGTGTTAATGTGGTCGGTGTGACGGTACATGGTCATTAGATCCCCCGTGGGCTCCCCTGGGGGTCTTTGCCATCTTTCTCTCTCCTCCTTTTCAGTTGAAAGGTGGAGGAGATGGGGTGCCTGAGTGGCTCAGTTGGTTTAGTGTCTGACTCTTGGTTTCAGCTCAGGTCATGATCTTGGGGTTGTGGGATCGAGCCCTGCATTGGGCTCTGTGCTCAATGGGGAGTCTGCTTCCCCTCTTTCTCTGCCCCTCCCCCAGCTCCTACCTGTGCATGCACATGCTCTCTCTCTCTCTCTCAAATAAGTAAACCTTTAAAAATTGGAGGAAATGAGATGTGGGTTTGGGCACAGAGGTTCTCAGAGTAACTCTTTCACTACAGTGTATGTCTGTAAGTCCTTTAAAACTTAAGATTGCCTATTGCAGAGTATAATTCTAGAATTGGAGATGTGAAGTTGAGGCTGGTAGCTGTCTAGTATACTATACCTCTCTCAGCGGAGTATAAAGTTTTTACACAGAAGTTCCGTCTCTGGACATGCTCATTTGACTTAAACCTATCCATTTCTTGACATTTTTGCTAAAAGCAAGCCTGGTTGACCTCTGTTCCAATAGGATTACAGAAACTGAGCCACTATACAGGAAAGCCATGTGCTAGTCCACAAATTAGCAAAAAAAAGTCTTACAGTTTGGTTTAATTTTTCTTCCATCATCTTTCTGATCAGCCCAAACAAAAAAATCATGTTATGCCTCTAAGTTAAGGAAAACCAATTGAGCTGGCGGCAAAGTGGGTGGCAGACAAGGAGAAGCTGATGTTGTCACTTTTCCAGACCACCTTAAGTAGAAACAGAGCTTTGGGTTAAGAACCTGAATTATCCCATGATGTTCTGCCAAAGTATTGATACTTTGTATGGCCAAGTTCATCTCAATAAACATGTGATGCTAGCAAGTAGAAAAACAGTCTCGTAAGAGCAAACTGTAATGTTAAGAGATGACAGCTCTTTGGAAGGTCACTAAAAATTAAATGCCAGCTCTCTCCTCTAATGAGCTTTGGAGGGAGGCGGAGATTGGTTTTGGCATCAGACATTCATTCTACTCGGCCAGCTTTGTGACTTTGAATAGTTAACTCTAACCTCCATGGGCTTCAGTTTGTGCAAGTGAAAAATAGAATGGGGAATTGTGAAGACTGGGGGAGCGTGGAAGGGAGGGTAACAAAGAAGGGGGTAGAGTGGCAGGAGCTAGGTAATGGTAGTAGTCCTTTACTCTTACTCCTCTCCACGTCTGGGGTCAGATAGAACTTGAGGAAGTTTGGGCAATCATTCCTCACTGGTCAGGGTTTCCAGATAGTTCACAACCCTCTGGCTGGTCCGCTGTCCTGTGGTGCTCTTAGGATGGGGTTTTTGCATCTGCGTAATTCTCCAGGTGTCTGACTAGCTCTGGGTCTATATTCCCAGATACTGTGCTGGATACAGTTTTCCTGTTAATGTAGCTGAGGTTGGATTGTCATTTGGGGCCATTAATGCAGTGTTCCCCTCCAGACTTATTTGGAACCAAAACCCTTGGGCGAGGCCAGGCCCCTCCTCAGGAGAGAGACATCTGGGGGAAGGAGGTTGTCGAGTTAATGACCTTGATGTTTTAGTCAGGGTTAAACACCAGTTGGACACTCTTCTTTCTCAAGTGAGAAAGGAAGATGTTTTTAAGAGTAGTTTTCTAGGTTTTCTCCAACCTGGCACCTAAAGGGAAAAAAAAGATTTGAAAAGAATCATATATTGAAAACATTGAAATTTAGCAATACTTATTTAAAAAAAAATATTTTTCTCTCTCTGTCATACACACATAGCTTAAACTTTTCAAACCTCCCTCCAGTTGGAATCAGGAAGGTAAGAGACCTGCATTTTGGCTGCTGGAGCAAGCAGCCTCTAAGCTTTTTTTTTTTTCCTTAAGATTTTATTTATTTATTTTGAGAGTGACACAAGTGGGGGGTGGGCAGAGGCAAAGTGGGAGAGGGAGAATCTCAAGCTGACTCTGCCCTGAGCACAGAGCCCAACGCGGGCTTCCGTCCCAGGTCATGAGATCATGACCTGAGCTGCTGAAATCAAGAGTTTGAAGGCTTAGCTGACTGAGCCATCCAGGAGCCCCCTAACCTTCTAAATCAGTAACAATAAGGTGCAGCTGGGGCTGCTGAAAGAGTCCCGAGCCCCAGCTGTGTAAGGCCATCTTCTGGCAGCTAGGTACCCAACATAAATCATAGGATGCTATCACTTAAGCTGTTCTGCCCACCTGGACACCTTCCCGCAGAATGCGAGTTCTTTATACCTGTTGAAATCCTACTCCCAGGCTTAGCCCAAATGCCCACCCTCCAATAAGATCTTCCGAATCACTGGTGGCTGGTGGGAACCTGCATGGAGTCTCCAGTGCTGTCTGGTGGCAGATCACTGGGACCTGCCCTGTGGCCCTGTCACAAGCCCGCAGTGGCTGTAGGGACAGCGCAGTTACGCGGTATACACCTTTCTGCTGCAGATGGTCACGTCCTCACGGGCTAAACACGCAGGTTCGTGCTGGGAACTGGACCTCGCTTAAATTGAGGTGCTCACCATCACGTATGGAGCCGGCATGTGAGTACAGATCTCACGGAGATGTGAAGGGTGTCGTAGGGTGAAAGGAGGTAACAGGTGCTGTAATAGTTTCCCGTGAGTGTCTCTGTGTAACTTTCAGAGGTCTTACCTTTCGAAGTTGGCGAGTGTCCTACCAATCTCCCATACCTGACAGAATGCCCAATGCCTAACAGGTCCCTAGAATGTGCATATTAAATGAATCACTTACCGTTTCGTTAGCAAAAAGAATGTGTGCCCAATGAACCACACCGTACCCCCGGGTCGGGCTTGAGTGCTCTAGTAGAAGAACAGACGTGAAGGGCGGCTTCACGTAAGCCTTTTGGTAAATGCTAATGGAAGGAAGACATTTTGTATGATGTGTATAAGGCAGTTTAATCCCTCCCGTCCTATAAAAACCTCCTTAAAAGCATGTCAGTTGTGAGCAGCTCCCCCGATGGAGAAACTGACCTGACCAGGGGAGAAGAGCATTGTGGCTATTACCTTAGGAAGACACCGGAACGCCTCCAGCAGATTCCGCCGAGCTGACACGGAGCCCCGGGCAGCTAGCTAGCTCTGGTGAGAGCCGCAGGGTCATCGGGGAGGGTATGTGGGTGGTTAGGGGAGAAGGGATGATGCAGGGAGCTGGTCCTGTGGAGAGCACCGCATCTGCGCGGGGGCTGTTACAAGGCCCCGGGAAGGACGGGCACTCGGAATGCTTGGGGGGGTGTGGGGGGATTGCCGTGCCAGCCAAAGACACTCGCTCGTTCTTCACAGTGACCCATTTCACGATCTTCTTATTGTTACGCTGCGTTGGTTTTGGAGGTGTGACATTTACATGCAAAGAGAGGAGCTATCCAGATGGATGAGCTTCATTTTGGTTTGAGGTCTGCATTTTGCGGTTAACACTGCAAGCCCAGCACTTCTCATCTGTCGATGCTGTCACCATTTCCATTCACACACTCATCCCTTTTGCTGCATCGATTCCAGCGGGCTAGGTATCCTGTAGCTGGGGAAACTGAGGCCCAGAGAACACAGTCAGATTTGACCCCACTCTTCCGATGGCAGTGTGTAATCAGCATATAGTGAAGGCCACTGCGCGTTCTCTCTCGTTTATATTCCATTCTGTAGTTAGAGATGCAAGGCACTTTCGTTGGATGCTCTCAGTTTAGTCTTTGGAGTTCATATACATTACTTCTTAGCTGCTTAAATACTGACTTTAGCTATTAGAAACAGTACAACTGCCAAGCTGAATTCCTTTGGGTCTCTTTAAACGTGTAGCTCACCAGAACCTATTTCTGAATTCTAATCGGGACATTTCAAGGCTGGTCATGGTTTTCTGACAAATAGTTCTGGTCTCAAATTTGCCTGATACGGTTTTTGAAGAGGTCTGTGTGCATCCGGGCATGTTTTGTTAGCAACCGAACCAGGAAAACTGCTTCTTGGGCTTCAAAGCTTCCCATCAAAATCTAGTTTTAGGAATTGTCTAAATCTGGCAACTGTCTAAATTGTCAGTCTCTGTGATTTAAATTGAGTTGTCTTTATTAATTTATCTGCTAGTTCATGAAGACATTTGTTGGTCTTAAAGTTGGAGCTTAGAAGAACGCATACAGGTTTTTAGGGCACTGCTACATCAATATAATTTAATCAGTTTGGCTAGTCAACGCTCTGGCTCTTCGAAATTAGAATTGATTACTTAGGATTATTTCAGACTAAATTGTAAACAGGGTTAATGATGGTTTGCAAAGTAGAGTGCTGAATGGTGATAGGTAGGACATCAGCGGTTTCACATAATTAGAATTTTTTTCTGATTAGGGAAGTAATTCTACCTTTTGTTGTAAAATATAGGAAGTCAGAAAAATACTAAAGCCAAAATTACCTAAAATCCAGCATCCAGATATATTTACCATTTACCTTTTTTAAAAATTAACATATAATGTATTTTTTGTTTCAGGGGTACAGGTCTGTGATTCATCAGTTTTACACAATTCTCAGCACTCACCAGAGCACATACCCTCCCCGATATCCATCACCCAGCCACCCCATCCTTCCCACCCCCCTCCCCTCTACCAACCCTCAGTTTGTTCCTGAGATGAAGAGTCTCTTATGGTTTGCCTCCCTCTCTGGTTTCGTCTTGTTTCATTTTTCTCTCCCTTCCCTATGATCCTCTGCCTTGTTTCTTAAATTCTGCAAATCAGTGAGATCGTATGATAATTGTCTTTCTCTGATTGACTTATTTCGCTTAGCATAATACCCTCTAACTCCATCCATGTCGTTGCAAACGGCAAGATTTCATTTTCTGATGGCTGTGTAATATTCCAGTGTGTGTGTGTGTGTGTGTACCACATCTTCTTTATCCATTCGTCTGTCAGTGGACATCTGGGCTTTTTCTATAGTTTGGCTATTGTGGACATTGCTGTTTACCATTTACCTTTTAATATTTTCTGTTGTATAGAGAAAAAATGGGTCCTATTGACATTGTCGAGATCCTAGCGTGTGCAAATGGGTATTTGTTTTGGAAAAGAAGGGCTGACGGTGTAGCATAAGCCTTTGCCATGTCTGTAATAGGAATTTTTGTTAAGAAGTTTCTCGTGGGCCACCCACCCCTGACGGGAAGGTGAAGGAGAAAGAGCCCACGAACTAGAATACTATTCTCCTGTCTGTCTACTCTCCTCTCACCAAAAGTAGCCTGAACAGGGTGAAAGCAGAGGGGTAAAGTGAAGGAGGAGGAGGAAATCAGTAGTCCTGCCTGTGAAGGGCAGCAAGTGAGTTGAGCAAGTGTGTTCTCTATGCAGTATAGTCCACAAATCTGAGTCATACCGTATTTATTTTCCTTCATTAGATTTCTGAACCGGAAGCACTGAACTGAAAACTTGAAATGTATAAGGTTATTAAATTGAAAGCATGGGAGACAGAGGATGGAAATGAAGAGGAAAGAGAAATGAGACCGATAGAGGCATTAGGAAAGAGAAAATGACAAATTCAAAACCAGGTGGGGGGGTGGGTGGTAAGCAGTAGAGATGGGCCAGTGGAGTCCAGAGCCGGCAGTGAAATAGTGCTCAGGGAGAATAGTGTGATGAGCTACGTCTGTGCTAAAATTGGGGAGGAGGGTGGCAGGCTCCCACTGAGCTCATTCCCTGTAGAAGTCTTCTTCAACTGCACTCGTGAGGTGGGAGTAGAAATATCCAGGAAACACATAGACAGCATGCGAAGCTACTTTTCAGGAAATTCAAAACCAAGACGTAGGAATGCATAACAGTAGCTTACGTGAACACCCCCAAAGCTCTTGGTTCAGGACGATATCGGGCTGGGTGTTAAATGTGCTAAATCATTTGATACTTGGAATATGCGTGGCCGCAGGGCATGGAGGTGACAAATGGTGGAGCTGGGATCTGAACCCAGGTGTGCCTGCATCTGAGGCCCCTGCTCTTGGAAACACCAGCGGGCCTGGGCTCTAATGCTCCCCAGTGTGGGGCGTAAATGGCGGGTGTATCCTTGCAGAACGCACACAGTTCCTAGTGGAGTTGTCGAATTTTAGAGCAAAATCTTACTGAATTCAGCCGCATCCTTTTGTCTGTTAGAGAACTTGCATACAATTAATTAGTAAATGAGGCACTACATTAACTTCTTAAAGCAATGGAAACCGATCAGACTGGCCTTAATTTAACAAAATCCTTCATCTACAGTTTTAAAGTCTTAAAACGAGCACAATGGGAACCAGAAAATCTCGAACCAGGTTTGGGAAGAATTTCCCTTGGATTCCCTCCATAAGGAGTCTAGCGCCAGTCACTTCAGAGTCCTGAGCATGGCCCTGAAGTAGCCCATGTTCCTAACAGCCAAAGTACTTGCCTCTAACAGCGTTCAAGAAGACAAATGTACCCAGTGCTCGGCTGCAAATGGACTAAAGCAGTGTTGATCCTCATCTGTCAGAACAATTAACATGAGTAAAATACTTGCCCTACTTAAAGCAGATGGAGGAAGGGGAGGAGAGCAGGGGAGGGGGAGGGTGCTTTGTACTAGTGTTCATAAGATTAATGTTGCTCTGTGGGCAGAGAGCACTGGATTTATTTTCCGAACATTACGTGGATTTACAGGGATGTCAGTTATTGCTGAAAGCACAGACTGTGTTCTTGAAGAGTCTCCGTAGGGTCCTGAATGAGGCACAGAAGAGGCATGGGGGTGGGGAGCGGCGCGGGAGATAAATAGCATTTTTAACAGTCAGGTATGACTTGTTGACCATTTTGTCCTCTGATTTTTAAACTCTGTTAAATCCAAGGCTTAACAGTAGCGCAGCTTCTTAGAGGATGTGTAAATATTGTTATAAGATTTTTTTGATAAAATAGAATGGACAGACACAGGACTATAGTGACTTGAGACCCCAGCTCCACGTTTGCAGGGAGACTCGAGATCCCCTCTGCCTTCCGTTAGACCTGGATCCATGCTACCAGGGTGGGAGGAAAAGAAAACAGCATATTAATTAAGAAAGAGACATCCAGGAGGATTTTATTATTCCTTGACAGTGGAAGTGGAATGGGAAAATTGTTGAGGTTAGCACAAGAATGATAGAAGATGACAGTTGTGTGAGAAATAATATTTACCTGACTGCCGAGTCAAATTTTAATCATAGGAAGCCTACCGAGGAAGGCAGCGGGCTGTTGGGGGAAGTTCAGCCGTCCCTGCCAGGACCGGACTTGGGGGTGGGGAGGGAGTATTATGGGTTGACCGCCGGCTGTGGGCAGATTGGGTAGAGATTATATGATTCCTTTGGCTATGTTCCCCACAGTGTCCCTCATAAATAAATATTCTGGCCTGGTAGCCACTCCTCCCCTCTTTGCTCTTCTTCTTGCCTCCTAGTCCCTCAGTTACTGGCAGAAGTTCAGAGTCCTCTGCTGTGAGTCAGGGTTTTCATGTTTAAATGGGATACTTGGCCATCTTGCTACAAGAGCTGCTGGGCGCTGAGATGTCAAGATGGTCCACTCACCACCGGGATGTTCTCTTTCTGAACAGGGACGGCAGAAAGGGAGCATCTTAGTTAACTGACTGAGGACCAAGAGTAACTCTGGAATTGCTCTTCTCGGGTCTTCCCAGAACATACTCCACTCGCGCCTTGCCTGTCTGCATTCCTGCTTCTCCTTCTCTGAGCAGCATCCCTTCCTTCCTCTGGTCTTCATCACCACTCACAGCTTCCTTTCTTGCTCCTTCCTCTTTGTGTGCCACACACGTGTTTTGACCTGCAAGCGCCTTTTTCTGTAATTACGCTAGCCACTGTTTTGAATATTGTTCTTGTGGACAGTGTCCCAAGCAGGCATTCTTTTTAGGTTCTTTCAGGAAGTGAAATAATCCTCTGAAATGGGAAAAAAATGAACTCTGTTCTGATTTGAAAAAAAAAAGTGTACATACAAATGTTTTATATATATATGTTACATTATTTAAATTAGTAAAGATCAGAAATTTCCTACATAGGATTAAGAAAATTGTGTACTTGATAGCATTTACTCAGTCATTAAAAATATGAAGACTATACACCCACTTGGGAAAACCTATACAAGATAACAGTAAATTAGCAATGTATGTATGCTATAATTATAGCCATTAAAAAAAATACATGGTTAAAAAATGGAAAGGACCATAGAAAAATTAATAGCTGGTATAACTGTGGTTTTCAAATGTAATTTCTTTATATAAAGTGGTTTTAAAGGTAAAGCATATTTAATGTCAACATTGTTTATAATCCTAAGCAGGCTTACATAATTGACTGTAATGCTCACATTTGTTCTGCGATTGTGTGGCAGACACACAAACCTCTAGCTGTAGGTTTTCCATCCCTGTGCACCTAGGAGGCTTTATGGCTTCCCCGGCCACTGCCGGAAGTCCACACTGTGTCATTATGCAAGTCCCACGAGGGCCCTCCAATGCCTGGTTTAGCCTTTCCATAGTTCCCATTGCCCCATACAGGGGAACTGAGTAATGTTAATCTTCACTCTACACACATTCCACATTTGCTGTGTGCCGGGCACAGTGATGGGTGTCGTAAACCAGACGCGATCCCGCTCCTCAGGGGGATCTAGAGGAAGAGACCTAAGAAATGGAGCCATTGGGTAGTGAGGTAGATGCCACGGTAGGAAGGAGGAAGGGCACGTGGGAGCGGTGCCCCCCAGGATTCAAGAAGACCTTTCAGAAACCACCCCAATGAGATGTGCAGTTAAGTGGCACGGGGTGGGAGGCAGGGGTTGCGACTTACCTGGAGAACTGCAATTTGTTCAATATGGCCAGAGAACATAGATTTGGGGTGGGGAGGGGAGGGTGTGGTTCTTAGGCCAGATTGAGAAATTTGGACTCTACCTAAGGGCAAAGGAAAGTTACTGAAAGATTGTTGCTGTTTATATCGATCTTTTAGCAAGAGAAGTGACACACAGTACTCAGAATTGCATTTAGAGTGTTGGCTCTAGCTTTGGAGAGCAGTTGCGAGAGAAGGCCAGAGGCAGGGGAGCCCGGTAAAGCACTGCTGTCCAGGTGAGCACTGGCATCCTCAGTTAGAATGGTGATAGCGGGCATGGGGAGGGGCGAACAGTTTCCGGAAAGACTTACAGATAAGAGCAACAAGAACTGATGGTAAGAGTGAGGAGTAGGGAGGAAGAACTCAAAAAAGGATGCCCATGTCTCTGGCTTGGGCAAACAGGCACGTAGATCTGGCCAGCACGGTGATGGGGGGATGGGTTGGCTTTTTGAGGTAAGAAGACAGGTTGAGCTCGGAAGGGGGTGAGTGGTCTCTGGATACAGCGATCTGCCAGGCAGCTGGACGTACAGGTCCGAGGTACAGGAGAGCTCTCACCAAGGCTACTGGGTTTGAGATCCGTGTTTTACTTGTGTGTGAGGCCCACGGTAGAACTTCAACAGATGTCATTCACCCTGAGAATTCTGCTGACAATAGTAGTTTCTGGAATTCCATGTGCCAGCTGCACCCGACAAGAAGGAACTTTCATGATTTTAGAGTTAACGATTAGCTGTTGCATGCAGGGCAGAGTCCCGGTGCTCCTGCGGCTGGTGCTGGCTGGTGCTGCAATCCTTCCGAATCCAGCCCAAGCCCAGCCTTGCATCTCTATCGTTGTCACCACCTTATTTTTACATGGCGTTTTAATATACAACAAAAGGGAATTTGGGAATTAGTTCTCAGGGAGAGATCCAAACACAAAGCAGTTACCTGTTATAACAAACACTTTGTTATGAGGTGGAGAAAATAGAATTATCTCTTTAATTTTCTAACAGATACTTGAACTGGACTTTTTTTTTTTAAATGGCAAATTCAGCTCCTTGAAAATCAGCACAGGATGTGGCCAACAGACTTGAAAGTGTTTCGATCCTGCTGGTTAGGAGTAGGAATAGGGATGGGGGCAGGAAAAAAGGGAGTATTTAATGTGGTGGTTTTCAAACTTATTTTTGTTAATCTAGACGTATGCTGATTGCAACATCCTAAATTTATTTCTAGAGTGATTCATGGGTCAAGACCCTCAGGTTGAAAACATGAAAAGTACTCTAGGGATAGTTGACTGGGGACCACTTTATCTCTTTCTTAGGGTTAACTATATTTTAGAGTATATTATAAGGACTGTCATGTGATCTTTAATTTATTACCCAGTTACTCCATAGCAAATTTGCCATCTCATACAACCTCCTTAATATTTTCCTGAGCAAGCTGAACGAGGCTTTCAAAAGTCAAATAAATTATGGTGGATATAACCTCATCTCTACTTATCTGTCACTGCTTCCCCTGCAGTTTGAGTGGCTAATTGAACACCAGCTATAGTAATCTGATTTGCATTTTCCCTGTCAAATGTGCCACTCTATGAATAGCTAAATTAACTCAGTCTTCCTGGAATATACCCAAATATTGAGAACCATTTAGGACTTTTCAAAACCATTTGGTCTATTAGCTCTGTCTTGAGATAAGCAGAATAAATGAGTCCCTGAAATCAAAAGGAAACTAATTGTAGTACCTCTTTCCAGCTTTGAGTCATCAAAGCTTGGCTGTCTCAAGTATGTTCTAATGGGGTTCATTATTTTGTTTGTTCTACATTTGATAATTCTGAGATAATTTTACATTTGCATTGTTAATATCCATTTTTCAAGATTTGTTGATATGTCTATTTATTTTCAAGAATAATAATTTATTAGCCTTCCCTTTCAAGGCACAAAAGCTATATGTGCCCATTGTAACAAGTCAAATGTCATAGAAGTATCCCATGAAAAAGCCAACTCCGTTCCTTTTCCTCCATGTATTTCCATCTTCCCCTTTAATGCATGTTAACAACTCAGTGTTTATTCCTCAATACCCATCTATGCTCATATAAAATATACAAATACGGCAAACATCCTTATAGAAATAGATCAGACTGTCTACATCCTCATTTTAACTTCTTTCAAACTTACCAATATATCATGGTTTTCTAAGATCTCCAGTAGATCTCATTCTTTTTCAAAGCTACAAAATCTGGATATGCCAGTTTCATTCATTTGCTCCCTTTAGATGAGCACTCTCTATTTTGGTGGTTTAGTTCACTTCTTGTCATTATTACATTGCTATAGTACCTTTGTAAGTAGATCCTAAAACTAGTAAATTAAGTCAGAAGAGGTACTCCCTGGATATCCTAAATAATGCTTGTGATCCTTAGGTTAGCCCAGTAGGCTAGGCACAATTCATATCATTCTTTCCAGCCTCCACCAACAGGTTGATTTTTCTTAGTTGAGTCCCTTCAACAAGGCATTGGGAAGAAGAGATGGGTCAGGAGCCCTGAGTCAGGCCATCTTTTGGACCCGGGTTGCTTCTCTCTCTACCCACCCGTGTCCTGGGCCATTGCTCTTTAAATGTCTTAAATCTTTCTAAACATCGGCTCTAGGACTTTTTAAAAGCAGTTTGCTGACCGCTCCTCCATGGCAATGCCATAAAAGGACGCCACTGTCATAAATGACATAAAAGGACAATACTCCTCCATGGCAATGACATAAAAGGACACCACTCTAGTAAGGTTTCTGTATTTCTCAAGCATAAATTCCTACTCTGTGATTTTAGTCCGTCTTTGTATATCCCGTGTTACCCTCCTCTTTCTTTTGCCCTTTGTGTTGCTATTGCAGTAATTTTAGGCAGGTTTCCATCTTTGGATTCGTTATGCCATTGGTCAGAGTTGGGCACAGTGGCCTGTAAGTCCCTTGTACACCTTTGCTCAGTTTACACACAACAAGGGCATTCAGAGTTAGGGTGCTATTTTAGCTGTTTCGGGTTAGAGATACTAAACCAAATAAGATACTCAAGACAAAAAAAAAATTCTGGGCCACTTGGATTTCATTCATTCATTAACTATATGTGTGCTTGCATTGGCCTAGCTGCAGGGAATAAAATACCCTGAGGAAAAAACAGGCATGTGTTTGTCCTTAAGGAATTTGCGTCTGGGTTAAGGAGAGCCACTACAAAGAAAACTGCAGTTGATAAAATGTCCCTGTTTTTAGCAGGCTTCCACGTGACTCACTGACTTTGGGGGTGGAGATGGGGAGAGTGGAAGTTTAATGTTCTCATTCAAGCGCTATGTGATTTAAAAAAATATCTTCAGGGTGATTTCATCCGAAGAGTAAATAGCTAAAATATTTTTGAAAAACAAACGGGATGTTTTAATGTATCATTAAACATTAAAATACTGTCATTTAAAATAGCATAAAAAGGATTTAGTCATATAATGGCTGCGATAAGAACAGTAGGGGTTTAATTATTTAGTAGGACTAGGACAGTTGTTAAGTAAAAACAAATTTGGATTTGTTATGTATGTATACAATGAAATTCCATATGGAATAAGGTTTTTAAAAATGACCATATTAAAAAAAATGAGGAAAATATAGGTAACTATCTGACTAGAGTGGAGAAGAAATTTCTAAACAAAAAGCAGAGAGAAAAAATCTGCAAAGGACAAGATTTATAGAGACAACTTAATAATATAAAACAGAGATGCAAAAAATGCTATATAAGTTTTTTTTTCCAGGTTCATAATTTATTGTACAAATTGAGTATCACATGATGAGTTGACATAGCTTCTCCAGGCATGGGAACTTAACAGATGAGGTACAGGTTAAAATCCATTTATGTTGCTTTCACAGCTGGTGTTTTTTAGACCTTGACTTGAAGTATCAGATCATCAAACCAATGCCTCCGTATGTGGCCAGTACACAATTCATTCTACCTATGAGAGTATTAGAGTTGAAATATTTTTTGATACCAGTGAAATGGAATTGGGCATCAGTTTCTGGACCTGCCATGATTTCAATCTTGCAGAAGGCACCAATTGTGCCAAAAAATGCTATATAAATTAAAAGGTGAACAGAACAGTCAACTAGGAAAGAATAATTTCAAATACGTATGGTGAAAGATGAATATCTATAATACACTTCAAACTCTAAGAAGTCAACATCCTGACAAAATGGGCAAAGAACATGAACAGGCAATCAGGAAAATAAAGCCACATGTTTAATAAACTTAGGAAAAAAACTAGCCTCAAATAATCAAGGAAACGAAGACTAAAAATCATTTTGGAACCATATTGGCAGAAGGAATTTTTATATGGTATATCTAGATTTGCTGGAAGTAAAGCAAAATAGATACACCTGACAGAAGTATATACTGCAATAGCTTTTCCTCAGCTTTTGTGAGGGAAGCAATTTCACATTCAGAGGCTTTGGACAAATAATTCTATTTCCAGGAATTTGCCTAACGTTCTTCACTGCAGCATTATACAACAAGGGAAAGTGGTCACACATCCAGTAACCAGTTGTTGGTTAAATTATGGTACATCCAGTACATAGGTAGTGACAACAGGATGGAGAGATGGCCATGGGTGAAGTCTTCTTTCTTGTAGGCTGGCTTCCTCTGGGTTCTGTCAATGTTTAAAAGGTGTGGAGAAAGAGTAAACTCTTGTCTTTGCCACCCCTGGTTCTTTTTATTCCAACGAGATTACATAGGAAGCTCTGTGCATGGAAAGTAAAGATTTCTCAGCTCTAAACCTATAGGAAGTATGTGACCACATATGGAATGAAAGGAAGATGAAGCCTATTCTGTATCCAGATGAATTGCTGAAGAAGCTAAGAAGCTGTAATCACCTCCAAAACCTTACCTAGGCTGTTAAATAACTTGAAAGAGATGATAGTGACACCTGAGATATTTACCTGTGTTGTTTTGCGGTCACATGGGCAGAAACTGTGCCATTCAGCTCTGAATCCTGTCTCATTTGTGAGTGGAATTTGGTCGTCAGTATTAAGTCAGGCACTTGGATTGTTTGAACTGAATTATGTTCATTTGGTACGAATTGTCCACCGGTACGTGTCTCTGTTGTCTTCCATTCATTGAATGGAGAAAAGAATCCTATGTGTTTTCATATAGAATCCTTTTCTTTACTAATAATTCTTTTCTTTCTAAGGCTCCCACAGTGCCCAAAGTCCATCAGCCACATTTGTTTAGCCTTCCATTTTATTTTCTCAGGCCAAAAGTTCAGCTGTTGGTAGATCGATCATGGAGGCAGGGAAGGGAGGGCCTTCCTTAGGTGGGGCTTCCTACAACAGTGTCAGTTACTGCCAAGTTCCACGACTCCTCAGTTGACCGACAGATCTCTCTGAAATGCTATGTGCCTTGAAACCTCACAATTTCTGGAGAATTCCTTCTCGATGGCTGCTGCTTTTCTTGGAGGCTGCCCAAGAACCACTATGAAATGATAGGGGACATGAAGCCACTGATTACATTTTCTGGGTTAAGGGGGTTTCCACCTTCTGCTTATCTGTGCATTTTTGCCCTTCTAAGCTAACTGCGAGACAGAACCTTAATACATTTTGGGGCAGGAATGCAGACTAATCGGTATCCAAGTGATGAAACCACTCTACTTTCTGTGCTTCTTCCTTTAGTCTCCAGAGTTAAGAAAATGGCTCCCTGTCTGATAGGAGATTACCTTGGAGCATGCTGTGGCTACGTCTTGCAGAATTTGTCTCGGGAACTTCCTGGTGGGTGTACGAAGTTGTGATAGGATGTTTTGTGTGAAAGCAGATATCTGAGTGAACTTGCAGGAACTCACTTTCTGTGATTCATTAAGGTCATGGCCAAATGCCCAGACAAAGCAAAAATGCTCCACAGAAGCACCTGACATATTTGAAGGCAAAGCTTTAGGGGCGGTCATTCCCAATACTTCAGTGAAGTGTCCATTCAGAATTCAGAGTTCCTAGTGTGGGAGCCAGAGTTCCCATCCTTTGCTTTAGGAGGCTCCTATTGGCATAACAATATTGCAAGTAATTTGGCGATATGTGGATCCTAACCCTCAAACTTGAAGTTTTGTCCTTAAGAGCCCTTCTCCTTAGGGCTCCTTACGGGAACAGAACACATCAGAGGTCTCACTTAAACTGTAACCACCGACTTCGTTAGCAAAGAGGCCGTTGTCCATAATGTGACTTCTTCGCAGACTCTATAAACAGAGGCAACGTAAAGTGTGTGAGAGATGAATTTTGAAGACCCGAGTAAGAGGAGTTAAATAGAAAAGTCAGTAAATACCCTCCTTGAACTGTATCATATAACATTTTTATAGTGCTTGTAACCTATAACCTTTATCTAAACATTTTCCTCTCTCCCCAGTATCCGTGGGAAGTGGATCTGGTGATATTAGCCTCCACGGCACAGATAAGCAACAGGAGTGGGTGGAGGGTAGATAGAGGTTGGGCCCTAAGGTACTTCAGTTACAGGCACACACGAAAAGCAGTGAGCTTCCCATCATTCATGTGGTTGTGTTTCATCAAAAATTTTCAGCAATGTGGCTCCCTGCCCAAGAGGGGGAAAAATTACACATTGCCCAATTCTACAAGAGAAGGATGTTTCTGTCATGGGATAGAAATAAAGTACATTGACAAAAAGGAGGGGGGAAAAATGAAAGAAATAACGGGACCAGGTACATCCTGGAGCTCCATTTATCCTTGTTTAAAAGAAGTAGTTGCTGGAAGGAAAGAAAAAAAATTAATGTGGATGTGTTTGTCCGTAATCTTGTGCTTTCAAAAAAAATTTTTTTTGTGCATTTTATTTAAAAAATTCCTCATTTTACACTGGAGTTGAGATCCGGGGTGGGTCCATCTCATTCTATCATGGTAGCTATAGCCAAGGTATCACACACTTGCCATCCCCGGAACGAAGTGCATTACTTAACTGAAGTGAAGTTGAGCAATGTGTAAATGCTGGGGAGGATGGCACCGTATCGTTTATGCCTATCTCCCAAGCAGTGTCCTTTGCCGACTGGTCCCTGAATTGCCTCTCGCAGCCTGAATAGCTACTATTAAAGAAATGAGGCATTTTGTTTTCCAGACAGCCCTCTGATTGTTCCCTGCACTCACACAGGAGTTCCTGGCCGCAGAGCTTTCTATTTTTCTCCTAGGTCATCCCACAGCAGTTCAGAAAGTGATCTGTCACAGGGAAGAGGGCAAGTTAATGCATTTTAAGAAACCCGCCCTTGTGTCCTCTCACGGCCAGAATGTGACCTGCGTGGAATATCTGAACTTGAACATTAACCCGCTTGGCTCTGCACCTGAGCCTTTTGACCAGGTCTGAATGAGAGAATTCTTTTTTGAGAACAACCTCAAGCTGTTTCTTAGTCCACAACTCAACTCCACCCAATTATCTAAGTACGAATGCTCCTCGGTGTGCTTGGCTGGGAGGGAGTGGGGTTGGCATTAGAGGAGATGAGGTGAGATGAAGGCTTTGACACATCTAGCTGCAGGAGTGATCCTGCAGGAAGTCTTTCAAATGGCATGTTTTTGAAAAAATGGAGATATAATTGATAGACAGCCTTATTTATGTTAGTTTCAGGTATATAATGTAATGATTCAATATTTGTATGTATTGCAAAATGATCAACACCATGTCTAATTTAACACCCGCGATCACACATGACTGCAGAGTTTTTTTTCTTGTTATGAGAACTTTTAGGCTCTCCTTTCTTAGCAACTTTCGAATATGCACTACAGTTTTGTTAACGACAGTCACCACGTTGGGCATTACATCCCCGGGACTTTATTTTATAACTGGAAGTTTGTGCCTTTTAACTCCCTGCACCCATCTCACCCGTCTCCTCCCCCCACTCTCTCCCCTCTTTCTGGCAACCGCCAGTCTGTTCTCTGCATCTGTGAGCTTGGTTTTCATTTTGTTTTGTTTCTCCCAAAGGGCCTGCTTTTTTTTTTTTTTTTAAAGCTAGAACGCTAATTCTCATCATGATTCTTTCCTTATTTTCCTTTCTCCTTCTGGATTTCTTGGCTTCCTTCAGAACTAATGGCTGCCTCCATGTATGCAGCATGTCCATTTTAGTTCTCCTTTCCCCTTGTCCTTTGGATTGAATTCTTTCCTCTTTCCCTCTTCCCTTCTTACCTACAGAGCCACAAAAGCAATGCAAATCAGTATCCTCTTCTCCAGCAGGCAAGCATCTGGGATGGTGACAATTCCAGAATTTCTCTCTGGGGAGGACTCAGGATGCTCTGGGGCAGAGGATTGGGGAGGGGGAGGCACAAGGGGCCTTGTCTTGTCTGTTTTCTTAGCCAACACAATCTCTATCTGGATTGATTGCTTCTATTAGATGCTTACAGGAGAGCTGATGGGTATTATGGGGGCTGAAGCCAAATTCAAGGGGTCTTTGCCTTATAGACTTTAAGGGGTAAAATGCAGTATGTGGAATTAGCGTTGCCAAATCTTTGGTCCCTGCCTTGCTCTCCCCTCCCCAGCTCCAGTCGTTTATCCTCTAAGATAAACCCACCCACTAAGAGAGCTTCATAAAAAACCACGGACACAGCAGAGAAGCTTGGGTTGCTGTGGCCTGCACCCTATTCAAACCTGGAGATTTGGAATTCCAGAAACGGCAAGAGTTTTGTGCATATGGTATATTTTGGAGTTTGAACTCACTGTAGGCGAGGTCTGCTTTATATTAGCATCTTCCCTAGCATAGCTTTATCATCCTGTGTACTCTGCTAAGGTATTTCTGTGGAAATCACTTAACTTACGGGGCATGGCTGATCTTTTTTTAAAAGTATTTTTTCTTAAAAAGTACACGAATAACTGTGTTTTTGCCCCTAAGATGCAGTGGGAGAAAGAAATGTGAGTATGTTTTTTCAGAAAGTTTCAAAGAACAGATCATGTAAAGCACTGGTCTGAATGAGTATGAAGCTACTCTTAACATCTGGAATTTATTAGGAAAAAAGAACACATATTCAGCAAAATTGTAACACTTCACATTTCAAGATATCAATTCTTTAAGGCTCCCCGGCTGCCGTGTTGAAGTGAGTGTGTACTACACCCCATATAAGCTCCAGATCGGCTTGCCGGGGCTCCACTGAGGCTTAATGCACATTGGGTATGTGACATGACTAAAGAAAAGTCAGCTTAACCTTGTTGCTTTGCAAGGACACTCTCCAGCTCTCTGAGTCCCCAGGAAATGATTTGAGATGTTCCCACTTTTTCTTTGTGAACATAAATCTGTTGCTCAAAAGAATGTGAAATCTGGGAATGAGGTGGGTTAACTTTGTAATTAAATAAAAAAAAAAATCCCGAGACAGGAGGCAATTTCTGAATAATTTTAGTTTCTTTTGAGATGCGAATCGAAAGGGCGAACGGATGCCATACGTTAGGCGTGTCTGCCCCAGGAGAGATTGCTTTAAAGATAGAAAGGGAGGTTAGATCTCTTCCATTGCGATTTAAGGGGAGAGTTCTCTGTACCTTTTTACCCTGTTATTATGGGAGAGGGGGAGCTCAATCGCTTTAAATACTCAGTTCCGGGACGCCTGGGTAACTCAGTCGTTAAGCGTCTACCTTTGGCTCAGGTCATGATCCTGGGGTCCTGGGATCAAGCCCTACATGGGGCTCCTTGCTCAGTGTGGAACCTGCTTCTCCCTCTTCCACTCCCCCTGCTTGTGTTCCCTCTCTCACTGTCGAATAAATAAATAAAATCTTAAAAAAAAAATGACTGCACTCTTTACAAAAAATAATAATACCCAGTTCCTACGCAGTCATTTTGTGGGTAGTTCTGGCCCCCACGGGTATGTCAGTGTCCTGGTTCTCAGGCCAAAGTGCAGCAGGGAACCGAAGTGCTCAAATCCTCTGCTCCCGTAGATGCACTCGCTATCGCCGGGGTTTTTTTTTTTTTAAACCCAGCTAACAAACCCCAAAAAGCTAACTTTGAGGGGCCTGTGCTTCCCTGGAAATGACCTCCGTGTTCCTTTGCCGCATGAAAAGAAGCATCCTCCATAATCGCTTCGTGGGTTGATTCACCTTGTTTGGGCCCCACTCATCTGCTGGTGTAAAATGAGAGAAGCATCAGACTGGAATGAATTTCCAGAGGCTGCAGACTGAACTCCCCAGCCAGACTGCACCCACACTAGCCCGGAGAGGAGAGGCTCGCCCCTGTCTTGAAAGGGTTTCTAGGAGCGGAATTCCACAGCCACTGCGGCACCTGCCAAGAAGGTTCCGTGTCAGGGGAGACCTTGGGAGCAAACCTGGATTCCTCATGTCAAACTGTAAACTCATTCTGTCGGGCTGTATAGGCCGGGGACTCTCCGTGGGAGAACTCATCCTAGGCCTGTCAGCTCGTGCTCATTTGCCTTCATCCTTCTTGCCTCAGAGCTAAATAATCCCATTTCACATTTGTGATAATTTTCTGGGATCCCAGAATTAAGCTCAGTTTTTTTTTATAACATGATGCCTGGGATCGAGATGGATGGGAAGGTAATCTCACAGTGTCTTTTGATTTGTAATCCTGTTGATCCATCTCAGGATGGTGTTTGCATCTGAAGTATAATAACACCAGCACAGTTTTATAATTAGCATTCCAGGATTTGGGCTGCGCAGGGCAGTGTACTCTAGCCTCTAAGGAGATTGCATCTAAATGTCAGGCAAAACCTTGCTCACCTTCTCCTCCCCGCCCCGACCCTCGTGTTTAGTCCTATGCCCAGTGATTGACAGCGTCAACTTCTTTAGCAGTGAAGCTAAGCTCTAATAGTTGGGGTAAATTTTGGGTTTTGTGTTGTTGAAGCTGCAGTATTGCTAGTCTCTGCTGGATTTAGGCTTTCCTTTGACATTTTTATCCAGGTTCGAAATGTTTCGTTCTTAAACAGCTCAGGAATCTTTAATACTTTTTCTGCTCAGTGCCTTTCTGCTCTCAGGAAACAAAATAAGGCAGCTTTATGGAATTTTTGTTGGCATTCTAGTACCTGTCTACAAGGAGGTAGGAGGGCAAAGGGTATTGGGGAGGGGGTAGACGGTGCAAGAAAGTCAAAGTTAGGTATCCTCCTGTTTGGGTATGGCGTGTTTGAACTAATGATCAGGCAAACTTCTTGGGTTTGGGAAAATAGGCATCTCATCCTCCAAAAGCACAAGAGGAATTCAGTTTGCAAGTGAACCTATGTGATGGGACGAAGGCAGTGCCCCATCCAAAATACGTGATTAAAGAATACCTTATTTCTGGGAGGCCCTGTGCTAAAACAAAACCTCTCCACCTCCTAGACAACCAGATAGTTTGTCTCTGTCCACATCATTCAGCTAAGTCCAGAAACACGCTTGGGTTTGTTGCAAGCCATGCTTTACAGGTTGGGGGACTGTGCCTTCTTCCCTGGGGGTCCTTCCATTTGAAAAAGTCAGACACAACGCATAGTGTCTGTGCCAGAGGAACATTGCTTTCATCAGCCCTCTGGTATGGCCTCCTCTTTATCCTTCCTGCTGCTTGGCTCCCAGGTTGTTAGAGAAGCCCTAGGACGGCAGAAGGGCGGAGGTGAGCGCTGCTGCACGAGAGCTCACGTTGCCCTTGGCCCCTCGCCTGTGGCCAGTGGGGTTTGCCACCATCCCCGCTGTACTTTATTCACTTCAGCATTGGTCCTGGAGCGGAGGGGCCAGGAAAGGGGAATAAACCCATAAGAGAGAAAATCGTCGAGGCGTAAGTGACAAAATGTGTTCCTTGTAGGTAGAAGGGGAAAAAGGGAGGCTTTGTTGATTAAAATAATGCTGCACTATGATGGACCTGTTGGAATTCCTATTGTATTGTGGTTTCTAGAGGCAAAGCAGGAGGGCAGGGTGCCTTTGAAGGACAAGAGCTCCTTACAGGAAGGGAACAGGAATGCCGTCAAGCTGGACTCAAACCACAGTGTTTGATTCTAGTCTGTGGCTCACTTGCTTGTGTCCTAGCTTTCAGCTGCGGTTCTGACATCTTTGTGATTTGGCAAGGGATTGTGCAACACTCACAGGGCCCCGGCCAGGCAAGCTCTGGCAGAAGGGGTGGGGGGCCCACCTGCTCCGGGAGGTGAAGGTCCCACTTGTATGCACGGGGGTCGTTATGGGTTCGTTTGGCCCTGCCCTTCACCTGCGCTGTAGCTCTTTCCTTCCAGCGTTGGGCACAGTCAAAGCAAGTACAGGGGAGCTCACCGAAACTCCCTTCTGGTGCCAGCAGCTTTTCCAGTTTGTGCAGCAGTGCTAGAAACCATCTGGTGCTGGGTGCCATCCAACTCTGCAATCTTGACTCCTCCGATTCTTTCCCTTGGCCCGCGTCGTATCGTGGGATCTGAGAACGTGCGACGCCGATACCCACAGTTGGTGACGTGCGGTAAGGATAAACGGAATAGATCAGCTTGGGAGTTTGGGGTTTCAAGTACTAGAAAACTGTGCCCCTGATTGTTATCTGCAAAATGAAGGAATAATAGTTCCTATCTTGTCAGGTGAGAATTCGTGCAACCCATATAAGGCAATGGGCATGGTCTCTGGCTCATAGGAAGTGTGCTAGCCAGAATTCATCGGGAGTGCTGGGCTTCGTCCCAGGTAGTACTTATCAAAAGGAACATTGACATGTTGGAAGGAGCACTGAGGGATAGAGGATTGTTCTAGAGATTTGATGACATGGAGGGATGTTTACAATATGGTGAATTACCCGGAGGGTCTGAAGTATAGGAGAGAGTACTGTTTTATATAAGTTATTTTAAGTATATTTACACGTAGAAAAATGTCTGACAGATATTTGTGAGTGATACGATCTCTAGGTGGTGGGGTTAAGGATAATGTAAATTCTTTTATCCAAATTTTTAAATTGTCTCAATTTATCCATTTAATAAATGCCGTCTGAACCGTCACGTGGCAGGCTCAGTTCATCTTGTGTGTTGGCTATATCCCTGGGGTCTTGACTTGTCTGCCTTCTGGAAACTCATAGTCTCATGGGGGAAATAGGTCAGCAAAAAACCTATACGATATATTGTCAGGTAGTAACAAGTGTTATGAGAAATAAAGAGGAGTAAAAGGTGGGTGTGGGGTAGGGAAGAGGGAAAACTTGTTCCAGGCGACTGTTGGATGGAAAAGCAATCTGAATGACCTGAGGGAATGGACATACATATGTGAAATCATGATTGCCAGGTTAATTATTACATACATTTCTCTATTTTATTGACAACTTAGTGTATTATTATGCATATCGTGAAATTTATTCAACTAATCTTTTTTTTCCTATTGTCATGAACAGATCTTTGTGCACATCCCTGTCCATGGTACCTTGTGTCTTCTTACCATTCAGATCTGTTTTCATGAAAATTAATTTTGGGGTCACTGTATATGTCCCACTTGGTTCCTAATCATCTCTAACGTTGTGATACGAGGAGTCAGGGTGTCGGGGGCAGGGAACACATGGGGCTCGAGGCTAGTCCAGTGTCTAGGCCGTTGAGGACTCACGTGTTTGCGTGCTCTCCTGCTGGGGCAGCCACAGCTCGGGAGCCATGGATTCAGTGGCACGAGCTCAGAGACCGAGGATACGTTACTGTGATTAACGTGCTCTAGGCCTCAGTGTGATGAGTCATTCTGATTGCTTAATCAGGGTTTGGGAAAACAGGAAGACACTATAGTTACCATCACTGTTTGCAAAGGCTCAATTTTATCTCAACACTTTTTAGCAAGCTCAACGCGCGACATGATGATCACGATAATTAAGGTGATGAGGGTCATTGTGGCTCACGTTCTGCCACACGTTCTGGTTAAGTGATTTACCTGTAGTGTTTCATTTAATCTTTACAGCTCTGTATGGTTGGGTATGGTTCCCATTTTACAGGGTGAGTAAACTGAGGTTTGGAACATTTTAGCAGTTTATCCAAGGCTGAACCTGGTACTCAGGTCTGGGGTTTGGTTTGTTTTTGTTTTGTGTTAAGCCTATGTCTTTCGTCACGAAACAGTTTTTTGCCTTTTTTTTTTTTTCTTCTCTTCCTCTTCTCCGTCTCCCGTTTTCTTCCTTTTCAGGGAACAAGGTAGTCCTGGTTGGGGCTAGTATGGGCTGGGTTAGGCGATTTGGAAAGGAGAGGAGATTCAGACTTTTTTGCTGAATGCACTGTTCTCTGAACAATCATCAGGACCCCTGATGGGAGAGAACATTGGAGCAGATTTGAAATGTGTGTCTCCGGCTCTCTCCTGTTGCTTAGGATTAGATGTACTAGTGAGTGTAAAATGGCCCATCAGTCAGCAGCCCGTGGTGAGGGGGGAGAAGTCCAAGCCTTCTCCTGCCTGTGCCTTCACCAAAATGAGAGCTTGTTTATGACATCAAACATTTGAAAGGGATTATCTTTAAATGTACTGCATATTAAAGTAATCTTAATAGTTGGGGAGGCATTTAAAAATGACCGTATTGAATATTTTGGTGATCAACATCTTAGCCCTCTCCTGTGCTTTAATGAATAAAGTCTGAAAGCACAGGCCTTGAGTCTGGTACACTTACAAATTTCACACGTGTATATGCGTGTGTTAATACATGCATGTGTGTATAAGTAGGTATCTATATATGTATCCACACAAACACCAAATCTAAATCTTCAGTTGTTTTCCCCAAGAAAAAACACCGTCTTCAATCCAGTGAAAAACAGGGTCCTTCCAAAGCAATCCAACTATTGCTGTAAACATACCTTGTCCTTTGCTGATCTGCAGAGTTTATTGACTGTTTCACCATTAAAGGTACTTGGTTTCCCTAGAATGGTGAATTCAATACCTGCTAAATTGGATCAATATAAAAATTTATGAACAATGCAGGCCTTATCAGGGACCTCTTTTCCTCCTCTTCATATAATTCTCTGTGGGAGTTTCTGCCTCAGGGATCACATCAGTATTTAGTGCACGCTGAAATATTCATGTCCTCTGATTAGCGGGATTTAATTGTTACACCTTCATCTCCTTCATGGTGTGTCATTAGGATGCAACACCTTGAAATTTAAGTGGGTGCTACCAGTTTATTGCCGTGTCTTTATTTTGTCTGTGTTTCTTTCCAAATATCCTTGTATATGCCTATAATTTTGGTTTCCCTTGAAAACAACACTACAAAAAGTAAGAATTGGTTAGCAAAAAATACTAAACAACTTACTTTTACTGGCAACCATTGCACTCTATTTGTATAGTAAATTAAAAAACAAAAGCTTTAAGAATTTTTTTAACTTATTTTTTTTCCAACCAAAGGTCTCACATATTACTGAACCAAACTACTAGTATGGAAGCACAGAAACAGGAAAATCATTTTTCGAGTAAGACATGTCCAGTTTCTCAAGTGGTAGTGATATTTAGAGAGTGATATGGTACGATGAGCAAGTGAGCTTGGTAGAGCATGACCGTGTGTGCCATCTCACATGACCTTGATAGGGCGACCTTGATACGCCCGCCATGTCATTGCGATTCCTTGTAGAGCCGGCTTGGTTCTTCTCCAGTGTCTCTTGGGGCTGTACCTGATTTTATCATCAGTTTTTGTCCAAATCCACTGGGGGATGGGGAGATTCTGCTTTTGTGTCTTGGTGAGGAATCACTAGGTTCTGAAAGTTGTGAGAAGACACAGCAAGGAACAACCGCACACGCCATGATAGTGGGGAAGAGGAGAGAACTTAATTTTTTTTTATTTTTGAAGATCAGTTAAACTAACTTTTCCTCCCATGTTCCGTTTATTTAGCTTTTCACCTACACTGCAGTATTTTCCTCTTTACCTTGTAGGGTGTGGAAATAGCTGGAGATTAATTTTTCTCTGATAACTTCCTGGGTCTAATATCAGCTAAGTAGCCTTCTGTTTCTCAGTGTTGGAAGTTTTAAAGAATTAATGTCTTTTCCCCATGCTAGTGTTGCAATTCTGCTCTCCCCTTTTAAAAAAGAACCCTCTGAGACCTCATCTTCTCAACAGTTTCGTGGGGATCTGGGAGGATCTCAGAAGGACTATAGGATAGTCTGTTGCAAAGCACGAGGCATGGCGGTCATGAATCGGACTCTGGAATTAGACAGACCTGGGCTTTCGTTCTGGGTCTGCCACTTCCTAGTTTGACAAGATGCTGAACTTCTAAGCCTCAATTTTGACCTCTTTAAATTGGAGTTAACAACCGTGCATACTTGATAGGGCTACGTGAAGAATGATAAAGTGCACGTTACATGCTTAACATAGCAACTAGCACATACTAAGTACCCACATGTTAGCTAATATTATTTCCAGTAAAAATTATGGTATGATTTATTTTTACAGGAGCATATGTTCATGGATGGGGTGGGATTGAGGATCTTCTGCAAAGCTGGAATGGCCAATCTTGGACACCTCCTCTTTTTGAGCGCCATCTCCCTGACCTCTTATTTGAGGCAGAGAAAGAGTGACTTTAAGTGTGGCTGCCTCCACAGTCTGTACCTGGGCCCTGATGATTCGGCACCATCACCTGGGTCAAGCACCCTTAGATGGGGTCGGTTTTTCTTGTATGAATGATATTCTTGCGCTACCATGTTGAAGCGGACTTAAATGCTGTTTTCAACAAGTGAATTTCAGCAGAGGTTTAAAAAGTAACTTGGGCCACTGATTTCTCACTAAAATTATCAGGTAAAATGAAAGACAAAAAGCTGGTGCTTTCTGAATTGATGTAGGGCAGCAAAAAGTGATTTGCATGCAGTGAGCAATCTTGCAGATGCTATTTAATGAGTTTTAAGTTTCAAGGCCATGAGCAACCTTTCTCCACATTACTACACAGCAGGTGCCCCTAGCTGGAGTTCTGGCACTAAATAGGAATGTTCCAGTCCTGGAAACCACTGAACAGGCCTAACTGTGTCCATTTGGAAAGGAACATTACCCTTTTGCCAGGGATTTTGTTCTTTGTGTATCTGAATTAGAGCATCCGGGATGTGGGGAGTCTTGGAGTGGAAGCTGAATGAGGCTGCTTTGTCGTGTGCAGATGTCTCCTGCTATTTCCAAGGACAGGACTGGAATATACACACTTATTCACTACCCAGGAGCTCTTGGATTGCCATATGGGAGAGTGGGAAGCCTCAGGACGGGGAATGAGGAAATCTGGATTTGATGAGCCTTGTTTCTCTGGGTCTATTTCATTTCTTGACAGTGAGGGAATTGGACTAGATATTCTCGATTTCCCTCGCCAGCGGGAAGATTATATGTGATTCTGAGTGCTCTATTTCTAGGAGAAAGATCTTTGCTGATCAATTCTATGTATCGTGAAGCTTCCTTTTATGGTGAGCTTTAGCAGATACTTTCTGCGACTAGTGGGCAAATAAAATACGCAAAGCCCCAAGTGTAGACCTCAGGGTGGGGCTTGGGCAGGCAAATGTGCCAGGAATACACACTTATAGGTTTAAAACCAGAAGAATCTTAGAGACCATCTGGTACCAACCCTTTTTGGAATGATGAAAAAGCACAGGAAGTTAAAGAGATTTCCCCCAGACTCAGAGCTGAGCTGACTACCAGCCCCAAGTGTTATCACTGCTACCAGAGGGCTTCCCCTCCCCCCTGCTCCCATCCGTGGAGATCCTGACCCTGCTTCTCCCCATGTCCCTGCCCCTGCCAGTGCACGCATTTGATCTCTTACTTCACATCTACCCGCCCATGTCTGTGCGCATGCGCACAGCAAGGGAAAACCATGGTGGAATGAGTTGGAAGTGCCAGCCAGGCACATATCAGAGCTTAGAGCCCTGCGTGTCTCTGCATTAGCATCTCTGCTATGTTTTATCAGTTTTCTGCCCCTGGCTGATTTCCTGCCCTGCTCTATGCCTGGGTTTCTTCATTTGTCAGAAGGAAGTAGCAATACCCGTCTCAGAGCATTGTGGTGAGGATTAAATGAGATACTGCGTGAAATTGACTTATTAGCCCAAGCCCTAGTTCCCATTAAACATTCAGCAGATGGTAGCTACTAATATTATGCCTTCTATTGTTACTATCGAGTTGTCTGGAATTCTCAAAATATTCCTAGAGGTGGGCATTGGGGTTTTGGCACTGCCTTTCTTCTGCAGGACTCTGCAGCTGATTCGGTCTGGTAATATAGAGAAAACAGTGCAGAACCTGTCAAGAGTGTGTGTTCAGTAAACTCGTGCTTGTTTCCTGCTCTTCAATGAAGAGAACAGTTCACTCCGCGAAAGAAGTCGGCACTACCCATTGTCATCACTCAAACCTAAGCAGAAACTGGGTGTGCCTTGTGTTTGGACAGCAGGTGGCTCAGTAAGGACAGAATGGTAATTCCTCTCATTACACAGTGAGAAGGAAGTAGAGGTACCCTGGCAGCGAATGACTTACAGGAACACTTCAGGCAGCCAGAGCGAGTGGGAAAGAGAATAAGCACAGTTTGCCCTGGACGAGCTTGTCTGCCGCCAACGTGGGGAAGGCCAGCTCTGCCATCCCACCGTTCGTGCCCGCCCGGTGCCTCTAGATGGACATTCTGGGAATTCCCCTGTCTTAAGCGTGGCTGGGGAAGCCTTTGGCTCCTTTGAAGACAGTGCTGTTGAAGAGTAGACCAAAGTCCCAGAAAGATGAGTTAAAATGCTGGGCTTAGAATTTGGCAGCCTAGATTCAGGCCCTAGATGCCCTTCGCCAACCACGGTCTTGGGGTAAAATACTTGCCGCTCTGCAGATGGGGAATCCTAGCTTGCCTGTAGGCCACGGAGCTGGCGTGTGATGGTGAAGATCCAAGGGGCTGATGCAGGGGACAGTGCCGTGCAGACCCACAGTGTGGACATGTGTTCATTGTCGTTGCCAGAGCTAGCAAGATAGATAGTGCTTTATAACCATAAATACACAGCGATGTCTGGGGGACTCATTTGAGTCCCTGGGCTGCTGGCTTAAAAGGATCTTAAGACGTGCGAAGCCCTTTGTCTCGTGGCTAAGGTGTACTGGGAGAAACATCTCTCCATGTAGCCCAGGAGGAACCACCAGGCGAGGCTGGCACAAAGGCACTGCTGGCTTCTCACCCAGGCCCCTGGCGGCTGGACCCCTTATCTGCCCGAGGCTAAGCGAGCGTGTTCTGACAGCCGGTTGAGCGGTGAAATATTAGTGAGTAGTGTTTCATCCAAAAATAACAACCATTTTGACAGTTATCTTGCAGTCAAAATTCTAGGTGGTTTAGTTTCATTTGGATACACACTGTAAAATGAATGTGAGGCCGGTCTCCAAGCAGCCTGGGGACTTGGTGCCTCCCATCTCCAGAGTGATGAGGGAAGTATGGATTTATGGCCTTCATGCACGAGACCCACATTTGCTTAGGAAGTGTCACAGTCCCATCCCAATCTTGCTTAGGCCTCGGGTGAAAACTTCACAGAAATGGAAGAGCCTTGGCAGTCAGCTCCTTAAGATAAACCTTAGGATGTCAGCAGAATTGGACAGACCAGCTCTGGTCTCTCACTCCTGTGCTGATACCCACCAGGAAGGAAGCTGCTCGGAGACAGGACTGGCTTACTCACTCGGCTGGATGTCCCACTTACTACCTCTGATGGGGCTTAGTCTGAGAAGGCTGTTGTCTTGAAACTCATTGATTTAAACCTTGACTGGGAAAGAGGACGTGGGCTTTCGCTGAACCCTTCCCTGGTTCCAGACACCCAGCGAGTTATTGTATCGGTGCGGTCTCATTTGTCTCTGTGGCAGCCTTATGACAAAGTGATTAAATTAGCCATCTAAAGACAAGTCACCCGCAAGTGGCATAAATGAGATTTGAAGCCAGGCTTATCTGATTCTTTCCAAATAAGGTTTAGATCAACTTCAACCTCAACGTAAGAGTGGCCTATACAGTGGAGGTCTGTTGCTGGCTATTCTGCCCCTGAAGTCTGGCATCAACAGTCCAAAGCGGGCAGGGTGAGTCTACAAACTTGCTAGGGGCTCGGGCAACTTTTGGCTCCTTAGAGTGTGGACCTCACCTTTATGAAGGAGAGTGGCTGCTCGAGCTCCACCCATCACATCAGTGTACCAAGTAGCAAGGATGGAGGAAGAGAAAAAGGGTACGACTTCTCTTGGATTTTTTTCTAGAACTCCCATATAATATTTCTACTTACATCTCATTGGCCAGAACTTGGTCACTTGGCTACACCTAACTCCACCTGCAGAGGGAGAGCTAGGAACTGGGAGGATTTAGCTGAGCAGAATGATATAACCAGCTAATGGTTGCGGAGCATGAAGAGAAAAACGAGTTGGAGGGGCGCCTGGATGGCTCAGTTGGTTAAATGTCTGCCTGTGGCTCAGGTCATGATCCCAGGCCAGGGTCCTGGGATCAAGCCAAACGGGGGACTCTCTGCTCAGCGGAGAGCCTGCTTCTCCTTCTCCCTCTGCCTGCTGTTCCCCCTGCTTGTGCTCTCTCTGTCTGTCTGTCAAATAAACAAATAAATAAAATCTTTAAAAAAATAAATTGAGGGGACGCCTGGGTGGCTCAGTTGGTTAAGCAGCTGCCTTCGGCTCAGGTCATGATCCCAGGGTCCTGGGATCGAGTCCCACATCGGGCTCCTTGCTCGGCGGGGAGCCTGCTTCTCCCTCTGCCTCTGCCTGCCACTCTGCCTGCTTGTGCTCTCTCTCTCTCTGACAAATAAATATATAAAATCTTAAATAAATAAATAAATAAATTAATTAAGTTGGAGAGGACGCTGGCACAGATTCCAAGCATCATACATGTTTTTTCTCTTTGGTTAGTGAAACATCTTCTTTTAATGGTTCTTTATGGGTCATATGTCTGAAGCTCTGACTCAAGTCAGAGACCATTTCCAAAACCAGAAAATAAGTAAAGAGATCTCAAAAAAGGGTATACATGTGATTTCCCTGTTTAAACAGTTTCAGTTGCTTTGGTAAATTTGTCTTTCCAGGATTTGAGCCCACTGTTACTCCTCTTAAAAATTTCCTCCCAAGGACCTCTATCCTTCTTATCTTTTAATACCTGCCTTGACAGGGCACAAGGTGTGTCCTAATACTTGGAGCATTGCTCTCACACTCCCCAGCCTTTGAATTCCCAGGGCTCCCACAGGTCTGCCGGAGTGAGGGGGAGCGAAGCCCACGAAGAAGGGCGGTCAAGCTAGCTTTGGATTACTGGATTATTAATGAGGGAACTTCTCGTGAGAACTTAGCACACGTCTCGTGCTCAGTCATCAGATAGGAAGGGGGTGCTGTCAGCCCCCTCCTACGCAACACGTCTTGTGACTTGCCTGCCTTGCACACTCTACTTCCCACCTTCTGATGTTAGTTTCTGCTGAGTAACTGTCAGCAACATTCGGGAACATGTGTATATTCTACCCTCTTCCCTTTGCTTTGAGTTTTATCTTCTATCAGAAGAGCTGGTAGATGGAGAAAAAGGAAGGGAAAGGACCCTTTACGGTTTTACACTACAGCCCTACATGTGCAGAAAATAGAGTCACAACTCTGTTTCTTTAATACAAAGCCTCTTTAAAAACACAGACATGCACACACACTTAAAAATATATTAAACAGAAAACTTAAAAAAAAAGAAACTGATTCAAAATGTCCCCCCAGAGATTTGAAACCATCCAGAGACCACCACTAAAATGTTAGAATGCTCTCATTCTGATTTAGTTTTCTGTTACATTTTTATTTCTTCTGCAGTCAGAGGGAAATATTTTAAGTAAAATTTTCACCCGCATACAACATTGAGGATTACTGTCACATACAACATCGTACAGCGGGGGAAAGGGCAGTGGTGGCCTTGGTGTTAGTGCTGAGCGACCCACGGGACCTTGAGTGAGCAGGTCAATCTTGGGGTTTCAGGTCCTCGCCGGCTCACCTGCAAATGTGGAATGAGAGATGTCAAGTACCCAGGGCCCTTTCCCCACTCACACTATGATTATGACCCACGAGAGAGTCTACAAAACTTAGGTGGCCTCTGTAGTTTCTTAATTTGGAGGTTGTGGGAAGGTTCCAGAATGTGTCATCACCATAAATAGATGGAATACATGCATAAACCCCCAAATCTTTAGTCTCTAGGAGAAGGGTCCATCCCCTGCCTTGATTCTTCAGGGCTTTGCCTCTCTCAAGACTTGACATGACGTCCAACAGACCACAATGTCTGACACTGAAGGGGAACCCTCAGGTGGACAGGTCAGAGGCAGATGGGGATACCCAGCGTCTAAGGAGGGAGTGAATTCGTGTCCCTCTCCAGCCGACTGGAAGCAGAACGGCCTCAAAAAGATTGTACAATGGGACCACTGTGGTATTTGTGCTGAGACTTCCTGGCACAAAACCTTGTATCTGAAATCCAGAGTGACCTTTTCTGAGCAGCCCTAGCCCTACATGAGAAGGCAAATACCGCCAGATTGCCTGACATTTCCTTTTTTAAATTTCAGGCATTCCCGATTTCAGATGAGCTATTGATCTGTTGGTTGGCAGCCCTGATGCAATGAAGCAAAGTCACGGTCACTGCTGTTACAGTCTAACATAAACAACTGCTTTGAAAGCCCAGACCCTGCCCTGGGTCTCCTTCTCCCTTCCACCCACTCACACCCCAACAAGCCTATCAGCCCACATGCAGTTGCAGAAAAGCATTTTCTAAACCTGCAATTAAAATCTTCAAAGTTCAACTGTGGACCGTCATGCCATGTCCATCTTTAAAGATCATGTTTATTTGCTCCCTCCTTACTGTAATCCCTCTTGGCAGAAGCTACTAAAAACCTGTCAGAAGGGAGGGTTTGTTCTGATCCTAGTCACTCACCCAAATGGAGTGTGGGATTCAGCTAGGGAATGGTCTACACTTCCCCCTGGAGCTGCCAGTGAAGACAGATGAGAAGCAGTGGCTCAGAGGACAAAGAAGGTTGAAGGGTGCTACTTTGGGACCTGAGTGTTGAGCTCCATCCATTGGCCTGAAAAGCCACAAAAGGCACATGGGGTAGCTCAGTGTTTAGGCTCAGAAGTTGAGCACATTGCAATCCTAGAGGTGCCGGGTACCCCTTGTTAATGTGTTGAAGAACATTCCTTGTAGCTCCGGTTAACTTGAGGGAGTTGGCTGGGGAAGGGGATCTGGAGGGATTCTTGGTGTGTCTTTTCCTATTCATCAGAGTTCTGGATCTGTTCCCACGAGAGGGCCTGCTAGCCCAGAAGCAGCATCTGGGGGACAATGAGGAATGATGAGCTGGCAAGGAAATAAAGGACCTACTTTAAGGAGAGACCATCTGAAAAAAAATATGAGCTCACCCAGTTTTTCTTAATCCTCGGCCCCATGATCTGTCTGTACATGCAGCAGGCTGGGTCATAGGATTGCCCTATCCAACTTTCACATGTTCCAAAGGTCAAAGCTGATTTGGTTCTCCTCCCTTGCTGCTCGGGTTGAGAATCAGGCAACCCCACACCAGCCATTAATCGAATCCTTGCTGAGTAACTGAGGGAAAGCCCTTCAAGTGAGGAGCTTTGCTCTCTATCCTGATGTGACCACCGAAACTAGGTCCCTCTGCCCACATGTGTTTTCTCCCTGTTACATTTACGGTGACTGTAGAACCCGGCTTGCCTGTCCCACAGCTGATTTAATAGCACCCATTGGAGTTGCGGTATTTTTTTTTTATATGATCACGCTAATTACAGGGAAGGAACGTGTTTCTGCCCAAGGATCTAACCTTGTGCTCCTTTCTTTCTGTCGCCACAGCTCCACTTGGCAGCCCTGGCATCACTCAAGGGAGATATAGTGGAACTTAATAAACGTCTGCAGCAAACGGAGCGGGAACGAGACCTTCTGGAAAAGAAATTAGCCAAGGCACAGGTAAGGGATCGGGAGAGTTGTTTTTTTGTTTTGTTTTGTTTTGTTTTTAAACTCTTGTATTTTTTATTTAAAGATAAAACATAGATCGAGGAATTCCGGCAGATCAAGTTATGGGGTAATGAGCAAACGTTCTCAGAAGCACTGTCCAGGTCAGGAAGTAGAAGTTGCCAGCCATCCCAGAAGTCCCTCCTTATGTCCCGTCCCAGTCGCACCCTCCCTCCCACTAAGGTGATCACCGCCGTGACTTTTATAGTCCTATTTCTTGTCTCTTTACACTTTATCCCTGAAGTTTATATATCCCTAGACAGTGAAGTTTAGTCTTGCTCAATGAAAAACTCTGGGTTTCCTTTGAATCTCTTAATTTATAGGTTTGGCTTCCATTCTTCATTTGCTTTTTAGTTAATCTGTTGGGAACCTGCCATTTGACCTATGGAGTTCCCTACAGTCTGCGTGTTGCTGATTAAACGCTCACCATACAGCTGACCACATCCCTCTGTCCCCTTTAGTTCCTGTGAAGCGGCAGGTGGACCCGGAGGCTCAGTCAAGTTCATGTCTGGTCCCTTTGGCAAGACTGTATAGGGTATTTGTTGTTTCACCGGGAGGCATATAAGGTCTATTTGTCTCATTTTCTGTGATGTTAGCAGCTGTTGATACTCAATGCCTATGCTCATTGATTCATTGAATTCTTAGGACTTACAAATGATGATATTTCCGCTCTACCATTTCTCAGTAATTGGAATGCTTTTATAGAGACATCGCCCATCATCTGTGATTTGTTGAAACAATGGTTCATCAAGGAAAAGCAAAATTCTTCATCTTTCTATTAACATTTTTCAAGAAAATTAACTTTGATCCTCTGAGGGTGCCCAATAATTTTAAAAAGTATAATTCGGAAATTATACATTTAAATATATTTGGTTTTCATTCCGCTGTAACTGTTTTCCTTACAGAAAGTCAAATTATATTATCTTTGGCCAGTATGAGCCTCTTCAGGTTGGCTCCTGAGTCTTTTGACATGAGCCCAGGAGTTAGTCCAGACTCAACTAGTACATTTTTTGCCCCAAATGTGGTAGTAACTATCCTCTGAGTAACTCTTACTTCTCTCAGCAGAAAATAGTATCTTAAGGCCACAGTCTGGGTGCTAAGAGTGCTTATGGCTTCTAGGTTGGTCATTGTTTCCAGGCCTCTTTTATAGACGTAGCCAGGAAATTCTTTATTTCCTTATTTATCTACATATGCATGTACATATAACTTTTAAGATAAAACACGTTGGGAGTTCATACGAATAGCCCCAATTTAAATTCAGACTACAGCGTACTTTTTACCTAGCTTCTTCTGTATTTTATCTGTATCTCCTTTCTTTCATGCAAAGAGTCCTGGTTCTTAATGCTACAGAGGATGATTGAATTAAAATATTCCATAATTACTTGCTTCATTCCATATTATGTACAGTCTCAGAATAATATTACTACTGCCATAACAGATACAGTTCCTGAGAAGAACGTAATTTTTTGTTGTTGTTGCATTATGCTCTCTGCGCTCCCCCAGTTTTTTTGCACTTGTCTTCCTTCCACCTGCCTGGCCATCTGGCCATTGCAACTCACACTCTCTCCCCCTCTCGTGCTCATTTAGGCTTCTATAAGTAACGATATATTTAGTGTTTACCATGGTCCTTATGTCAGCGTTCCTCCATTTATTTGTTCGTTTATTGCCTGAAGTGGATTTTCTAGTAGATTCCTTAGGGAGGACTCTGGATCATCTTCACCAAGTTCTTGCTCATTATTAACAGTATGTCTGTTCGTTGCCCTTCATACTTGAAAGACATTTATGCTGGATAGAAAACCCTTGGCCCATCTTTTCTTTACTTGAATACATTTCCTAATACTCTTTAGGTGTAGAGCGTTGCTCCCAAAGTCTGATAATACAGCCTCACGGACATTTACTCTAGATGTCCATAGCATGTTTTTTCTTTCTTTTTTCTTTCTTTTTTTTAAGTCTAGTAATTTTGCTAGAGTAACTTTTTTGTAAAAAAAGTAATTTCTACACCCAGCATGGGGCTGAAGCTCACAACCCCAAGTTCGGGAGTTGCACGTTCCACCGACTGAGCCAGCAAGGCACCCCTACTAGAGTAACTTTTTTTTTTTTTTTCCTACTAGAGTAACTCTTAATCTGAGTCACTCTGGTTGGGTATTCTCAGGTTTGCTGTGTATTCTTTTGATTATCTCTTTTAATCTTTGAATTCCAGGGAAGTTGTAAAAAATTACAGTGTTTAATATCAGTTCTCTTGCTTTGCTTTTCTTCTTCAAGGATGCTTATTATTTGTATGTTAGATCTTTTTTTGCCTGTTTTCAGTATCTCACTATCCACATCCTGTCTCTCCCTTTTTTACTTGGTTTTTCCTATTATTCATCTTCTGTTTCTTTTGGGGCATTATATGTGTTTATTTCTTCCCGTGTGCCTTCTAGTTTAGTTCGTATTCCTGAAATGCATTTTTATTTCTAATTTTTTCCTGTGTTCTCTTACTGTATGAGTTTTCTAATTCTGCCTTATGTTCTTTCATATCTTATGTCATTTTATTTCCTTAAGATCTTTCAGCTTATCTTGAAATAGTAGGCTGTGTTTGGGCTTTTTGGGGGTGGGGCGTTCCATTTCATGGCATGCTTTCATAGTATATAGGGATATATTCTCTTTTCCTTCCTTCTTATAACTTTGTATGAAATTTGACCTCATACTTCTCCATTTTTCAATTTTATATGAAAAAATAGTTTCCTTAAACTTTCAGGAGGCAGGGTTTAAGATGGTTTTATAAGTTCATAAAGCTTAGTCTCCTGTTGTTTTCATTTTGTCAAAAATATGGCAGCCTGCTTTCTGACACTTCCTGCCTCAGTTCCCCTCACCTACTTCTATCTGGATCTACTCCTTCCTTTGTCTCTGTCACTCCATCTTCTTCAACCCTGATCCCACTCTCAGCAGTTTTTCCTCCTGGAAGCAAGTCCTGGGGTCAATAAGGAGAGTTCTCAGGGATGAGCTGCTTTAGGTCTTTCAGATCTTACTGTGGGCCCCTTCCCCATTTACTCTCGGCTCAGGCAGAATCCCTCCTAGTTTTAGCCATGCTTTTCCAGTTGGTGCCCCTCACTTTCCTGTGTATACTGACTGTTTATGTTGGGGTTTTCCAGTTCTCAAGTCCACCCACCTTGTTGCTTCTCGCTGCTTCTGCCCACTCAAACACCCTTTCGGGCTTGTGGATGGTGTGGGTTTGTCCTTATTTGCTTGTATTTTGTTGGTAAAGAGGATACCTTGTCTCCAAGCATTTGATTCTGTGGAGTAAGGTGCTCTGTTTTTATGTGGGAATTCAGAGAGCTCTAAAAGCCAGGCTGCCACAGTCCTTGGTCCAGATGACTTGTGGAAAGTTTTGAAAACTCAGGTCTCATAATTGTAGATTGTTTGAGTAGGGAGGAAAGGCCCTTTATATTTGAGATCGTCTACTTCCACATTTGTCAGGCATCCCAGAGAGGTTAACTTGCTTACCCAAGGTCAAATGAATAGCTTAACACCAGAGCCAAGACAAGGTCCCCAGTGTTCTTTCCTCATATAGGATGTTATACAGACAGAAACTTTCAGTTTTTACTTGGATGAAAACTTACAATATTTTCCTTCTGATTATAAAAGTAATAAAAAATGTAATAAGTAAAGCTGGAAAGACAGCAATATGATGTTTCAGTAGTGGGCTCTGGTGAATTAAAACATTTTTTAACGCTTTTTGTTTTGTTTTGTTTCATAAGGGTTTTTTCCTTGAGAAAGTGATTATTTTGTATTAAAGATAAATATAAAAAAGTGTTAGGTGAGTTTTCTAATTTACAACCATCAAAGGCAACCGTTGTTGATAGATCTTATCAGTGGGATTTTTTTTTAAAGACTTTATTTATTTATTTGAGAGAGAGAGGGAGATAGAGAGCACGAGTAAGAAGGAGAGCGAGAAGGCAGAAGCAGGCTCTCCCCGGCCAGGGATCCCGACATGGGGCTTGATCCCAGGACCCCTGAATCATGACCTGAGCCGAAGGCAAACGCTTACCAGACTGAGCCACTCAGGCGCCCCTGTGAGAATATTTTTAAGAAGAAAGAAATTGTAAAAGCTCCTAACTGGAAGCTGGCGTGTACAATAGTCTTGGATTTTTAAAAGATGACCAGGAGGGTATTTATTAAAATTTAAGCCTACAAGGACAGAGCAATTTGTGCAGAGAATGGTAGAGGATAATGGAAAACTTTTTCTGTGCTATGTCAAGGATTGAGTCAGTTCCCTTTTATCTTACTGTCAAGACATTCTTAAGTAATAATTTTGGGTGGCTCTTTACATCATAGTGCCATTCATTGACTCCATTCTGTTTGCATTCTTACACTAAATATACTTAAAGATTATTCTCTGTTCCTTTCAATAGAGATGTCTTTCCAGTGAAGATATTGGGACCCAGGAAAGAGAACATGAAAAAAAAAAAATCAGACTCACCAGTCTCATACCTTTTGTAAAGATGAGATTTATGCAAGAAAAAATAAGAACAATGAAATGGCAGTGCCATGCTTCCTGTGTGATTCATGTGAGGCTTGACCAGATTGTGGAAGAGCAAGTTCATGCATAAATTTATGCTCTGTGGCTTTAGCGAGTTTTACCAGCTCTCTAAATATTACAGAGCTATGATTAACCTAAAATGTAAATGGTGGCTGTATTCTTCAGAAATAATCAAAAAGAGCTTCAACATCTGTTGAGTAAATATTGATGGTGACACTGGGACTAGTTGAATAAAAAAAAAAAAAGGTTCATTATACGTGGTCATAAGGTCAGCCTGCCCGTAGAGTTTTAAGAATAGTGATGGGAAGGGAGAAGCTGAGTAAAGGAGCCTGGACCAGTGTTATGAGGAAGGTAGAGTGCTTCTGTGTTCATTTTCTATTGCTGTGTAATAAGTTACCACAAAGTTACTGGCTTAACACACGTTTATCAGCTCACAGCTTGTGTGCATCAGGAACTCAGGTATGGCAGTAACTGGGTTCTCTCTGTTTGCCATCAAGGTGTTGGCCAGAACTGAGTGCTCATCTGAAGGCTCAACTAGGGAAGAGTCCACTCACCCACGTCCTTGACAGAATTTATTTCTTGGTGGTTGTAGGATTCATGACAGTTGGTTTTTTCAAGGCCATCAGTGCAGAGAAAGATTCTAGAATAAGTCTGCTGATAAGACAGAATCTTACATAATGTCCTGGGAGTGACATCCTATCACCTTTGTATTTATTAGAAGCTGGTCACAGGTCCCACCCAGGTTCAATGAGAAGGTATCACACAAAGGAGACACAGGGATCATTGGGGGCATTTTGGAAGCTGTTCATCAGTTTCCTGGGGGATTTGATTAACAGCACCACTGTCAGTGTGTAGCAGTAGTGAGAATCTCCACACTTCTTTAGCTCTGTTTCGTGCCAGGCAGTGTGCCAAGCATCCTACTTGCTTTATCTCAGGGAGTTCTCATAGCGATCTCTGGTGCAGGTACTGTTAGCATTGCTGTTTTACAAGTGAAGAAAGAGAGGTTTAGGGAATTTGAGTATCTTGCCGGAGATTATGTGGCTAGAAAGTACCAAGAGTTAGAATTTGAATCCAGGTTTTGTGGGAATCCACAGCTGTACTAATCCCGTATTGTCTTTTAGGCTACCTGGGCTGCCCTTAGCATCCAGAGGGGCTCTCAAAGTGGGTGGGGCATGACGCACGGGTCCGTTTGGTTTAAACTTCCCTACCATCCCCATCAAACAGGTGCAGACACAGGCATGCACCAACATTAAACAGCCCTGTGGGGAACTGGCAGAGATTCTATATAGTACTGGTTCGATGCTTTCAGCATATTTGCTATTTATTGAGTACCAACAGTTTTATATTGCTGCATTTTTTAAGGGCTATAGAATGATCTATCTCAAACAAGCTTATGAATCCTACGAATCCCCTTGAAATCAGTCAGTAGTAATATAGAACACTCTCTACTTCTAAGCTCTCTATCTTTGGATAGCAAGTCTTCTGAATTTTATACCTCTTGGGTTTTAAGAAGAAAACATAAGTACTTTTCATTAAATGTCATGGAGAGAGCACTTTCTTGGTGCTTTCTCATTGTATGAGATACTTAAGGGTACAATTTGGCTGTATTCTCTTGGTCAGGAATGTCCTCCGTTCCTTTACTTGTTTCTACTTTTCTTTGGTAAATTGCCCTAGCTGTTTTCCTCATCAAGGGCATTTCCATTTGTGCTGGGCCTCTTTGTTTATTTGGCTTGGTTCCTCCCATCTTCCCCCTGGGAGAACCTGGGCAAGGACTTAGAATATGGGTGGAAATACTCTGAGTAATATTACTGAGACCAATTCAGTGCGACCCTGAGAAGGTAGCATGACTTCTTTGCATATTTTACAAGGGGGTGGTGCTGACCCCCTTCACCATGATGGTTGAGAGGGTTAACAGATTAATGATGGCATTGCATTTTTTAAGAATGGAGTTCATAATGCTCTTAGGTTTGACAGCTGAGACTAATGTGATGATTAAAGATCAGTGGCCTCTGTGGAGTAAGATAAAACCCAGTGAAGAACATTAACAAAACCAGAAAGCTCCTTAGCGTCACCACATTGCACAGGGTTTTTCCAACAAGGGCTCAAGTTCTCGGACCAGTCTGTCTCAAGGCTGACTCACAGCTTCATCCCAGAATCGCACCAATAGCAGAGATATTCTTGGTGGTTGGAATGATACCGCTTGTTTTTATTACACATTTTTGCATATAGGCAATTTCACCGATTTATGTGGCCAGACATAGTATTTATATAGATTTTAAAGTTGCTTCCTCATCATGATAGCTGAAACCTAGGGAAAATGCTCAGAGTACACATTAAGTGGCAGGCGAAAGTCAGGAAAAAAAAGATTCATCCTATCCGATCCCAATATTTTTTTCTTTGCCTTTCACACTGACCGTTTGTAGTTGTGGGAGAAATCCTAGTGATTCTGACCTCCAGAAATTCATGGCAGGCAAGAGGCTGCAACCACAGGCTTGCTTTCTTTGCTATAACGTAGGATCAGTCAAAAACTGAATATAGGCTGGGAGAAGGGAGAGCCCTGGATGCGATTCCCTGTGATAAGAGGAAAAAAGTGGCAGCGTGTTGTTTGAGACCATTTCTTATTTTGTTCAGCTGAAATTTTATGGGGTATTTCTGTATGATGAGGAGAAGAAAATCATCCCTCACTTGTAAGTTGTGCTGGAAGAAGCTGCCCCTCCTCCCTGTTGAGAAAGTTGTCGCTGAATAATTGACTTTGGCAGTGAAAGCTGGCTTGATGGGTACTGGAGGGACCTAGAATTCCCTGTGTTCTAACCCCTTGTGTCTAGTTTTATATTTTGGTGCTCCAGGGGGTTGAGGAGGGAGTTGTCTGGGATTCCTACCTTCACCTGATATGGGAAAGCATAATATTTGTGTTTCCTGGAGTTCACCGGAGGTGGATCAGGGAAGGAGACCAAGGAGGATGACTCTGCTGTCCCTGGAGATCTTAAGGCAAATGGTACGGGGACAAGCCCACAGGTCAAGGAGCTGGGAGGGAGCGGCAGGGAGAAGATGGAGACTACAAGAGAGTCTACCCTTTGATGGTGTAAACACGAATCAGACGGTTTTTCAGAGAGTTCTGCTTGTTGCCTAGGATATGACAAATCAGTCACTTTACATTTTGTTTTCATCTGTAAAATGGTTGTATCATCAGAATATGCCCAAATAAATAACCCCAAAGCCACCTCAGTGGCTTAACATATCACAGATTTATTTCTTGTTTCTTGCTAGGAGCTCAGTAGGGCTGGCAGGAAACTGTCCTGAATTGTCCTCTACCAGCCTCCTAAGCTGATGGGGCTTCTACTGTCTGGAACATTGCCAGCAGCCATGGCCAGGGAAGGGAAGGTAGCAAATCCCGAAGGAGCCTTAAAGGCTTCTAGGCATAAGTGGCATAAATTCACTCATACCTCCTTGGCTGAAATAAGTCACATGGCCATATCTAGCTTCAAGGGGGAGAGAAAATATTATCCCACCATGTGCATGGATGGAGGTGAACCAGTCTTGAGGAATATCCCTGTTGGCTACCAGGGGTGCTGATGCTTACGAGATGAGACGCACACCCCACATGGTCCTGCCAGAGCCCCGTGTGCATACTGGAGAGAAATGAACATCATTGCAAAAAAGGTTTTGTTAATGAATTATGAGAAGAGTGGACATCTATTGCTTTTTAATGTGTATATAAAGTAGTTCAACTTGTAACCTAAAAATCAAGAAATGTGTGCAAACATGAAGGAGTAATCAGAGGAGTCCTACTCCTTTATCCTGTTTAGTTGTCATTGTTGTATTACCGTCTGGATTGAGGCTTTACGGGGATACCTGCCCAGAAGTGACTTGTAGACGGAGGTGCGGCGTCCAGCCTGACCTAGCCTGTGCCCCTGGGAAATAGAACCCCCGAAACCACATGCCCACCCAGGCTAAACAAGGCTCTCGCCGGTCATGAAAACTTGGGGTGGTGAGAGGTGTGGGTCAGTCACCACACCGGAGTGTGCTCATAAAATCAGGCGTGACCGGAATGGACCAGTCCTGCGGATGCGGGAGCTGGCCGGCGCAGGAACGCACCCATCATGCGCAGAATGCCTTCGTCCTGGGTGCGGCCACTCATCTCCCACTTTTCCTGCACTGAAGTGCCCCTTTCCGGGGGTGGGTCTTGTGCAGTGCAGTGGGAGCTGTTGAACAAGGGTGTTCTGTTGGGTTCTTCCGGCTCCTGCAGGTGATGGCTTGTTTTCTCCTGCCCCGTTGCCTCGCCCCGCCCCGCAGCATGGAGACCAGGGCTTCAACCTTTGTCTGGGTCCCACCAGCGTGTGCAGAATGGGTAAAGTGTTCAATGCGATTCCTCAAGGGGATGTTGATTTGTACAGGGGAGCCTTGGGCAGTATCTTCTCAAGCCATCCGTTCACCTTGAGGCTGGGCGTTTTGATAATTATTTTCCAGTGTTCTCTTTTCACTGTGTGAAGAATCCCCGGGGTGCCATTCTACTCTCTCTCCTTCCTCCACCCCCCATTTCTGTCCACGTTTCTTATTCTCCGGCAGAGAAATCCACCTGGAAGCTGTGACTGCAGTTCCCTTCGGAGGACATGTCCTAGTGATCCCCACTGTGTGGCACTCAGCCTGGTATCTTAAATGTTATGGGAAATCAAGCTGTATCTATTATTTTTAGGAAGAATTAAATTATAGAGGCTTTCCACTATTTTAAGAAACCATACTTATGGAAAAAATATAGGAACATAAACCAGATATCTTTGCCTTCAGCTAAGAATTTTTTTTCTCCGATATAGTCTTGTTGCTACTCCCAAATGAACCCCTAGTTCCAAATATACATTATGAGTCTTTTGTCTCCTTTTAGCTACAAATGCTGTTCTGTCTGAATCATCAGACTTCCTGTTGTCTCTTCAGGACAGACTTCCCAGTTACAGGCAGGGGCGAAGGTGGTACGGTACCAGATAGCACGCTCTCGTTATCTGGGCATCAGCCATCTGCTCTCCTGGCAACCTGGGCACCCCCCCCCCCCGGCCCCTGCCTGGATCTTACCTGTTAGACAGCTCGCAACAGTCACCAGGGGTGCCTGGAGTTGTCTTGGTGATTATCAGTAGTAGACTGTGTGCCTTTTTCTTGTGTGAATATTTGCACACCTTCGTTTTAAAGTGAATTTTGCAGTTTCTGGTCTGCCTTGGTGGTGGTGGTGGGCTGTTGACCTCTAAAGACTATGAAGGAGGAACTATAAGTGGGGAATTAAAGGAGAGTGAGAGGAGGACCTGGGTGGCTCAGTTAAGCATCTGACTTGGTGATCTCTGTGTCCTGGAATCAAGCCCCCCTTGGGCTCCCAACTCAGCGGGGGGTCTGCTTCTCCCTTTGCCCCTCCCCCTGCTGGTGCTTGTTCACACGCGTGCTCTCTCTCTCTGTCTCTCAAATAAACACAAATCTTAAAAAAAAAAAAAAAAGAGCGAGAGCTGTTGAGTTTGTAAAGGGAAGCATTTCACAGTGACTTTTTTTTTTTATATTAAAGATTTTATCTTTTGTCAGAGAGCACAAGCAAGGGGGAGCAGCAGGCAGAGGGAGAAGCAGGTTCCACACTGAGCAAGGAGCCCGATTCGGGACTCGTCCCAGGACCCTGGGATCTTGACCTGAGCCAAAGGCAGATGCTTAACTGATTGAGCCACCCAGGCGCCCCATTTCACAGTGATCTGTAGCCCAGAGAGCTGATATGGAAAACCAAAGAGGAGGAGCCAGCAAGACGGCAGTGTAGTAGTCACCGCATAAATGAGATTCAGGTCAAGCTGGGCAGTATCTTGTAATTATGTTAAGATCTAAAACTGGTGGTCTTCATAAGAGTGCCAGCTACACTGACACATGTACATACTGCACACAGACAGACAGACAGACACACACACACACACACACTTTGAAGGTGGGAATAAAGACTAATAGCAAAAGCTCATAGATATTTTGCAGGGATGGAGAGAAACAGTATTCGGCTGTGAGTATGTTCCAGAGAAGTACGAACCTTTTTCATTGATTGGCACATATTGTCTCTGACACAGTGTAATTTTGTGGACTTGTGTTGTTCCCCGTAAAATATGATGGATCATGGATGAAAAGGCGTAACTTCTTGGAAAGAGTATCTGTGGCCTGCGAGGGTTTTGATCGGTTTAGGAAAGCTTCCCTGCAGATGTGACTTTATCCTTGCCTCAGTTTCCACATACTTGTTGTGTGTTTGACCTTGAGTGGAGGTTATCTGGTGTTGCAGGTTGTCCCTGAGAACAGAAGTTGACCTCGCTGTCTCTCTGAAAGCAACCAGCTCACAAAGGTCTGTGACACAGCCTCCACCACCTCGTTGCCTCCAGTCTTGTTCCTGGAGCTCTGAGCAGCAGGAAGTTACTGCATTAATACACATTGAGGTGGTTTGTAGGTGTGGTCTCCGCCCTGATCTATACCACCATATTGAGCAGACTTCTTTG
>CM052895.1:75198194-75278622 GCA_028534135.1 Potos flavus | reverse complement strand
CAAAAAACAGAATGAACTGGTACAAGAAAAACTAAACAGCCATAAGGAAACATGGCGGGGAAGCTCTGGGATAGAGGTGTCGGGAACGAAGGGGCAATCTTTTCAGGCCCCTCAGTCAGGTGAGTGAACTCCATGCAATCTTAAGTCCATTCACTCAAGATTCACATTCCCAAAAGAAGGTATCCGATGGATCCAGCTTGGGCACTTGCCTACATCTTGGCGAGGGAAAAGCAAGAGAACTGGATAATGCCACAGAGATGGTGAGCAATGGCAGACGGACTTTCCCCAGAGACAGAATGAATGCTGCAAAGGCAAAGACTTTGTTCACGGGGATGTGGAGGGGGGGGGTGCATTCTAAAATTTAGCTGCTGTTGTGGCTTCTGGGATTCCTGGCCAATGTGCGGGCCTACGTTTATTTGGAGTATGCTCCATGTTGAGGCTGTGGTGGTTGGAGACTATAAAATTTAGCATCACTCACCCATCGGTGTGTCCACTCACTGCCACTTCTGTCTACTTCTGTCTTGTTCTCTTGATCCCAGTGTGAGCAGTCCCACCTCATGAGAGAACATGAGGATGTCCAGGAACGGACCACGCTTCGGTACGAGGAGCGCATCACGGAACTCCACAGCATCATTGCTGAGCTCAATAAGAAGATAGACCGTTTGCAAGGCACCACCATCAGGTAGTGAGCTCCCAGACGCGGCTTTCTCTCTGCCCCTCTGGGCTCTAACCTGGCTCTTGGAGCTGAAGTGGATGGATAGTCCCCGTGTATAATAATGGTGTTTTATTTGCAGCTAAGACTTTTACAGTTGATATCTACTCTCTCTTTACCTCGTTAACCATGCCCTTTCCCCTCCACTATTCTGTTCTCTTCCTGATGGTCACGAGGGCTCCCCTGGAAGGCAGCCAGGGTGGGAGTTGTAACCCTCAGTTTACCGATAGGAGCGTGGAATTAGAAGTGGGTAAAATGATTGATTAGCGAATTCTGAAGGGCACCCCTCTGTCTCCCTCCCAGTATCCCTACCACCTTCCGAATCTACTTGATGTGCAAACTGTGTGCCTCCCTTGGGAATTTTGAGAGGTCCATGAATGTGGCTTAGGACTAAGGAGTATGTCTACTTCTAGATAATCTAACATCTTGAGCTCACCTGAAGTTGATTTAAAAAAAATTTTTTTTTTAAAGATTTTATTTATTTGTTTGACAGAAAGAGAGATCACAAGTAGGCAGAGAGGCAGACAGAGAGGGGGAAGCAGGCTCCCCGCTGAGCAGAGAGCCCGATGCGGGGCTCCATCCCAGGACCCTGAGATCATGACCCGAGCTGAAGGCAGAGACTTTAACCCACTGAACCACCCAGGCGCCCCCTGAAGTTGATTTACCGACATTGATGTGGCCTCTTACAAACTCCTCGGGTGGGGAATAAGACTGGATACATTATTTTACTGGCCGAAAGCCTGGGGCTTAAAAATATTAAGAGATTACTTTTTAAAGTTCTAGTTAGAGGATGGAGGTGGAGTTAGAACCCACGGTCTCTCTGCTTTTACTTAATATTCTTTCCATCAAAGGGACTCCTGGGGGTCCTGCCTTCCTCATCCATTAGTTAACCCCTAAGGCTCCTGCACGCAGCGCTGAATGGATGTGTCTGCCCTGCTGTTCAGAGGAGGGGTTCTCTTGGAGCGACTTAGCCAAGGACGAGAACGTTCATCTCCCTGCCTGTCCTCAGGGAGCAGCCCTGAGGGAAGCAAATGGTTGTCCCCCACCTTTATGGAGAGAAAGGGCTTTGCCCACTGAATGTGCAAGCCGCAATCAGGGCGTTTGTAGAGACAACTACTTTAAACGCTCCCTCCAGAAGTCCCGGGTTAGAAGAAACTAAGGGAGTGTTTCGTTCCAAGTCTGAGAGAGTAATGACAGGGCTATCTGATGAGGGTGCTGATGGGCCTCTGGTTTTTCCGGGCAAAATCATGGAAAACTTTGCACTGACTGGAGTCCCACAAGAAATTCCAATTTAGAACCTCAAGGCCTTTCAATTGTATCCCGGTCTTCAGAGTGATTGTAGGTTAGAAATGCATGAGCAGAGAAGAATTTTCAGACCAGAGAAATGATTATAGCAGATTTAAAGGAGGCTGACAGAGTACATTGGCAAATTTGTAATTTCCACTAAAACGTGTAGCACTTTGAAACACTTGAGAGGTGAGGGCAAATGGGCTCAGTGCGTTGTGAAAAAAAGCATCGCACATCACCTGGAAAACTCAGTTTTGGGATATTTAAATTGAATATAACGGCTAAATGGCTTCGTGTTAAAATATAGTGAGCTTCTTGACTGTAAACATTTATTGGTGCCTTTTATTTAAAGAGAGATTGTGTCTGTGCAGATGTCACATTAAATTCTGCCAGTTTTCATTATGGAAATGAGCTGACCCCTCCTTGAGGAGACTCCCTGCAGGCCATGCAGACATGGGGGCCAGGAGGACAAGGCTCTTCTGGTCCCCTGAGCTCCTCGGCTAAGGCGTGTCTCCTGCCCCCGTACTCCGGAAAACTGGCTTGCCCTCAGGTCCTGAGATGCTTGCTAGACTGAATGCAGCGGGAGCCAGGCACCTCGGAGGAACTCCCAACGGCCCTTGCAGATCCAGGGTGTAGAGAATGGAGAGTCACCCTAGTCAGGCACAATGCTGGTCCTGACAGACTTTCTTGTCACTTTAGTTTGGGCCTGAGTTAGGAATTTATTGGAAGTGCTGAAAAATCATTAGTAAGGGAGTAGTTGATGTAAGCTATGATCTATCCATATGTAATCAATACTACATTGCTTAAGTAAAACGTAATCTCATAGTTGTAAACTTTCATCTCAAGTCGCAGTCAGAATGGGGACCTTCTGGGGACACCCTAGAACACACTCTCCCCTCTCCCATAGCCACAGGGCTAACGCAGAATGAACACTGCAGGAGGCTGAATTCCAATGTAAGTTGAATTCCCAGCCAGCCACATCAGATCTCTTAGGTGAAGAAGAAGCATTGATAGGAAAAGAAGAAATGGTGAGAATTTGAATCGAGACACTTGGGTAGGTTTCCATGAATCGGAATACCTAGAGCCTACAAACCCCCATCCTGCAGAAGCACTCCTCCTCCCTGTCTGATAAAGCTAGACTGATTTTGCTTGGAGACTCTAGCAATGTGATCCCAGGTAGGGCGTGTCAGGTATACATACTCACGGCTAGCTCTCTCAGGGATAAAGATTGCTAAATATTTCACTCGGTGAAGAACTCTAACCGACTACGGTGCTGCCCAAACACAAAGGAAATAGGGACTTCCGGGGTGCCTGGGTGGCTCAGTCGGTTAAGCATCTGCCTACGGCTCAGGTCATGATCTCAGGGTCCTGGGATTGAGTCCCACATCAGGCTCCTTGCTCGGCTGGGGAGCCTGCTTCTCCCTCTGCCTCTGCCTCTCTCCCTCCAGCTCATGCTCTCTCTCTCTCAAATAAGTAAATAAATAAAATCTTTTAAAAAAAGAAAGAAATAGGGACTTTCTAGTGGAAGAAGAAAGTTAGTCACATCAACCATAGCCTTATGGCCAGTAGCAGAAAGGATGGCTAGACTGTGCATATTTTGGTGCTTATTTGTGTATATATTCAATTTCTTTTTTTGTCTTCTTAATTTCTTCTGTTACACAAGGTGAACTGGTATTGGTGAAATGTATCTAATGGTTAGGTTAGATGGTATCTAGGAGGATTTGCCACTGAACTAGAAGAGCAGTGGGTGCCTGACGAAGGAGACAGTAAGTGATGGGATTTAGGGCCTCCCACTTTAGTAAGAAGGTGAGTCCACTCACATTTGAGTGAGGGATGGTTACAGAAGCTTGGAGTCATGGCTATTGTAATTTCGAAATTTCAGTGTGCGTGAGAGGTTGTGTATGGTTGTTGAGTAGCCAAAGAGGGTGGCCTGTGACACGTCATCTAGCACTTGGTACCATTCCCACCCCTTCCCTCTACTCTCCCCAGTATCAGAGAGGCTGGACCCGTGGGACAGCTTCCCAGATTGCCTTCATAGCTGGGTTCTGGAGATAGTTTCGGTGCTGCTGGTGAGGTGCCTTCCAGTGGGTTTGGAAAGCAGAAGGGAGGTGGGAGCCGTCGTTCCTCAGGCCATGGTGGCGGCAGCGGACATAGAGGCTTTGGTGGGCAGGAGGCCCTGCACCTCGGAGCCGGGAGCTGTGGGCAGGTGTGACGGCAGCGGCAGTTTGCTGACCTTTGAGGGGTCCACACCTGCGATGGCCAATCTCACAGCTCCCAGCGGCCTCCACCCACGCTTCTGTGGTCCTTCCAACAGTTACGCAAGCCTGGAACTGCCTAAATTGAATCTCTTCTACTTGAAACATCCAGTGTAGTTTATGTTCCTGACTGAGCCCTGCCTAATGCCTCCTAAATCCCCTCTCCTGGGAATAAACACTGAACATTTTGTATATATGGCCTGCTAAAAAATTTTATTCATGAATATTTTAAATAAATTGGATCATATAGCAGACAATGTTTTGTAATATATGCTTTTTCACTTAACTGTATGTTATGACTGGCTTCTTTTAATGCTTATCTGACTTGAGATTACATAATGGGATGGGAAAAATGGAAAAATACATCAGTAGCTCACTTTGGAATGGAGGGGTGGATTTCTAAGCAAATTAAACATGAGCACTTTTGTTTCCCAAGGGGATTCTTTTCTTTCCTTTTTTTAAAGATTTTATTTGTTTATGAGAGAGAGGGAGCACGTGTGTGTATGAGCAGCAGGGGAAGGGCAGAGGCAGAGGGAGAAGCAGGCTTCCCGCTGAGCAGGGAGCCTGATGCAGGACTCGATCCCACGACCCTGGGATCACGAACTGAGCTGAAGGCAGATGCTTAACCGACTGAGCCACCTAGGCGCCCCCAAGGAGATTATTTTCTTTGCCCAAAAGCTACTCTCCTAACACCACCCTTTCACTGCTGGCCCTCGTGAGTAGTCATGTTTTCTGCTTCATTGCCTGTTTGTTAGCCCACTGCTGTCTGGCTTCCGAGTGCAGCAGTTTGCTGAAGCTCCTTTTGCTCCAGGACCGAATTATGTCTCCGAATTCAAAATTCATATGTGGAAGCCCTACCCCTGAGTATGACAGCATTTGGAGCTGGGGCCTTTGGGAGCTAATTCTGTCCCATTGAGGCCATGAGGATGGGGACTGCGTGGTAGATGTAGTGGACGCCCTTCCGAGAAGACACCCCAGAGGGCTTGCTCACGGGCGCGTGCTCCCTGCCGTGTGAGGACACGGTGACAGGGCAGCCGTCTATAAGCCAGGAAGAAAGCCCTTACCAGAAACTGACCGTGTGGCCACCTTGATTTGGGACTTCAAACCAAAGCCTAGAACTAAGAGAAAATAAAATCCTGTTGACTGAGCTAGCTCGTCTAAAGTGTCTAATTACAGCAGCCTGAGCGAAGAGACTTTTTTGAAAATCACTAGTAACTTCTTAGGTGAAAAATCCAGTGACCTTTTCTTGTTTCTGGTCCTTTTCTGCAGCACTTGCTTCCAAATCATCCTTCCTGATGTGTTTTTCTTGCACTTCTAGGACCTTGTATCTTTTCTTCTGTCGCTGAGATTCACCTTCAGCCTTGGCTCCTACCTTGGGCTCTCCTCTCCCGTCCTCTTACACCTCGAATGGCTGCAGCCTTACGGCACTGACCCCTCCTCTCGGAGTTACCTCCCTCTACTCTGGCCCTTCACCCTTCTGCTGCTTTGTCTGCAAAATGCTCCTTTGGCAACAAAGATAACATGCAAAGTCCCATCTACTCTAACATAATCCACTCTGTAAAGTCTCATACCTGCCCCATGAGCCTGACCTTTCCATTTGCCCAGTTATTCACCAGAAGATTCATAGATGAGTCTGTCTTCCTTTTCACTAGATGGAAAAAGAAGAAGAGGTGTAATTGCAGGAAGAATTGGGACTTAACACTGATTTCCTGCTTTAGAGCCTCTAAGAGAATTGGAAAGAATACAGTTCCTCATTGTATCTAAAAAATCTTCGTTCTTTAAAAGAATGATGGCATTTCGGGGCACGTCAGCCTTTACTTGTCAGGAAGGATGTGGTTCAGCAAAACCCCCACCAGGTCAGGTCGGCTGGGTTAGCTGGACGTAGTTGACTGACAGGTGCCAAAGCAGGCAGATGTCCATCTGGGTCAATCCAGTGACAAGGCGTGAATGTGCATGCCAGAGTCATGATCTGACCTTTGGCTCAGGTCATGATCCCAGGGTCCCAGGATCGAGCCCCGCGTCGGGCTCCCTGCTCAATGGGGAGCCTGCTTCTCCCTCCCTTCTGCCTGCCGTTCCCCCTGCTTGTGTGCTCTCTCTCTCTCTCTCTCTCTCAAATAAATAATCTTTTAAGATAAAAAAAGGTATTGATCCCAGCTTTGATGAACTGTAAGATCTCTGCTGGTCAGTCACTGCTAGTTACATAGGTGGTGGGTACAATCTATGCTTTCGTCCTTGGGAGTGTTTTTCTTTTGTCGTTTAAGCTCGTAAGCAAGCACCAATCATTGCCACTCTGAGAGCCGCTTGGAAGCACGTCACAAATGCTTCTAGGTGAATGAAGTAAGGTACATTTAGAATCCTGTGAGATGATTCTGTATCTTCTAAAGAGAAACACCTGAGCACTTTGTGTCCATAATTATGAAACTGCCACCATAGTGTATAATTACCAACATTTATCACTCGATCAAGCTTCTGGGTTTTTTTTTTTTTTTTTTCTTTTGGCTTAAAATGATCATGTCTTGGATCTTTTCATGTTTTTTTCCTTCTCCTCTCCGGCATTAGCAGCTGGTATTCTTTGGGGGAGATCCTTTTTCCCTCAAAGAAAAAAGTTACCATTTGCCAAGAGTTACTGTATACACACCAGAAAGAAGCAGGCTAAGAAGTCACTTTGAGATGGCAACGCTGTCGTGTTAGGAGGACATCTTTACCCGCCAGGTGACTCCTGCCGCACAGAGCAGCCTTGGAAACACACCTCAAGTTCTTGCTTTTGTCAAACTGCTGGGACTGGTAGAGGCTTTGTGGCTTCTCATTCCATTGCTCTGGGGGAACTGGTGCTCCCGAATAACACAGTAGGGGGAAAACCCCGCGCTCCCATCGTCTACAAACACTGCAGTCACAGACGGACCGTCCGCTTACAAGAGGCCCTGGGAGAATTGGCTTTTGTTCTCGTTCAGTCCCAGATGCCAGCCTCTTTTTAGGAATGATGCCAATATTGATGTTCAGGAGATGATGATATGCAACTCTATGAACTTTTTAACCAGAGTCAGTGGGAGAAACAAATCAGTTGCACATACTTTTAATATTTGGGTTCAGTTTAACCATTTTTCTGCCTCCCTTCTTCGTGGTACAGAACCCTGCCTGATCTCGCAAGGTTGCTTTGTGCCTCTCATTACTATTTACTGGGTTTGCACGAGTTGTTTTGTACACTTTAATGCTATGATTACCATAAGGAGGAATCATAACCAGGAATTCTGTGTGCTCAGCTCAGCCCTTCCCTTTGGGGTCAAGAACACAGACCTTCGGCACTTGCCCCTACTTGTTTTCTCTGATTCCTTTTTTTTTTTAGATTTTATTTATTTGACAGAGAGAGAGAGAGATATCACAAGTAGGCAGAGAGGATGGCAGAGAGAGGGGGAAGCAGGCTCCCTGCTGAGCAGAGAGCCCGATGTGGGGCTCGATCCCAGGACCCTGAGATCGTGACCTGAGCTGAAGGCAGAGGCTTTAACCCACTGAGCCACCCAGGCGCCCGTTTTCTCTGATTCCTTATGAGAGCTCGGCAACACTTTCTTCTTCCCCTGAATTCCTAGACTACTTCATTTTATTTTTGTTTCTCCTGTCTAACTCTAATGATTCGCCCCCTCACTACATTAAGTTCTCCTTCTGATCAAAGGGCCCGAGTGCCCCTCCAGCCTCATGGTTTCCATTGGGCACCCCGTGTGGTTTCAGCAGTACTGACCACTTAATCCTGTCCACTCCTGTTCTCATTCACATTCACAGGCTCCTCTGAGCCTTTGCTTGTGCTCTTCCACCCTCATGACCTATCTAAAATCTACTTGCCTGGGACTTCTCTGGAGTGCTGCTCCATCCTGAAAGTCTTCCCTGGCTACTTCTCACCTGCAGCCCAGATGCTCCTCCTGTGTCCACACACAGCTTCTTGGGTTGGAATGAGTTGTGAACACATTTGACTCCTGGAAGACAGCATCCCTCTGGTCTTTGCTTTTCTGTTCTTATTTTGGTGCTCGAATACATTGACCATGGATCCTTAGTTTGCATTTCATGACCCTGAAGTCTCTGGCCTAAGATGACATTTCTAGTGTAGTGTGATCGTCCTTCAGACCGTGCTCTGACCGCGGGGAGGAATGGCCCCTGCAATTGACAGTCTCCTTTCCTAGCCCTTCCTATTCACTGCTGTATACAGTTCATCCTAGTAATCCCTAGAAGTAATTCCTTACAAAGCACGAGATTTGGCAGGCCCTCTGTGTTTTGGAAGCTGCCGAGCTGCGAGGGTTTAAGGTGGCTATTAGTGATTTTGCAAATGCCATTTATACAGAGATACAGCAGCATTTATCTGGCTTTCTTGGCTGTAAAACCATCTCAGCCAAGCTGAAGCTGATTACATTGGCCATGCAACAAAGGTAATTTATTCGTCATACACAAAACCTCCCGTTAACTACAATCAGATTTTGTAAGTGCTGATTGAAAGGAGAGCTGATGTATCAGGGCACAATTACCCTCTAGAATGAAAAGGCTACTCTGAAGGTACTTTTTAATTGTTTTCGTTCCTAAACCTAATTATTGTTAGCTTTGCAGGTGTCTCATAATTAACTTATTCAGAGAACATTAACCTATATTTTTCGCCTTCACCACTCCCATTCTAATTCATATTTTGCGTGTCTGGGGGCCTAATATCTGTTAAAAGTCTCCCCAGATTTCTGGGTGGCTTTTATTAAAAAACCCTTATAAAGCAGGGGCTCAGCTGAATTCCTTCCCTGGGAGGATGTTGATTTCTTGAGAGAACTAAGAACTCCGGAAAGTTCTTCACATTCTCCAATTTGCAGATGTGTCTCCCCAGCTTGAAATGGTGGTTGCCTCTTCCCCAAGTTCCAATGGTCACCCATTACCATCTTGGTCTACCCCAAACCCAAGGCAGTAGACTCTCTGCCCCGCTGGTGTCCACAGTGTCAAGTAAATGCCAAGCCAAGAGGACTTCTCTTCCTGGCTTTCTTCACAGACATCCATGGGCTTTGCAGCCTCAGTTAAATCCCCTGACAGTTTTCTCTTCCGGCTCACTTGCAAAATCAGTGCTTCACAGCAGGCTGATTTTGCCCTCTCCATGTCCATGTCCGGTGTGTGTGTAGTGATGGTGGTGGTGTGAGGAGGAGGTATGCATGTGCTTCAAAAGACATACTACAATCGTAAGCTCCCTTCACTTGCCCATAGCTAATTCAGGGACGAAAGTTGAAGGATTGCGAAGGGCTGAGAAGGGGCGGGGTGTGTGTGCAGATACAGCATGGCAGCATTTAAGTGTTGACTTCCTGTTACAAGTGCTGACTGACGGAAACAGACCACTGAGTGGTGTGCACTCACTCACTGTGTCCATTTTTCTCCTCCGCCCACCCTCTTTTCCTATCCCCTAACGCCACTGATTTGCTTTAGGGAAAGTAAGTGTGGTATTTACCAGACACACCTCTCAAAACATCCAGGTTGATGTGCGCAGGCGAAGTGTTGGTTTTCCGGTAGCTCCAGCCCCAACACCTTATATCCTCTTCTAAGGAGAAAGCCCACCAGTGGGGCTCTCCAGGTGATGGGATGTGACATTCCCGTGCTCCAGGCTCCTGCTTCCTTTGCTCACTCTAGACTCAGTACTCAGACCCGTTCTCAGGTCTTAGGTTCTTTTTCACATCAGAATTTGAAGAGGGGAAGAAAACTAATTTCTTCGGGAAATCTTAAAAGCAAAAAAGTTTCTACTAGGCTGTTAGATGGATCTTGTTCAGTATATGGGTAGGTATGGGGCCACAGGAGCAACCTTTCAGTTTCACATTCGGACCATAGAGATGACCGGATGTTCCTTTGGCCTGGAAGGAGTCCTGGTCCGTATGGCTGAGGAGGGTGGGCAAGGGGAGTAGATCTGTCTGTTTTCTCTCTGAATGTCTTTCTTGTCCTTAGAAGTCGTATTCTCTAGGAATTTGTCTTCTATCTCTGTCAGTGGTGGCTGACTCTCCTTTTTTCTCAGGGAGGAAGATGAGTACTCAGAACTGCGATCAGAACTCAGCCAGAGTCAGCATGAGGTCAATGAAGACTCTCGAAGCATGGACCAAGACCAGACCTCTGTCTCCATCCCCGAAAACCAATCCACCATGGTCACTGCTGATATGGGTGAGTCTGCCTGCCACTGTACGAAGCCGGAGTTTGGTTTCTGGATTTTTTTTTTTTTTTAAGATTTTATTTATTTAACAGAGAGAAAGATAGCAAGAGTAGGAACACAAGAAGGAGGAGTGGGAGAGGGAGAAGCAGGCTTCCCACAAAGCAGGGAGCCCGATGTGGGGCTCGATCCCAGGACCCTGGGATCATGACCTGAGCTGAAGGCAGACGCTTAACAACTGAGTCACCCAGGCGCCCCTGGTTTCTGGATTATAATGGGAGCTTTAGAAATAGGAGGCAGCCTGAATTAAAATCTAATTAGTCAAGGAGTTTGGTGAGTAGATGGGAGCACACCTATTTGAGTCCCTTACATGCTACACTGTTGGAACTAAAGGGGTGAATGAGCTTTCTGTCCTGATGTTTGTGATTCAGACATAGATCATCTCTATTTGAAAACTCTGGAGATGGGGCACCAGCTGAAAAGGCTATTGTAGTGTTCTGAGTTCCAGTAAAATCTGAGCTACGAGGGCAGGAATGGGAAGGATGGAATGGGTGGCGACACATTGCGGTGGAAAAACCAATAGGTTTTAGCAACTGTTGGCTCAGAAGGAATCCAAAATGACTCTAACCTGTCGATCCTGAGTGACTAAGAGAATGATCATAGTTCTTAGTAAGGATGTTCGGTTGAGAAATGAGTTGGGAAATAAATATATTATATTTGAAGTTGTAGAGAAATGTCCATCTGGGAGTACTTGGTTTGGTGTATTTTAAACTGCAGGTCATGACCTGTTAGTGGGTCTTGAGATTAAATGAAAAATATTTTTTAAGTGAAATCAAATAGGAAAAAAATAAAATGACAGTATCACTTCATGAAACTTATTTATTGAGTATGTGTGTATGTAGAAGGTTGCCAAATGAAATATTTCTGCTGCGGGCAGCAGTCAACCCACAAAATGTTGCAAAACCACCCGTCTACTTGGAGATGCTTAACTGGATCTTTGGAGAGATTAGGGTTGGGGATAAAGGCTTTGAAGTTATGAGGCAAGGAGAGCTCTGTGGTCAAAAGGGTGTGGAGTCAGAAGAGGGAGGAGCACCATATCTTAGGAAATGTTCACATGTAGGTAAGATAGAAGAAGGACTAGGAGAAGGAGGAATAAACATACTGCAAATTTCTTAGAATCTAAAATTTTGCTGGGGAGAGAGACTTGAATGTAATACACATTTATATTAATTATGAAAGTGCTGTAACATTAAGGAACGTAGTACCATGAATTTATCAAAGGAATTTGATTCTTCTAGGAAGTGACATTTGAGCTGAGAGCTGGAGGGTAAATAGGAATTAACCCATTAGAGGAGGAGATGCATTCAGGGGAGGGTGGGGGAGTGGATGCATTCAAGGAGATGGAAAGAGATCATGGAGGGCCCAGAGGCATGAGATGGAGGCTGGAGAGGTAGGCAGGAGCCGGAGCATGCAGGATCTCATAGACCATGGTTAGAGAGTTTGATCTTTAGTCAAAGATGCACAAGAAACCACTGAAAGATTCGAGTAGTGGGGGAAGTAGTGGAAACGATCATCAGGTTTGCATTTTGCATCAGTCTCTCTGTAGTAAAGAGAATCAGTGCGTCAAGAATGAATGGGGGAGGCCAGCTAGGAAACGATTGCTAAAGTCTCGGTGGGCATGATTATTGCTAGGATCAGGGTGGTGGTAGTTAAGATCTACAAAGATTTAAAGTTGGCAAGATCTGAAGGATTAGAAACGGGAAAAGGAAGTATGCATGCGATGTTCTCTCGGTGTCTAGATGACACGGTGGGTGGATGGCACCGCCGAGCGCCAACATGGGAGCACAGGGAAAAGGGCCAGGTGGTTTTGCTTCGAGTTTTGTTTTGTTTTACTTGAAGCAAGTGAGAGTGCAGGGTGGAGCACCTGTGTTTTGTTTGGGTGTGAGTTTGAGGTGTCTCGAGGTGTCTGGGGGAGATGCTTCCGAAGGCAGCCCATATCCGTGAGAAGCCAAGAGGAGAGGTCTAGGCTGAAGAAAAGCAGTTAGGAGACACTGGGTTATGTGCAGTGAGAGGCCATGGTCGAGTGAGGAATGCAGAGAACCGGGGCCTAAGCCTTGGGGGGCCACCAGCCACAGAGGAGGCCCAGCAGAGCTCCTGGCAGGGACACACACCCCCCATTTTAGTCTCCATTTAAATGCTTCCCCTCTGAAAACATCTCATGGGCACCAGCCTGCAGCTTCCTCGCTAATCCTCCTTCCTGCAGTGCTCCTTCCCCGAGCCGACCCTCGGCTTCCTCCAGGCCTGCGTGGAGCACTCCGGCCTTCCCTCACCCTCACTGCCAGGCACTCTCCTCCCTTTCTGGGTTCCCTTCTCCTCCGAGCACTTAGCGCTTCCTGGTGATGTGCCGTATGTGCCTTTCTTCGATCGCGTTTTGCTAGTTGTCACCAGTCTCTCACGCGAGAATCTAGAAAGCAGGCACCACAAGGGCAGGGACGTCAGCTGTCCTGGCTGTCAGTTACACCAGTGCCCGCACAGGGGAGGCACCCAGATACTGAGGAGCAGTGAATGCCAGCTTGGAGCTCACGGTTCTCTGTGGAGATGCAGACCAGCAACGGGAAATGACCCCCAGTGACGCGAGGCCTGTGACAGGAGGTGGACAGCGGCTCTTAGCCACACCCCCGGGGGCAGGAGCCTCGGCAGAGACATCCCTGAGGTCGCATCTGGCGGAAAGCCGAAGGGCAGGCGGGAGTGAGGCAGGTAAAGAGCAGGGGTGCAAGGAGAGCTCGGGAGGCAGAGGGCCCGCACCTGCCGGTCCCGGGGAAGGCAGGCGAGGGGACATCGAGGAGGAGGGGCCCATGAAGGCTGCTGCAGAGTGCATTCCCAGGTGTGTTCATTGGAACTGGATGTCTGCCTGTCCTTACTCCTTTGCCATTTTCCAATTAAACTGCTTCAATAGGGAAAAAAGCTTCCATATATAAACACCATTATAGGAAATCATTAAAAAGCAGCCATTTCATTATGGTTGCTATATTTGCAAACCTGCATTAGCAACCCAAAGGTTTTCTTGAGCTGGATTTGGTATGCAGAGTTTGCTGTGGTCTATTTGCTGATCTTCATTTCAGAGAGCACTTTTCTTTTGTTTTCAAGCCCCACCCATCAGAGCCAGGCTGTGCTTGCAGTAAGCTGGCTCCGGGGCACTGTCTGTCCTCAGGCCCAGGAGGAGAAAACCAGCAATTTAGAAAGTGCTTTGACTTCCCTTAACAGTCCCCAGCTGGAGGAAGGTCCCAGCAGTGTCACATGGCCTCTTAAATTGCTCTAGCTCTGTTCAAACCTGGTCACACAGTTTGGAAAATAAAGATAATTAAATAGACAAAGGCAAGGTAGGAATTGTAGTTTGGGACTTCTGTTCCCTCAGTTTGGCAAAGAGTTCTAGTTCACAGAGGCTGGCTATAGCAATACGTTCCACTCACTTACTTTGTGTCGAGCATTTATATGCATTCTCGTGTGTAATCCTCAGCCTTTGAGAGGAGGCCCTGTGAACCTCCTCCTCTGTAAAATTGGGCTAACAGAGTTCAGAGGGGGTGAGTCACTTGTCCGAGGCCACACAGCTAATCAGTTGTTGGTGTCGCCGGCACCCGAGGTTCTGAGGATGGCTTCACTCTTACGCACCGCTGCCTAAACAGCGACACGTGCCTCCAGTTAGCGGCCCCGCTCCCTGCAGTCCTTTGAGGTCTCTAGTGCCACCGGGGAATTGAGGGAGCAGCTGTGCCATCGCAGCACCTGGCTTCATAGCAGAGTGTTTGTCATGAATCGAGATTTTGCAGACCTCCGTCTTAGAAAGCGATGCTTTGCGGCCAAATGATTCTGGGCGTTGCTGTAGAGCAAAGCACAGATGTGTGTGCACGGGCTCATCGCAGCCTGCGTGTTCGTGTGTGTGCAGTGCGCTCCCTGGCCGGCCGCTTCCCAGCTCTGTTGAGCGGCAGAGCTCATCTGGAGCACTTGTTCATAGAGCAAAATCCTCGGTCCGAAGGACCTTTGCACAGCCTGTGTTGGGTTCTGCTCCTTATTCTGAGATCTCTTCTGGTTTTAGGTGAGAAATTCTTATTTTTCTGGAATCTAGCAATGCTCAACTATTATCCCCTTAGGGATGAAAAGAAGCATATGATACCTTGTTTGCTGGTGGGATCATTTAGATAGAGATTTCCTCCTTATGAGTAGTTTTTGGAGGACAACCAAGGAAGAATTTACACATGAAACCCGGCTCTTTGGCACGGCTGTGACTATGAAATATGTTTAACGTTAAAGCCAGATTTTCCTGGCTTCGTGGCCGATGAGGCTTAATGGCTTCAGGAAAAATGTTCCAAAGTGTCAAGCAGCCACTCCCAGTGAGGAGAAGGAGGGTCAGGCAGGGAAAGGCAGCCCTGCCTCCTCCAGAAACGATTTCTGCAGGGTTGGGAGAGAAGTGGTTACAAAGGCAAAGGAGCCTGTCTGGAGAAAAGTTGCATTTTGTTAGGAGTGAAGGGACTAGAGAGCCAGTTACTCTCCAGCAAAGAATTTTTAAAAGACAATCAGATTATTTGTAACCTGATTCTGGAACTTTGAGGAACCAGTCCCTAGGTTGGAAAGGTTAGATGGGGCTGAAAACAGCACCTTGAGTAGTGGATGGAATAGGCTGAGCCCTTTGTTGCCTTTTTTCTTCTTCTCCTTACTTTAATTGGGCAGTGTAATTTCTCCCAAAAAGTTCACAGTGTTGTGCATCCCTGAGAACCAAGCCCAGAGGAGACTTTGAAGTTTTGAATGTGGGTTCACCAGAGGTCTCTTTGAGGTGGCTGTGTGCTTTTTCCTTGGGATCTGAGCCTGGTCAAACAAGACCTGTCTGTGAACGTCAGCAAGGCAGAGTGACTAAGGAGTCCATCTAAATCATTCTGGAACTTTCCTTAGAGTAATCAAGCTTGAAGGCAGGAAAGGTCGCTACCCCACTTCAGTTTGTGTTATTTTGGAATATTTCCCTCAAATTGTACTCAATAATTTTTTTCAGCCCCTCAAAGACACTTGGGGTATAAGATGCAAATGGCAGGGCATTGATCCACCACATTTGTTCAAAATGAGTTCCCGTAAATGTTGGGATTCAGGAACTCCTTTTATAATACAAGTAGTCTTGATTTTCTAAACACCAGGTTCCTTTAGGTTAGATGGGTTTTTTTGGTTATTTGAAACTCATGACATGTTTTTCCTTAAAGCCAGCCTTATAAAGAAGTGTTTGCTTCCAAGACCCGCCCATGAAAGCCTATTTTCATCTGTAATGGGAATAAAGTATGGGACCTCACTAGTGTTATTTACAACCCCAGCCATTGTTCTGAGGGAAAGGACTGTCGACCACATTTGGCTGTCAGAGGCACATCAGCCCCCTTCTTCGGGAAGCTTTGGAAAGTCTCCCATCCCTGCCACAGCAAGAGCCCCAGGGTCTGGGACCGATACCTACAGCCTGCACTACACTTACCGCTCTCTAGGGCTTGAGACAGGGGCCTGTCTGAATAGGGCCCTTGGGCTGAGATGGGAGACCAGGCACGGAGGAAGGGCCCTTTGGACCAGAGGTTAGCGAGCCTGGGGGAGAGACGTCAGAGCAGATGTTGTAGAGAAGCAAACTGAGCTAAAACTGCAAAGCGACAATAGCAAAAATAAAAACAAATTCAGGCTGCTAAGATTTGGCTGAAATAGAAGTCCTGAAAATACAGCTATGTTTTCTTGGGGGAAAAGAAACCCATCCCTCCTGGTGAAGTTAGGACCGGCCAGGGTGGTGGCTGGTGGCTCCCACCCTCACCCGTGCCTGTGGCCTTGGGGGGTGATTTGGGTGTGGCAGTGACCCTTTTTCAGGAGAGCATTCTGGTTCCCATGGCTACACTGAGAAACGGATCATCATTGGGGTCCCCACGTCACATCCAGACTCAGTGCACCCATGCTCCGTCAGACCTTCTGGCCTTGAATGGTAAGGAGTTTATTTCCCCCTCAACTTTTTATTTTGAAAAACTTCAAACTTACATAAATGGTAGAATGAACCCCAGTAAACCCTTTGCCCAGACCGACTAGTCCTTAGCGTGACGCCACATTTGATTTTGCACTCACGCGGAAATATTTTTCCAGAGCTATTTGAAAGTAAGTTGCAGACCTCATGATGCTTCACCCTAAATACATCAGCAACACCTCTTAAGAACGAGGAGCATCTCTTTTTTAGCCACAGCACTTTTATCATACCCGAGAATTTTAACCCAGATGGAACGTTATATATAGTCTGTATTCAAATTTCCCCCAAATGTACCATTCATGGCTTTTGTTGCTTTTGTTTAATCCAGGATCCAGCAAGGCTCCCACGTTATATTTAGTTACCACGTCTCTTTGCGCTCCTTCCATCTAGAACGGTTGCCCCCACCTTTCTTGCCCTTCGTGACATTGACCTCTCTGAAGAGGCCGGGTTTGCAGTGCCGCAGAAAGTCCTTAGTCTGGGCGGTCTGGTTGTTTTCTTGGTATTAGATCTGAGGTCAGCACTTCCCGCAAGAATACGCAGGGGTGGTGAGGCCCGCACGACTGCGTCGCCGCAGGAAGTCCGTTAACGGCGATGTCGAGGTGTTTTCGAGCTGTAACACTGTCCCTCCGCATCCCCTTGCCTTCAGGAGACACTGGCCGTGGGCCTGTCCCGCCGGGCGCAGCCTGCCTGGATGCTGTCTCGTTCCTTTCTCACCCACCCTTCCGTCTCTTCCTCCTAGCTCTTCATCTTCTGTGTTGCGTGGTTCTGCTCCGGCTTCTTCCTTGCTGCTTGCTGCCTGGAGGAAACAGCTTATGCAGGAAAGGCCCAGCCCTCCTCATGTCAGCCCTGGAGCCGCAACAGGGGCCGGACTGTTAGGTCCCCAGGTCGTCACCGCTGGCCTCTTAGCAGAACGCCTAGGCTGCCGCTGAAAGAATCGGTAGCTCTTTCCTCTACTTGACCTGCCTTACAAGGCGCACGATGTGTGCCTGTGAGAATGGAGGTGGGGGGACACGTGCTGGCCTTTGGAAGGCCTGGGGGTTTGCGGTTATACCCTGAGCTGCTGCACCGCACAGGGAGGGCCTTGGGACTGTGCACAGCAAGCCTACCACTGCTTCTGCCGACCGGCTCAGGTTCACTGTGCCCGGCAGTTCTAGCTTGAGCGGACACATCCCCCTTGGGGAGCCACCCAACGGAAAGCTTTCTGCCTTCTGAGCAGGGCGTGGTCTGCCCCAAGACAGGTCTTGGATTTGATGATTCTTTAGCAGTGAGCAGACTAACAAAAACCAGCTACTTATAAAAGTTGATTTATAGAAAGTCTTTCCTTTCTTTTACACGTTCAACTCAGGTAGTCTTTTTTTTGTTTTTAATTTTTTTAAAGATTTTTTTTTTTTTTTTTAAGATTTCATTTACTTATTTGAGAGGGAGAGAATGAGAGAGCGAGCGAGCGAGCATGAGAGGGGAAAGGTGAGAGGGAGAAGCAGACTCCCCGCCAAGCAGGGAGCCTGATGCGTTACTTGATCCTGGGACTCCAGGACCGTGACCTGAGCCGAAGGCAGTTGCCCAACCAACTGAGCCACCCAGGCGCCCTGAGTCTTACTGAGCACGAGCCCGTGCCCACTGTTGTGAGCATCTGGGAACACGAGGACTAATAAACAGTCATTGGTCCCCAGGGCTGGGCTTGGTAGGGTTGATATGTCAGTTAATAAATAATTACAGGAGCAGATTCATTCTGGTCCAGGTGCATAGCTCAGAATCAGGTAGACCAGGGAAGTGTTTCTAATGTCTAAGGTTTTATGGGGGTTAGGATTTTTACAAGGGGTTCAAAAAAAAACAACAGGCAGCCTCTGACACCGGATTCCAAATGAACCAACTCTGGCATCGTTTCTTGAATGGAGCTCAGGTAGGCTGAGTTGATCCTGAGGGAGAGAGAAGAAAACTCTAGCGTATGTGTTTAACCAATCAAGAACGTTGGTTAGGCTTGATTTTCATAGCCATGAATGCCCTCTGACCCTCTTTCTGGGTTCCCCTAGTACTGGGGTCTTCCTTCAAACCGCAACATAAAAACCTAAGCCTCTGGGGTGTTGTTAGAACAATTAACCTGAGGTGATGTGTCTTCAGCTCCTCTCAGAAATCTAACTGGGAGAAATCATGTTCAGAACCGAGAGCCGAGGCAGGGCTGCAGATGGACGGGGACGTCGGGGCAGCGGTGAGGGAAGTGGAGGAGCGCCACGGCCACACCGAGTCCCGAGGGGCCAGCTGCCCGCTGCTCCACAGATGGCTGGTCATGTGAGGACCAGGCCCGGTATTGCCAGACCTGACTTGACAAGAAGAGCCATAAATTCTAATGACTTTTAAATGCTGACAATTAATTCAAAACTGTTTCAAAAAAACAAAAACCAAAAAGGCCGTGCCAGATCTCCACGCCTGCCATCCAAACAACACGCATCCTGGGCTGCAGGTGGCCGGGCGGCCTCCTCTGGTCAAAGGGAGATGCTCATTCCATTTATTCATCTGTGTCTGCTGTCTCATCTTTACAGCAAATTAGACCACTGGAAGGCACAGCGCCAAGATTGTGTGAACTTACTCCTTTCCAGAAGTTCCCTTCACGTTGTACTTTCATGGCCCACCGCTTAATTTTAATTGAAGGTTAGCATAAGAAGAAACTATATGAAATCTGCCTCTCTTTGAAACTAGGTCTGAGGAGCCTGGGAATCAGATTGCTTTATGACACATATGAAGTCCTATATACCTCAATTCTTTCAGCATCTGTTGCTGAGAACCCATTGTCTCTCTTGGGAAACCGGCATGCTTCCTCCTTTCTGACAGGAGAGGTTTCATTTTCGCTCTGGCTGCCAGGAAGCTCAGGGCTAGGTGGAGAGTCAGCCCCAGCAGCTGTGTGAGCCTCCATCAGCGTCCTTGGCCTTTCCCTGGGTCCGGTCACTCTGTTTCCTCCTTACATGCGGGTGTTTGCTACAGGCTACTTCAAATTCTTCTTTGGAAAGATGAAAATAACCTCCGTTAAAAGAATGTGTACCCTACACAAAGGACCTCCTCTTTGTCCCCGGCATGTGGGGCCAAGCTGTCACCTTCCTGGAATAAGTCAGGCACGGTACTGCCTGAGGTGCTCATAGCGGGTCAGCCTCTACGTCGCCCTCATGACAAGTGTGGGGTTCAGTGGCAGTAAGTACACTCAGAGTTGTGCCACCCTCCCCACCATCCATTTCCAGGACTTTCTCCTCCTCCCGAACAGAAACCGTGTGTCTATAAGCAGTTGCCCCATTCCCTCAGCCCCTGGTAAGCTCTACTCTAGGGCCCTCATCTCAGGGGAATCACATAACATTTGTCCTTTTGGGACTGGCTTATTTCTGGTATAATGTTCTCAGGGTTGATCCATGTTGTAGCATGTGTCCACATTTCCTTCCTCTCGAGGCTGGACGGCATTCCGTTGTGTTTCGGTGCCACATTTTGTTTTTCTGTTTATGCGCCAATGGCTGCTCGGGTTGCTTCCACTTTTGACTGTTGTGTATAAGGCTGCTATGAACATAGGGGTACAAGTATCTATTTGAGCCCTACTTCCAACTCTTTTGAAATTGGATTGAGAAATGGGATTGCCGGAGAATAGGCTAGTTCTATTTTTAATTTTTGAGGAATGGCCATGGTGTTTTTCACAGCAATGGCACCATTTTACATTCCCACCAGTAGGGCACAAGGATGCTAATTGTCTCTGTATATCCTCACCACCACCTTATCTTCTGTTGTCGTGGTTGTAAATAGTAGCCATCCTAATGGGTGTGGGGTTGTATGTCACTGTGGCTTTGATTTGTAAATGAGGCACCTTGTGCACAGTCTGGAATACTTGGTGCCTGTCTCAGTTTATCCTGCTCCTCTGGTCCCTTAATTTAACAAGAGGTCCCTTAATCTCCCTTGTCTCTTGTAGAGACTCCTGCTGCCTCAGCCTGTGGCGTCGACGCTCTCGTCTGTGGCAGGGGCCAGACCATGCAGAGCATTGTAGGTCGGGACAAGGATTGAGAATTTATTCTGACTCAGTATCTAGGGGATTATGCCACAGACTCTGAAAGCTAATTCCACCCCGTGTGGAGCGGCACTGATGCTCAGAGTGAGCGGTGGTGATGCGTGGTGCGGGGGGTGGCACTAGGGGGACCCGGAATAGCTGCTCCTGCCAGCCTAGCCACCTTGTCCTCTGAAGAATGACAGAAAGAGCCACACGTCACCCAGTCACTAGTGGGACTTGCATCAAACAACAGGGCAGAACTCGGTGGCTAGCAGGCGGGAGTGTGTGGGTTCATCTTCCAACCTGTGCCTTAGACTTTGGGCTTCCTAAGACCACAGAAAGCATTAACGGCCCTCTTTGGTGCAAAGGGAAGAAGCTCAGCTGGTTTCTGTCTGGATGTTAATTTACACGCCCTCCTCATCTCCTGATTCTCCCTCCTGTACTAGCACCAGGTTCTCTGTGGTCCCTTTCCCCAGGGTGGTAGTGGACAGCTGAGAGAAGGGACTGTGGCATTTCCTCGTGCACCTGTGGGCCTCTCAGGGTTGAGGAGAGTCTTTTACTCATTTTTGTACCTTGCTGCTAGCCTGAGGCCAGGACTCAGCAACTGTCTGGTTAAGCAATGAGAAAGAAGTACTGGCCAGATTCGTACGCCCTCCCCCCGTTCCCTAGAGCCCAATATCATTGGCATTCAGCCTGGTTCCACCTCTCAGGTCCTGCCAGAAGGGCCCAGAGCAGACATGTCCAGTGTGATCACTGTATCAGGGGGAGCTGTGCTAGGGAAATCCAGATGGGATGGCTGAATAGAGCCATATTTCTTCTTCATCCTGCTCATAAGCACTTAATAATGCAAATAATTCAGGAGTGTATGTGAACTCCAGCTCTGTGGACCAGGAATTCTACAGCTCAGGGTCAATGATCATTTGGAGAAACTTCTCTGATTGGTACTTAGAATTGAGTGTGCTCCAGAGAGAGTTCCAGCAGCATGCTCTGGACCTCCTTGCCTCGAGCTGTTGGTGGGCACCAGTACCCCTTCTCCAGAGGGCCTTCTGGAGTGAGGACCTTCCCCCCGTTGTTTGCAGCTCAGGGCATGGTCTGTGATGAGGACAAAAAACATGAGGTTGATGTAAAACCTGCTGCTGCTGGCAGTCTGTGTTTCCAGTCTGTTGCTCAAATACATGATGTGAGGTTCATGTTTGCCCACTTAAAAATAATTCCTGATCGTCTACACTCTTCTGTGTTGATATACAGGGGTGAGGAAGATCAAAGTTTCTTCTTCACGGAGCGTACATTTCAGTAGAGAAGAGATAATAAACTTGCAAGTCAGATCAGATAGTGGTAACTGCCACAAAGAAGATAGGATAATGGGGTAGGGACTGAGCAGGGAAAAGAGCGGAACCCCGTGCTTTCCATAGGGAAGAGCTTGGTGAGGAGGTCCCATCTGACTGAGAGCTGAGTAAGCAGAGACTTAGGTGAAATCAGTCTTGGCAGAGGAAACAGCAAAGGAAAAGAACGCCCTGGAGCAGACAGGAGATCGACTTGCTCCAGGGATGGAGAGAAGGGCAGGAGTGAGCGGAGCAGAGCGAGTGAGGTGGAGGTGGGCAGATGAGTCAAGGTCAGGGTCCGTGGTTCTCATCCTGGCTGCATGTGGGAGTGATCTGAAGAACTTTAAAAATTTCCCCAGTGCTCAAGCCCCACCCCCCAGAGACTGTGATTTAATTGGTCTGGCGTGGGGCCTGGACATGGGTAATTTATAAAGCTCCCCAGAAAATTCCACGGTGCAACCTGGATTGAGAACATCATCAATCTTGATCATGCAGAGTCTTACAGACTCTGGTGAGGAGATTGGGCTTGAGCTGAAAGACAGTGGGCAGCCATTAGGTGGTTTGGGCTAGGGGAGTAACATCGGACTTACGTCCTTAAGAGGCTCACTTTGGCTGCAGTGTGGGGAGTGGAGGTCGGAGGTTGTTGGGGTGGTTCAGTGAAGAAATGATGGTAGCCTGCACCGTGGTCGTATCGGTGAAACTGGCAAGAAGAGATCCCTTTGGGGATAAGTTTTGGAGGTCGCGTTCACAAGGTGGATTGGGTTTAAGATGTGAGGAGAAAGCAGATGAAGCTTACCTGACAGGTAACCTGAGTAACTAAGCAGATGGTGGTGCCCTTCACGGAGATGGGAAGGAACAGATGTGAGAGGAAGGGGAATAATTGGGTCCTTTGGTTGCCGTGAAAGCCTCAGGCTGTCTTCTCTCTAGATTCAGGTAACTCAGAGATCCAGGCAGTCAAATAAGGTTGACCAAAAGATTCTGATATGTTCTGTGACTATAGTACTGAGTTTCTTGACATCTTCCAAAGGTAAGCACCAAAAGCAATGGATTGTTTTAGTGCATGGAAGCTGCGATGAGAAGGGAGGAGGAACAAAGAAGGGAACTTGAAGACGTTGAGCTCCTTTCACGTAGGAATAGTACTGTCTCTAGGGGAGGGATGCACTTCGAGAGGTTGCTTAACACCTGTCTTGCTATAACCCAAAATAGCAAGTTATTTGTATTTGACTTTAAGGGGATTTTTTTTTTCCCCAGCAGAGTTATCTTCTAAGATATTTGTAGCCCATATTAAGATTATAATTAATTTTTCTTCCCAGACCAGGCCCTAGATGTCCAGAAATGAAAAGTAACCAAGAGTTTTCACCTGGGTGGCTCAGCTAGTAAAGCATCCAACTCTTGATTTTGGCTCAGGTCGTGATCTCAGGGATGTGAGATCAAGCCCTGAGTCATGGAGCCTGCTTAGGATTCTCTCTCACCCTCTGCCCCACCCCCCCACCCCCACTGTTATCTCTCTCTCTCCCTCTTAAAAAAAAAAAAAGGTAACCCAGATTTTTAAGTCAGAATCATATTATTAGAATGACTTATAAGACCTTCACATGGAGAACAGTATGAACTTCATTAGAAGAGTTTACTTTTCCCTGATGGAAAAGTGGGTTAAATTGCAGTGGTAGAGCATGTTGATTGGTCATATCAGAAAAAAGTCCTGATTATACGCTTACTGAAGGCAAGGACTGTCTCTTACAGTTTTTTATTTCTTTTTAATGCCTAGTGTCTCTGTTCACTCAGGGCCTTTTTGTTTTGTTGAGTAAAGTTCTGAGATCTTTGCTAAAACTCTTTCTGGAGTCATACTTGTCTGAATGGCTAAGGAGGAAGGTTGACCAGAAGGCTTCTGAAGTCCCAGCAGCCTCTTGGGGGACCCTTCCTTGTTCTTGCCCAAGAACTTGAGACATAGCTCCCTTCCAGTGAAAGACTAGAGCATTTAGTGTGGCATGGCTGTCTAGAAAATGACTGTGGTCTGAAACTCCTTAACAAAGGCTTTACCTTGGCTCTAAGCCTCAGAGGCAGCGCCAGCAGCCTGTGACATGAGGCCGCATAACATTAAAGTCTAGAACATGAAGCTCCATTGCCCTCCCATTTTACCCGACTGGGTTCCTCACGGTGGGTGAAACAGAGAGCTTTCATTGCCCATCTGCCTGCTTAACTCATCGTGTCCACCTTTGCTCCCAGATAATTGCAGCGACCTGAACTCCGAGCTGCAGAGGGTGCTGACGGGGCTGGAGAATGTCGTCTGCTGCAGGAAGAAGAGCAGCTGCAGCCTCTCCGTGGCCGAGGTGGACAGGCACATCGAGCAGCTCACCACCGCCAGCGAGCACTGTGACTTGGCCATCAAGGTACACGCTCCCCACCTCCTGGCTGGCTCTGGGAGAGCCTATGAGGGAAACGGTCAGATCTCTTTCTTTTGAAGCGTGATTTTCTCAAATATCTGATAGGAACGAGCGTTTCTAAGAAAACCATACTATACTTTGGACCACCAGGGAGAGGTAGGAGCCCTATGAATTTTTGTTGGGAGTCAAGATCACTGGCTTTTTAGCAAAAATGACGATTGCATTGAAATCTCAGACTCCTGGGATTGAACCATATCATTTTGATGTAGCACTCGCAAGTTGTAGGATTAACTTGGAAGTTTCATTTAAGCTTTGAGAGACCTCTAATATATTAATTCAGAAGTTACCAATTCATGGTGCCAACAAGAGGGAAGGAAGTTCAGGGCCTGAGTGAGTCATCTATCCTGAGCACGCTGGACGAGGCCTCAGCCACACCTTCTACAGCCATCCATTTTGGTGCCTCGGGAGCACGAGAGAGGAATGGGCTGCGTCTGCCCACACTCCTCACGAGCAATGGGAATGCCAAGGCCTATTGATACTGGGCCTCTGGTATCTGTATATGACTTCACCACAGCTTAGTAACCTAGGCATAGCGGTTCAGACTGAAAAGTCTGGGAGGACCCTACGTAAGGGGAAAATGTGACACGTTAATTGAAAAATCCCTTCGATGCTAGGCCCAAGTTTCTATCCACAGAAATCCTGGATTTCACAAATGAACTATGGTATCTCAAGGTAAACCATGATTCATATTTATAACACAGCTGGTTTTGCATCTTATTCATCTCAATTATAAATATACAGTCGATGTGGTTTGGGGAGGCAGCCACTGGCGTTTCTTTCATTGGAGTCTCCCAAACTCTGTATTTGATTGTAATGTCACCTTGGGTGTTAGTCCTGGCCTCAGCATTGAGGACTCAGCATTGAGTCCTGGCCTCAGCCCCCTCAGCGGGAGGGGGTCAAGGGTTTTTGCCAGCCAGTAAGGGACGGAGTGGGCCCGGAGCAGGGCTGAGGAGGAGAAGAGCCTCAGATCTGAGGGGAAGGATTTCCCCACATGTGGAAAGTGGTGGCAAGATTTGGGTAACCTCTTCATCATGGAACCAACGTGGATATCCAAGGGTGTAATCCCCTCCCATTCTTGCATTTTTGAGACCACCTGTTTCTCCTCAAATCTCCTCACATCTGTCTTCTGCCCTACATGGTACTCCTCCCTCTTTTTTCCATATTGGTTGGCTTATGCTTCCTGTGCCAAAGGGCAGTGGATGGGAATGAATAGTTTCTGAAACCGAGCAGAATTACTTCTTCCTTTTTTCCCCCCTAATTTTATGCGTGTCTCTTCTCCATTAATACTACATGTTAAATGAATTTGTAAAAATCTCTCCAAGTACTATTAAGATTTTATTCTTTTTAGCTCATAGCTGTCTTATTAATTAATGAAATCCCTGCTGTCTTAGAAACATCCACAATGAGTTTCATCTTTTCTGTGTCACTGAGGTTTATTTTTGTCTTTCACATCTTGGGACTGAACCTCATTCACACCCTCTGAATTCTGATATGACACCGAAAGCTGGAAATGGTGATGTGACTTCTGCTATCTTGGAGTTGCAACACGGGAGGCCTGTGATTTGGGAAACTTCAAGCTAGCTTTTTATGCTGTTTGCAACTTCACACTTGCACTATGAAGCCCACTAATGGGCTTTCTGTCTGGTTCTATGTGTTTACCAACTCCGGAACATGGACGGACGACTGGAGCATTTGTGTGGACGTGGCCATTAGAGCCACAGATAGACAAACATACCATGAAGGGACTGTGTTGTTCTGACTCTGGGGACTGTTAGGAGATGCAGACTGTGACCCAAGCGAGTGACAGAGCCTTCTCTGAAAATGGGGAGAGGGTGACTTGGGGGTAGTCATGACTACCGTTAGCAGTGAAAGGACCGTAGAACCCACTTCTCTATTGACACTCGCTCCCTATCCTGCCTATTTTCTTGCCCTCTCCTTTCTCCCAGGTAGCCCACTGGGCTTGTCTTTGTGTTTTCCAGACAGTTGAGGAGATTGAGGGGGTGCTTGGCCGGGACCTGTATCCCAACCTGGCCGAAGAGCGGTCCCGTTGGGAGAAGGAGCTGGCCGGGCTGAGGGAAGAGAATGAGAGCCTGACCGCCATGCTGTGCAGCAAAGAGGAGGAGCTCAACAGGACCAAGGCCACCATGAACGCCATCCGGGAGGAGCGGGACCGGCTCCGGAGGCGGGTGAGCAAGCCAAGTCCAACATGGCCAGGCCTTTCCCCCCGGGCTGTGGGGCTGGAAGACAAACAAGCATATAGAGCCAAGGGCAGCCCCAAGAATTTTGTGGCATTCGTAGTCTTGGGAATCTCCGTCCCTTTCTGATCAGGAAGTCATTCTCCAGAGGAGAGTAGTTTGAAAGCGCTGAGGTGTGCAGGTAAGATTTTAAAAACCACTCTTCTCTGGAATCAAATCTAACTGGATGGTAAAATTATATCAGCGCAGTGATTTTCAGACCGTTCCCCAAGGTATGCACATCTTCCCCAAGCTCAATTAAAATGTACTTCTTTTAAGATAGACTAATAATATTTTATAATTCGCAGAAATATATAGAATTTTCCCCTTTGCAGTTTCTTGTATAAAATTTTCTTTATAATACCTGCTCTCACCTGCGGTGAGTCTAATGTGAAACGTCCTCTCCTCTGGGGCATTTATGAAGGTTATGATCACATATGTGTGTATGTGTGTGTACGTATGTACGCGTGTGTCATTCCTGGCATTCACCCCAACGTACCAGATGGTTCTGTGGCCTGAAGCAGCTTCCAGAGCAACTTGCCTAGGAAATACATCCATTGCTAAAGGAGCTGATGTTTCAGCAGAGTCATGTTTGGGAGAATTGTTAGAGCCCTCTGTTTTCTAAAGACGGGATTTTTTGTTGTTGTTGTTTTTTTTTTGTTTTCCTCAGGAACCCACAAGTACTTCTTTGTTTCACTGTGAATTTGATCTGTGATTAGTCTGGAGTAGAGCAATGAATTCTTCTGTCAGAAGCATACCCTCTGAACTTCACTTTGAATGACTAGACTGGCTTTACTCTCTTTCTCAATCTTGGCGATATTAGCAGCTTGCTTTCCAGTTGTTCTGACTGGCCATTCCACACACAGATAAAGTCGGCTTAGAGGGAAAAAGTACATCTAGTAGACCCCTCGTCCTTCACCATTGCTCTTGCTCCCTTACTTTTTTTTTTAATTAATTTTATTTTATTTTTTCAGTGTTCCAAGATTCATTGTTTGTGCACCATACCCAGTGCTCCATGCAATATGTGCCCTCCTCAATACCCACCACCAGGCTCACACAATCCCCCACCCCTCTCCCATCCAAAACCCTCAGTTTGTTGCTCAGAGTCCACAGTCTTTCTTGGTTCATCTCCCCCTCCGATTTCCCCCAATTCACCCTTCCTTTCCTTCTCCCAATGTCCTCCATGTTTTTCCTTATGCTCCACATGTAAGTGAAACCATATGATAACTGACTCTCTGCTTGACTTATTTCACTCAGCATAATCTCTTCCAGTCCCATCCATGTTGATACAAAAGTTGGGTATTCATCCTTTCTGATGGAGGCATAACATTCCATTGTATATATGGACCGTATCTTCTTTATCCATTCGTCTGTTGAAGGGCATCTTGGCTCTTTCCATGCGTCCTTACTTTTAAAGACCGTAAGGTCAGCCTGTGTACACTAATCTGTTCTAAATGCACACGCAAGTTTTCTTGGTTGCCGTTATGCATGAATATGGAAGAAATGACCATTTTTGAACATTACCAACTCTTGTCCTCATTTGTGGCTCATGTCATAATTAAAAGGCCGGCATTCCCACCTCTCCTATCGGAGCCTGATTTTGTCTGAACTCTGTGCCTAAGCTGATTTTCAGCCCCTGGCTATACCGGATGCCTTTCTCAAACAGCCTGGCATTAGCAGGTGTAAATCATCCCAGTCAGCAAAACTTTATCTGGGGAAGCTGATGAAATGTACTTAGGACTGAGGCCCGCACCACTTGGAACTTCCTGGGTTACACTCCCTGATTGTTATGACTAATGCCCTAATTAGGCGTGCTTGCTCTTAGCGTGCACGTTCTGATGGTGCACATTTTGTGAAGGAAATGCTGGTCTTAGGTGTAATTGCATATTGTGGTTTAGAATAAACGTCCTCCTCTTAACTTGAATTACTAACGTAGAAGACAGCCCTGGATGGGGACAAGCAGAGGTTGAAAAGCCAGTCCCCCTTCTGTGCAAGAATGTTCTCCAACTCTGGAGGTTAGCATTAAGAACAGCATAAGGTGGTGTTACGATGAACCTGGGGTCACAGCTTGATCTGCCAGGTCACCATGAGCCTTGAGCAAGTTACTAACCCCTCTGTGCCTCAGTTGATTCTGCCATGAAGTGGGAAGAAGAATAGTATCCAAGGCAGGAAAATCAGTTAATACTCCTAAAGCACTTAGACAACCTTCATTCGGATCACACTTAGTACCTTTTAAGTTTTGTAGTTAATATGGTTTTAGATAATCTGGATTTCCATTACATCCAAATCATAAAATGTTGAGGAACTTGCGTCTCTTCCTCGACCGGAAATGTCCTCAGGAATGTGGACACCTACCCATGATTCATTTCTCTGTATTTCAGAACTAGTTGTGGGTCTCATGGAATTTGCTAGCTGCCTCTGAATGCCAGTTTGCTAGACTCTCAGTGTTGGATCCCTTCCACCCACCACCACCCAATATATTTCATTTCCCTGAGGAGGCATCTGTCTCTTGTGGTTCGTTTTCTTCTGTTCTTCGTGATGTGTCGCTCTTTGGAATGACTGAGGTACAGTTTCCTTTCTATCTCTGTGACACCACATGATACATGGCTTGCGGGCCCTTTGCTGTCTTTAGAGCAGGTCTGAATTCACAGTTCATCAGAGTTGCCTGAAAAGCGACTGGGGCCACGTTTTTGTTTTTGTTTTTGTTTTTTTTTCATTGCCCACATTCACCCTATAGAATTTGAACTGACCAGATCAATAGGATTGGTGCTTGCCCTCCCCGCCCCGAACCCCACCCGGGCCTGTAATTAAACAAAGTGCTCTCAGTAGGTTTTCTAAGCCTTGCTTAAGATTTAATTAAATTAGATCTTTAATGTCAGTTAACAGATTGGGCTACTTGGCAGAGCAGTAACTAAGGAACAACAGGCAGACAATTTTTATTATTGGTCCCAGCTCATTATTAAATGAGATAATCATTTATTTCTGCATGCTCGATAATATAACCACTCGTTTCCTCACACTTAAAGAAGTGGGCTTAATTTAGGCAAGGTAGAATTAATTACCCTAGAAAGGAAGCACTCGGCTCTTCATTGATTCACGAACATGATTGGCCATCTCCTCTGTGCTAGGCAGAGAGGTTGCAGTGATAAACAGGACACGGTCCTTGGCCGGAAGGATGCTGGGGGGACAGGCAAGTCAGCAGGTTGTTACAGTGCTGTGGGGAGGGGAGGGCACAGAGGACACCCGGGCAGTCCACGGGAGGGACATTGGATGGTAGGTCCAGCTTCTCCATACTGTTTTCATCTTTCACCTAGTCGTTTAGGTCAACTCCCAAGTAGCAAAAATGATCAGTGCTTTCCTCAGATAGTTGGGTAAAGCACAGTCTGGTAAAGTTTTTGGTAAATCTGTGACCATAAGCTCATGAATCTGTATCCCATTGAGTCATAGACTTCAATCAAAATTAAGCCACACAAGTTCCTTCTGAGATTTTGCACAAATTCTTCAGAAAGTTCTGCAAATTCATGGCCTAAGGGGAAGGTGGGAGTTTGTTCTGTGTACCCCATGTCCCTCCTGGGTATTTTCAGCATGTCTGGAAATGAATTTCATCAGTTTCTCTTGGGCTTCCTTCATGGGATCTGACTTCTGCTTTGAGTCTCTGGCCATCACCACAGTAAATTCAAGACTAGAAGGCACGCTATCTTGAACTAAATAAAAGTCACTCTAATCTCAAATTTTTCCCTCTCTACTTCTGCTTTCCCTCCACATGTCTTGAAAACCCTTAGTGTTAGTTAATTGACTTGTTTGGGGCAGGGGAAGGGGCAGTATTTCCACTAGTGATAAGTCTGTCTTTTCCAAACCAATTACTCTTGATTCCTAAATGTGGTGTTACATTTATGAAGGGATTTCATTGTTCTGTGTTCACAGGACTCATGTAATACAAATGGAATCTCCCAGTTCAGCTAAAGTCTTTTAAAATATAAATGAGGACTCAGCTCCAGATTTTAATGTCTGCCATGTGGCTCCTTGGCCAGGAAAAAGGACGAGTATATTTCTAGAATGCTGTAGTACCCATTTCCTCTCCCTTCACCTCATCCTACTAAACGGGAAGTAGCCCCAAATCCCTGGTAATGTCGCCTTCGGGAAGGAAGGGTGGGGAAGCTGGGAAAGGAGGATTACAGGTAAAAAAAGAGAAATTCCCTTCACACATTGTGCTGAGGACCATTAACGCTGAAGCTTTTCAAAGTAACAATCCTGTCGTATATTCTTTTGGGCCACTTTTTAAAAATTTTTAAGATTATAGTTTTACTCTAGCAAAAAATCAGAAGCAGCCAAAATAAGGAGGTGCAGATCTGGAAGGGGTCCAAATGCAGACGTCCCTGTTGTCTTCTCCAGTTAGAACCCCAGAGGGCGTTACCTCCTTTTCAGGCAACACAAGAGTATTGCCAACCAGAGAAGTTCACCCAAACTTCAGTATCCAGAGTTTTTATTGGGGTTTCACGATGTAGGTGCGATTGACTGAATTATTGGCTGTGTGGCTGAACTCAGTTTCCAGCCCCTTCTGCTTCAGGGAGATGAGGCTGAGATCGCGTAGGGCTGCTTTTAGGTTTGTGCTCATGACAGGCGGGCTGGGGCTGCACTGTGTCTGCCCCTGTCCTTCTAGAGATCCCGGAGGATGGGACGGTCCAGGGCTGTGCCGCTCAGTCAGGGGTGCGACACACAGGTCGCGCGTGTGTCCCAGGAACTCACCAACCAGGGCCATTTACAGAGCATGCTCTTGTGTGACCGCAGGGCCCTCCCCTAGAGCCATTAGTTCTAAATCCCATTGGTGCCAGTTGCTAAATACTGAATCGGTTCCACACGCCGATTCCACCTTGAGTATTCATATTCACCTGCTGTTATCTCCGAGGGCACTTGTCCCATCCGTGGTCACGTTGAAAGGAGCTGGAAAGAAGAATCCAAATTAAGCCAAAGGGCCTGTTAGAAAGAGGAATCACCTTATAAGTTGACTGTGTGTTTTATTGTGTACTTTTTTCTCCTCATTCATTCGTAATAATCTAGTTACTAGTAGGCTGCGCCCCTCTACCAGGAAATGAGATTTCTAGTGTCACGTGTCCAGAGCATGGTCTGTCTCTGAAGCAGCCATTCACTTTCATTCAACCGTCTCCTGTCATATGCTAAGTCAGTATCTCTTTGATATTTTTAACTAAAAACCAGTAACAGTGGAGATATTTCTGGAAGTAAAATTGTTGTGACCTTATGTAGGTTAAATAAAGATTCATCTCCGATTTGCCATCCTTGGCTTTGAGTCCCATCTGAGCTCTTTCCGCTCTGCCTCCCCCTCCGTGATGCTTTTCTTGACCACAGTGTCTGGATATGGAAAATGCAGGGCTGCAAAATGGTACTTTATATTTACTACAAATTTGTATGTGTATAAATTTATATTGGCTATGTGTGCATGTATTTAAAATAGACCAGAACAATGTAAACCAATCTCATAATAGTTACGGTGAGGAGGGGAAGGAAGTACCTGGGAGTGTAGATCAAAGGCTACTCAGACTTTTCTACAGTGTTCTAATTTTATTTTATTTTTTAAGATTTTATTTATTTATTTGAGAGAGAGAGCGCACCCACAGAGGGAGAGGAAGAGGGAGAAGCAGACTCCCCACTGAGCAGAGAACCCGATGCAGGGCTTGATCCCAGGACCCTGGGATCATGACCTGAGCTGAAGGCAGACGCTTACCTGACTGAGCCACCCAGGCACCCCTGATTTTATTTTTTAAATGAATGTATTCTTTTTGGATAACTTTTAATAGGTAGAAATACGTACATAGACATAGAAGGAAAGCTAATATACCAAAATATTAACAGAGGCTAAATCCAGGCAGTGAAATGTTAGGCGTATGTTTTTTCTTTATACTTTTCCCTAATTTTCAAATTAAACAAAAAGTGGATTATGGTCAGCGATCTGCACCTCCCAGCTTTAGCAACTTGGTAGCCATATACCGTCTTCTCCTTTGTCCTTGATGGAATTTGGTTCATATCTTATTTATTCCATTTCTTCTTAGGCGTTTCTTTATATGAAAAAGACATGACTGGTATTAGCTTGGTTTAAATTCGTCAACAGTTTGGAAAGAGAGGGAAGGAGAGAAAGACCACCTGTTTTAACACTCCCAGCCCTAAACTGGCCATGAAGGAGGGAGCTGAGAGGAGTGGGGTCTGGCTCCGGGGTGCTCCTTCCAGCCGCTGTCTTGGGGGGGTCTCAGGTGGCTCTTCTTTGGTGTGGCTGATCTGTTAATCAGGATAAGGATAGGCTGTACAGCCGTGACAGGTTGGCTCCCCACATTTCAGCGGCACACCGGAAGAGCTCATCTCTTGCTTGCACTGCATGTCCCGCACAGATGCGGGGATATGAGCACACAGAAGAGCACAGAGCTCTGCTCCGTGTAGTCACTTGGGGGGCAGGCTGATTTCACCCATCACCTCAAGTGCCCCTTGAAGGGACCCCTCCCCGCCAGTCACCGTCGGTCGGCCAGAACTGGACAGATGCTCCACTTAACTGCAGAGGGACTGAGGAATGTGAAGAGCACGTGGATATTTGTGGAGCAGAAAATGTTCCTAACTCAGCTGGTTTGTTTGCTTTGAGCGTTACGCCAGAGAGACTTGGACGTGAATCAGAGTGCCAGAGAAACGGGCTGCCCCTCCATCTGGCGGTGGCTCTCCGTGCGCGTGTCGGAATCATTGGAAACTCTTCTGGAGGATATGTGCCCAGGCCCTTCCATGAGCCACTGAATCAACAGATGGGGTGCAGGAGCCTGGCACGCTTCTGCTCATCTCGATGCCAGCAAGTGCTAGGGGACAGGAAAGGGAACGAGGTGTCCCTCAGTCAACCACTGGACGTGGGCCAAGAGCCTCTCCAGGCATCTTCACCTCTCTTCCTGCAGGGTGAATTAAAGAGAGAATCTCAACTTTTCTGGCACCTTCTCCTCACACCTGGCCTGCTCTTCCTGGGGCCCACAGTGTGGCAGGGATGAGCCCAGTGTCTGGAGTGGGGAGCCACTCGCCGTAAAGAGCCTGCCCTGCTCTCTGCACTCCCGAGGGCCACAGGAGCTAGAGGAAGAGAAGGATGTGATTGTCCTGGAATCCAGCAGGACACGGGCACCCGGGGGCTCCAGAGGCAAGGAGGCGTTGGCTGGCGTGGTGCCTAACTCCCCATGCTCACCCGGGAAAGGAAAAGAGTTTTTCAAGGTGCCACTTACCACTGTGGTCTTTTTTTTTCCCCCCTCAATGCAATCTTGATAGCTTATTTTTAAAAACCTGTTCGTATTGATAGTATTAACATTCTCTGAACATTTTCAGAGTAAACATTACCCCTCTTGGACTAAAAACAGATACCTCTGAAAGCAAAGCAGGATCTAAAGACTAAATTCAAACACTGTACTTTGAGCATTTGCTTGTGACGAGCAACGATGTATGCACATCTTGTTTCCTGTGTTCCAGAATTCTACAAGACCACTGCTAGTATTAAACCCTTCTTAGAGATGAGAAAATGGAAACTCACAGAAGTTTGATAATCTGGTCCTAGTCCACGCTGGCGCCAAAACGTGGGCCCTGGTAGCCTTATTATGGGATGCAGTTTTCATTGTCCTATTGTCCAGATGCTTTTCCTTGGTCCTCTTCCCCCTTCTTCTCATTCTGTCACCTGCCTCCACACAGGCTGGAAGTTAGTAAACCATCCTGTGTTACAGTGACATGGGCACCAGATTCCTTGGGCTTCTACAGGCCAGTCTTGCTAGTGTGGTAAGACAACACTAAGTGAAGGCAAAATGAGTTTGTTTTATAGAGAAGTGACCTGTATGTGTATTTCTCTTGATTTGAGCCCAACAGAGCGTCACTGGTAAAACCTATCGCCCTTCCTCTCTGTGGTTTGAGGAGGAGTGAAGTGTGGGATCCGAGGCAGAGATCCCACAGAACTATGATTCTTTTCATGTCCTGTTTGGAAACCGTTCCCAGGGACTCTGAAAGGGATTCCTACACATCCGTGCCATGGAAATTGTGAGGTAACTTATGCAGCTGAGGGCACTGGTGTTTGCTTCTCCATTCCTGGCCTCTCTTCTCCAACCCCTGCTCTGAAATCCCAGGTCAGGCTGTTTCAAGGCAGACTCATGCTATCAAGAAAGTAGCTGACTCCCTTTGTTGGAAAGCTGGTAAGAAATGAGGAAGGCAGCCAAAACTCTCAACTTTTCCCTGATGCTCCAGTTTGATAATCCAGTCCAGGGTCTTCAGTGGTCTGTGGAATAAAAGAAAAACAACACACCTAGCACATCTTCAGAGAATGGAAATGCTGTTGGGTTTGTTTCCCTTCTTCTGTTTGGTGGTCCCCTTCCTCTTCCGTTTCAGCCTACACAACATTGCCCTGACCAATGAAAATACAACTTTCCTGAAACACGATGTAAATGAGATTCATAGGAACGAATGTATCCTTCCTGTAAATAAATTCTGATTCCTCATTTGTCTGAGGGTTCCAAGAAAAAGTCTTATAAAATCAACATAATAAAAAATAATTTAAAAAAGGAAAAATATCAACAACGACAACAAAAATCAAATGAGATAAAATCTCCAGTAAGAGGGCGGTTCTTAGCAAAATCTGGACTTGGAGGAGGCTGCTCTCTGAGAGCAGAAGGGCCCAACTGCCCAGAGCTCGTCGAGGAGAGCTTTTGCAGCCTGCCGGTTCCGCCCCTCTGCAGGGGCGAACCCCCTCATCTCAGCCAGCATCACACGGTGAAATCATGAACTACAACCTAACGGCCTGAAATTACAGCCGCCCTGCGAACACTGCTGCACATTGTAAGCTGAGCAGACCCCTCTGGCTGATGACCGTGTTTCTGACCAGGGCTCCCAGGCCGCCTTTCATTCCTGCGTGTCACCCATCTGTGAACCACGTTCACAGATGACTTCATCAACCGCGCGGTCGTCTTGTCTGCGTCCCTACAGCTGTCCTGGGAGATGGAAGTGTCCGTCAGCTGTCCCGTCTTACACTTGTCCTAGCCTCCCTTCTCTGGTGGGCATCCCCCCGCTTGGGAAACCCACCCCTGCGCCTGCCCCGCCGGATGTCTGTCTGTGCCAGCTCCAGTTCTGGAACCTTCGCCGCCAGCATCTCGCTGTCTGGCTCCCATGATCTCGTAGGCTCCTGATTGCTCATCTTTGTATTTACTTTCTTTCGTTTGTTGGCTTTGATTGGGTCTGCAAGGGCAGAGAGATAAGCTGATGACATTCCTCTGTTAAAAGCACACTCGCTGATCCGTGAAAGGTCCCTCGCTTGATTTTTTTTATTCCTTTTATATCCCATTCCCTTTCCGCACTTTGCATATGTCTTTATACACAATTTTTTGTCTTGTTTTTAATTTACATGTTGTTGTGCCATAGACTTCTCTCTCCATTCAGCACTTTAGATCTGCCCAGATTGCTGTGTATGTATCCCATTGGGCCTGACGCACTCGTGGCCGCCTCGTCTTGTGTAGTGTCCCCCGCCATGCAGACCAAGCCCAACGACAAGACTTCCACCACCGCGGACGGCCTTATGGCGTGTGGACCCTTGCCCACGTCCCCTTTGGGCCCGGGTGGGAACTCCTCTGCAGTACGTGTCCAGCAGTGAGTCGTGGGGCTGCATATTCCTCCTTGGACCAAGCATTACCAGGCGGCTTTGCAGAGCAACTTGCCAGTCCCTGCCCCTGCAGGCAGCATAGGAAGAAGGTTCCTTCTGCCTCTACTTCTCTGCCAGCTTCTGTGCGTACCGTGATCTCTTTGAGAGGATTCCCTTTCTGGGTTTAATTTCCTTGCAACTGGAAGCATGCATCCTTAAGAAGTCCTTTCTACTGCAAAAGAGGTCCACGTGGGACAAACTCTTGATCTTGGAGAATGTCCTTGTTTTTGCCCACGCCCGGGATGATGGCTGCATAGCTTCCTGATGCTGCTATGACGATCTGCCACTAGCTTGGCTTCAAAGAGCACGGACTGGGGATCTCACCATCCCAAAGGTTAGAAGTCTGCAGTGCATCTCACTCCCTGACAGCGGAGTAGTGCCAGGCTGCAGCCCGCAGTCCTTGACTCGCGCCACATCTTCCAGCTTCGAGGCCAGCCGCCGAGCAGCTGCGGACTTCCCTCTCTAACTCTGCCACTCCTGTTCCTCTCCTTCCAGGATGCCCCCTGCAGCTGGCGTCCGCCAGATAATCAGGGATAATCTTCCCCTGTCAAGATTCTTCATCGTTCCTGCACGTTCCCTTATGCCATGGAAAGTCACATATTCACCACTTTCTAAGGCTACGATGTGGACATCTCTGGGGGCCGTGATTTGGCCTACCACAGTAGTTGAGCTAGGTATTAAATCTTAGGGCGATCATTTTTAGTTTTTGAAGGTTTTTTTTTTTTCTTCCATTACATTCAGCAAATTACAGTGAGACTGATACTGTGTTCCAGGTGCTGGCAACACAGCAGTGAATGGAACAGACCAACATGCTTGCTCTCAGAACCTAAGGTGGCTCTTCCTCCCACCAGCTTGAAGATCTCTTTATTCCTTTCCCCCCCTACGTTTGCCTTACAGTGTTGCTACATCGCAATTACGTTTGCATCCTCGTTTTCCAAGTAGCTTTAGCGCTATAACAAACCACCCCGAACTTAAAGACCTGAAACAATGACTTAGTTCTCTCTGGAAGCCTGTGGTTCCCCAGAACTGTGCAGCTGGCGGTTCTTGCTTGGGCTCAGATGTGGTTACAGTCAGACGGTGGCCAGGCCAGAGTCATCTTGAAGGCGTCCCTACTCGTAGGTCCGTGGGCTGAGGCTGGCTGTCCTCTCGGGCCTAAGCAGGGGCTACTGGTCAGAAACACCAGCAAGCATCCTCTCTAGGTGGCCCTGGCCTCCTCACAGTGGAGTGGCCGGCTGGTAAGAGCCAGCATCCCTAGAGTGAGCGGGCAAAACAGATTTTCCTTGTCTAACCTGGCCTCCGAACCCTGCCGCACCTGGTTAGAACCCAGGGGGATGCTTCAGTGTTAGGACTCAGGTCCACCTCCACTTCTGGAAGACACATCTGTTTTCTATTCAGATACCGTTTCTCCGTCATTTCCTGTGTTCTCGTCCTCTGGCACTCCTTTAAAAGTATGTTGGGGCCTCGGTGGGTCATTTGTGGTCTCAGTGACACATGCATATTTCATATCTCTCTAGCCCCCTGTGCTGTGTTCTGAGTTAATTTCTCTGCGCTCTGTGCCAGGTCGCTCATTCTGTTTTCAGTTTTATCCAGTTGAGAGTTTAACCAGTACATTGACTTTGTGTCATCGGTTACATTTTCTGCTGGCCTGTTTTTCTCGTCCACCTATTCTTGTTTGATAGCTGCCTGTTTTTGTTTCCTAATTCCTTACTTTTTATAGAAATTACTCCTTTTAGGGGTGCCTCGCTGGCTCAGTTGGAAGAGCGTGCGACTCTTGATCTTGGGGCCATGAGTTCAAGCCCCACGTTGGGTGTAGAGATTACTTAAATAAATAAAAAATTCGGAAAAAAAAAAGAAATTAATCTTTTTATCTTTCAAAGGGCCCTACACAGATTTATTGTGACATAGTTTGCTCTTTGCTTTATTTTTGTTTCTTCTTGGGTGGCTTCCTCTCGTGCTGCCCCTCCTAGGTCATCAACCCTTCATGCAACCATCCCCCCATGTCCAGCCCCTCCAGTTATGGGAGCGTTGTCTCCTGTCCCCCATAACGTGGGTAATGTACAAATGAAGTCTCTGGGGCAGTGACCGGCTGGCGAAATCCAGACCAGTTTTAACTCATTTCTAAGATGGGGCCCTACAGTACATAGATACTATAAATTTGGATCCAGCACCCAAATGTGTCCTGGGTGTGGGATTTCAGCTTCTTATGGTTGACCCCTGGGCACAGTTCTAGGGCTTTCTTCTGGCTTCCTGCTAGCTAGTGCATGGTCACAGAAGAGCGGGGCAGGAAGGTTCCAGGCTTCCAGAGGAGGGTCCGCACGCAGCCAGCCTGACTCACAGGGGCCCCTCTCTGGCCCCACACACTGTACCCTGCTCTCCATTCCCAGGGCTGCTGTGACACCACCTCCCTCCTAACCTCTGTAGCTTTCTTTCCCTCTTCATTTCTGGCACCTGGAGATTTCACTGCCTTTCTTTTAACCTTGGCAGTGAATTTCTTTCTCATTGTTCCTCTTTTATGCTACGTTTCTATGCATCCTTAGGAGGAGGAGTGCCTGTTTACTTTAGCTGAGGCTGTCATTCGTTCTGTTTCTAGACTGTTACTCCACCCGTTTTCAGCCGCCTCCTCATTTCTTATCCTTCGTATACCTGCCAAAGCTGAGTCTAAGCCCTGCCAGCCTTCTCTGGGGTAGACGGGCGGCCTCCCCTTGCGTATTTGATAGAATTTGGCTTTTCCATTCTGTTCCTTCCATCAATACTCTTCCTTCCACTATGCATTTACAGAACGTGCCCAAATCTTTCCGTTAATGCCCTAAGCATGTGCTTTTCACTGTTACGGTTTTAATCCATTTTTTATTCTTTACTATTATTTTCACGAGGTCTCCAGAGTTTGGAGAGAACAATGCATTTACTCAGCCTACTCTCTTGAATGAAAGAGCTCAGCTGAGTTCTCAGTGCTGCTGTGAAAGCTTTTCTTTTTTTTCCTTTTTTTCTTTTTCAGTCCTCATTCAGCTTTCTTCCTCGTTTCTGACATCTGTTATTCCCTCCCTCGGTCCTAGCAGAGGACCTCAGCTCTTTTCTCTTAGAGAAACAAACCATCAGATGGGGTTATTGTGTTATCCCCTCTCTCCCACCTTTCTTACTGCCTATCCTCACCTTTTTCCCTCCTCTCCTGGAGCCAGATCACGTTCTCGTCTGTCTTCCGTTGATCCTTCAATTCACCTGGCTCTGGGCTCTCCTCCCCTCTCCCCCCACTGCCCTGCCTCTTCAGTGGGCAGCCTCATTACAACAAAATTCCTGAACTATATACCAGTTCTGATCTCCTTCCCTTAGGCTATATTTCTAACTGCTGACTGAATATCCTCACTCACCTACCCTTCAGCATGTCCAAAGCTAGCATCTTTAGTTCTCTCTGGAAAGTCTGCTCCTTCCTATGTTTTCCACATTGTGCCGAGTAGTGCCCTGATTCACTGAATCACCCCGGCCCCCAGTTTGGGTTGTTTGTTTTTGTCTGATTACTTGACTGGTTCTAGAATTGCCCCGACCAATACAGTAGCTACTGACCACACGTATCTATTTATATGTGAATTCAAATGGACTTAAAATAGAATACAATGAACAGTGTCTTGGGTCTAGTAGGCACCCAGCAGACTCTCAGTAGTCACATGAGGCCGGAGCAGCCACAGAACATCCTCACTGTTACTGGAAGTTGGTGGGCACCGCCAGTCTCGGGGGTGTTTTGCCATTTTTGCTCCCGTTTTGCTACGTTTGAGCCTCATCGTCTCTCTCTTAACTCACCCCCTTTTTCTTGCTCATTTCAGTTCATCCTCTTTTCTAATCAAATGATCTTATTTTAAGATTTTATTTATTTGACAGAGAGAAAGAGATCACAAGTAGGCAGAGAGGCAGGCAGAGAGAGAGGGGGAAGCAGTCTCCCTGCTGAGCAGAGAGCCCAACGCGGGGCTCGATCCCAGGACCCTGAGATCACGACCTGAGCCGAAGGCAGAGGCTTTAACCCACTGAGCCACCCAGGGGCGCCTCAAATGATCTTTTTATAAGACCCTTTACTCCCTTTGAGAGTCATTAAGTTATAAAGGAGAAATGCAGAGTTCTGGCATTTTAATGTCGTTTCCTTCCTTGAACCCTTCCGAGTCCTTCCCACCCTGCCTCTGTTGCCTTTTCCTTCTCATTGGCTTGGTGAACAAGGATTTGACCTCCAAGATCGAATCCCAGTGTTTCCCACTGTGGCAAGGCGGAGGCAATGTCTCTTTTATACCTGGGTGCTCCTGTTGATACCACTTTTCTGCGTGCATTCACATTGCAGTGTTTGGCAAGATTCCAAGCCCCTAAAAAACAAGAAATTTACTTTCATACTCTATCATGTTTCCAATATATGCAAAACATTGACTCCCCACCTTTTTTTTTTTTTTTTTTTTGAGAGCGAGAGCATGTGCGCATGAGTGGGGGTGGGGGTGGGGCAGAGGAAGAGGGATAGAATCATAAGTAGGCTGCAGGCTCAGCGTGGAGCCTGACCTGGGGCTCAGCCTCACCACCCTGTGATCACGACAGCCGAAATCAAGAGTCGGACACTTAACCGACTGAGCCGCCAGCCGCCCCGGCAACAGATTGACTTCTTTTCAGGGCATCTAGATGAGAACTGGCTACGTGCTCCCTTCTGGAGAAATGAGAAAATGGCCACTCAAGTCACGTTCTGTGTTCTGTTGCCGAACTCCAGTTGAGAAAGCCTGGAAAGGGTGATGAATGACCTTCCTATAAGTATAGGTTCCTAGTTTGGGGTAGCTGTGATTCCTGGCTACCCCCTGACTCCAAACCACATATTTTGTAGCGACCAACATATTTTCTTTAATAAAATATTTTCAGTGGCAGATGGGTATATTATGTAATTACCCCAAACTCAGTGGCTTCAAACAACAGAAATGTATTTTCTCACAGTTCTGGAGTCCACGCAATCCAGGTGTTGGCAGGGCTGCGCTTCCTCCAAGGGCTCTGGAGGAGAATCCTTTCTTGACTTTCCAGCTTCTGGTAGGTCCCAGAGTTCCTTGACTTGAGGCCAGTCTCAGCCTCTGTCTTTACTTGGCCTCTTTCTCTGTGCTTCTGTTTTTATTTTTTTCCCTATAAGTAATTTCTACTCCCATTGTGGGGCTCGAACTCCCAACCCCAAGATCAAGAGTCATATGCTCCACCAACTGAGCCAGCCAGGTGCCTCACGTACCTCTATGTCTTAAATTTCCCTCTCCTTTTTCTTAAAGATACAAATCATTAGATTTAGGACCCACCCTAATCCCGGATGCTCTCATCTTGAGATGCTCAATTTAATTTTATCCAGAAAGGCCGTATTCCAAAATGAGGTCACATCATAGGTACCACGTGTTTAGAACTTGAACCTGTCTTCTGGTGGGTGGGGGTGAAGGGCATGACACAGCCTGCTAGAGTGGGTAAGAATAGAAATGAAGACAATTATAGCTGGGTCTCTCCCCTCTTCCAAGCTTCACCAAAGCTGAATCAGCAAATTGGCTGTAGCCTTCATTTCTGTGCATTTATTCATTTAGATTAATTAAGACCCCTCTCCACCTCCAAATCAAGAAAAGAGAGAAAGCTATTTAATCCAGCCAGCTGTCTATCTTCATGACAAGCTCACTCCACTCCCTTCAGCTGGATTTTTTTTCACTGCCTAACAATTATCATTAAATGATAAAGCGTAGACCAAAAATAAACATGTTTATCATTCTGTAGTTTTCAAAGGCATTCTCTAGGTCTAGCACTTTTTAAATGAAAATGGATATTTAGATTTAGAAATCGTTTTAAGCATGCATGTCTTTGCACAAACAAGCCGTGGAAAGGTAGGAAAAAAGAATATTAGGTACCTTTTCTGTTTTTATTTTTCACTGTCATTTACATTTTCCACAGTGGACATGTTTTACTTGAGTAATGAGAAGAAGAAACTTTTTTTCAATAGCATGGGTAGTTTTAATGCAGTTTTTGTAAATTGCCTGGGACAATTGATATATTTTTTAAGGTAGGGTGAGTGGGCCACTTGACATTCTAGGAATTGACCGTGGACTGTTTTGTGAATGATTCAGATACGCTCTAGATTTTGAAGTGGTGTTAACATTGTTAATTATTCAGGACCTCATCAGACTTTCACAGCAGGAGCAACGGAAATCCATGGTCTCCGGCAGGGAGGTTTCCCGGGTGCCAGGAAGCCGGCTTGACAGGAAGGCAGGCCCCCCCCTTTGCCATGCGGCCTAACAAGGCATCCACGCTATGCCTCTTCTTGGTTTGCTGGGGACCAGTCCAGAATGAGCCCTGCCATCTCTCACCAGCAATACCCTTTGGCTTTCACAGGCATGTGTTTTCTGGTCTTTAAACTATTCTGCGATCTGCCCTGTGTCTGGTGTGCGATGAGGACGACCCGCATTCCCATCAACCCCCAGTTACGGGAAGCCGCAGGAGAGCATGAGGCACTTTTTAGCTGTTACACTATTGAATGCGATTCGCTCTGAGGGAGTTTTCCTATTTTGGCTTCTAATATGTTGATGAATTATTGAAACTTCAATTACTTTTGGTTCCCAATTTAGCAGGATGGAGACATCCAAGATATTTAATATGAAAAGCTTTCTAGTCGCTTTTAGAGAAGGGTTTGTGTCAAGGATGTGGCTGCATTCCTCCTGTCTCTGGGACTAAAGTGCTGTGTGGCCCGGGGAGTCCCTTAGGACTTGGGGTGTGTCCCTAGCTGGGAGCATCTGCAGATCCTGGGAGCCTGATATGCAGATCCCACCTACTAAATCAGAATCGCTGGGGACGGGGCCCTGGGCTCTGTGTTTTAACAAGTCTCCTGGACATTCTGGGGCACTGACAAGTTTGGAAAGGCCTGACTTAGATGTCCCAGTGCTAATTCTTCCCAGCAGGACCTGGTGCCTGTTTGTAATGACCCACGGGTGCTGTCGTCAGTTTGCCCTTCAAGGGAGACATTGTACCTGATGACAAAACTGTGATCCAGGTCATCAGACCAATTTCTAACAATTATTTTCACTTACTTGGAACACTTCTCACTTTGGAAATCACTGAGCTATAAGCACAGAGAAGAGACTTAGGGCCTTTAAATTCTGTGCAGGTAAATGTGTGTTCCAGGTGTAATTCCAAGGGCCCGGTATTTCTCTCTTTTATGCAGAAAGACTGTTTATAGATACTCCTTCCCGCTGTCCCCTGCATAATCCCATCTTGAAGTTTCTTGCGGGAAAAGCTGCAGGGGCACGTACGTCTTGCCCTTGGCCTCCCCTCTTTGCCGGTGCACGTGGCTCTTCCACACCATGCCGTTCTGCAGAGACAGCTGTTCTCGCACCCCCAGCTGTTCCCCACCGACGCCAGCGCCGGCCCCTCCTCATCTCGTGCACTGTGCTCTGGTCACTTACAAGACTCTGTCCAAGCACCATCCCCTCCTGCCCTGTCGACCTGGGATGGAGGCACATTCTTCCCCTTTTCGGCTTCCTATCGCCCCCTAGGTAGATATTCACAGCATTCGTGTGCACTTGCATTGAAATGATTTGTTCTCTCTTCCTCCGAACTTTGAGTTCCAGGCAAGTGGCGATTTCATTCTGGGTTCTCTATCCGCACCGCCCAAGACATTCAGGCCCGTGAGGCAGAATGAATAAACATTCCTTAAAGATGGTCCTTCCACCTCTGCTGGAAGCTTTCAGAACCTCAGAACACATTTTTAGATCATATTTGTGAAGAACAGATGATGGCCGGCCTGTGACAGGTCTAGTTAAGAATACAAACTTTTATGTGGACTCAACCAAGTTAGCTTTACTTAGCTTTTCAGTGAAGCCGATCTTTTCATGGAAATGATAACCCAGCCATCTGGCCGTTTTGCTCTTTGGCCAGGCAAGCCACCAACTGTGTCTAAAGTTTGCATTATTATTTCAGGTTCGAGAGCTTCAAACGCGACTACAGAGCGTGCAGGCCACGGGGCCCTCCAGCCCTGGCCGCCTCACTTCCACCAACCGCCCGGTCAACCCCAGCACGGGGGAGCTGAGCACGAGCAGCAGCAGCAATGACATTCCCATTGCCAAGGTGAGCTCCAGGGGAGGGCGGGAGCCCTGCTATCTTATCCGGAATCCGCACCAGCCTCTACCAAGCATGGCTGCTGTGCGGGCATGGGATGAGCTCACAGAGCCCTGAGGAGCTTCCCTCGAGTCTCTCACGGGCCTCCTATGCTAACTAACCCACTGGTAGTTTGGTCTGTCTTGGCTGTGACAACTGGATGCCAACTGTCATTAATTAGCCAGCGGGAGCAGGCCACAGCTGACCAGTCGTTGTGGAAAATGAGAATGTTTTGTCAGGTTCCACCATAGTAAGAGGTGGATGGATGGTTGCTCTTGAGGACTGAGATTCAGCCCAGGAAGGGACCCTGAGTAATGAACCAGTGGGCGCCCTTCTCATAGGACCAGCAGCCCTGCCTGCAGAAAAATAGGTTCTGTTGGGCAGGCCATAGCAGTCAGAGGGCAGCCCCACCCCTGCGCATGTGCCGAGTCTGCTCCAGAAGGACTGTTCCCACCACACGTGTGCTCTTCCCCGGTGGTCTGCCAGTCTCCACAAGGACAGTGGTTCTCAACCATCCAGTTGAATCAGTGGGTTCAAACCATTGTTTCTCAACCAGAAGTGATACTGTCCCTCCAAAGGATATTGGGCAATGTCTGGAGACATTTCTGATGGTCACCGATAGAGTGCTAGTGGCATCTTGTGGCCAGAAGCCCAGGGTGCTGCTGACCATCCCACAGGGCACAGGAGAGCCCTCTGCAACAAAGAACATCCCACCCAAGCTGTCACGAGTGCTGAGGTTGGAAAACCCTGGGTGAAGTAGATTGGTGGAAAAATCGGGCGGGCGAGTTATTTTTAGGAAATTGATGAATCCGTCGCCATGGCTAAACAGTAGCCCTGTAAGTGCATAGTCTCGAAGGTTTATCTGGAGAGCGAGGCAGCATTTTTTGACAATTGTTTGTTTTTCTAGATTGCTGAGAGGGTAAAGCTCTCGAAGACCAGGTCCGAGTCCTCATCGTCGGATCGGCCGGTCCTGGGATCAGAAATCAGTAGCATAGGGGTGAGTGTTCTGAGAAGCAAGGCGAGAGAGTGCCCGGTAGGGCCACACAGATGGCAGAACTTCCCAAGTTCACATCCTGTGAACAAGTTAATTATAAAATAAATCATACCCCTTTTCCTTCCAGAGGATCAGATTAAAGCGTACAGTGGTTTCTGCATTGGGGAATTACTTCTTCAGCTATAAGGGAGTTTCTCTTTTGCTCTACCTGAAAACTGTCAGAAAGAAATGATTTAGGTCTAGTTACTGGTGATGGAGATGAAAGTCTTCAAGTACCTACTTTACATCACCCTGGTCCCCCAGAGACCAAGTGGGTCAGGGAGCTCTAAAAGAACCTTACCTTTCGCACATGCCTCTTAAAAGGGAACGTGCTCTCCAGGGAGGATGACTGCTGCCTTTGAAGTGCAGCCCAGTGCTGGGAGAGACCGGAACCTTCTCGCTTAGTACCCGGGTTTCCATCTGGAGAGCCTGCAAACCCCTTGGGGCCATAAGAGCTGATGGATGGTGAAAAGGGAGTAGCTTTAGTTCCCTAAGGAATATTTTTTTAGGATTGGGGATGAGGCTGAGAGAGCCAGCTGTTTGATCCCCAGGGCTGGGGAAAGCCGGAATGGTACTTTTAAAGCCCTAATTTAGAATTTTGCACTGAGAAAAATTGCCTGCATCAGATTCGGTGCCAAAGCCAAACTGTGAAAGTAAAGGAGCCGGCTGCTCTCTTTGGCTGCAGCAACCGAGACGAGGGCCCGGAGGCCAGGGGGCTCAGGAAGGGCAGGGGAGCCCAGGCTCTCTTCAATATCCAAAAATTGAAGAACTCTTAGGAGGTATGCTCCCCCAGGTCTGCTGCCCAGCAACACATGCCTGGAGGTACAGCCGTATTTTGATCCTGTTGATGTACTATTGTCACCGTAGTGAACTTTTTATCATAGAATCGTATTATACAAACAGAAAAATCAGGGCAGCCCTCTTCGGGTGCCTGGTTGTTGAGGAATATCGGCTGTAAATTCTTCTGCATGAAAGCGTGCCTGAGGTCCGGTCCCAAAGCGACACTGTCTAGAGCAGATTCGTGCCCACCCGTACAGGTGTCCAGCAGTGTGGCGGAGCACCTGGCCCACTCTCTTCAGGACTGCTCCAACATCCAGGAGATCTTCCAGACGCTCTACTCGCACGGATCCGCCATCTCGGAGAGCAAAATTCGAGAGTTTGAGGTGGAAACGGAACGGTTGAATAGGTAAGGAGATATCCTATATATGGGAGCGGTGCTGTTGCGGGGGTGGGGAGCTGCCCTCCCTTGCCTTTCAAAGATCAATTCAGGCTGGCTTATGAACTGTGACGTAGAGACACTGTCAGGCTGGTGGGCAGGGAGTTCCCACCTTCTTGTTCATCAGAAGGGCGCTTACAGCCATTGGGGCTGACTTCCTGTGTATTCAAATGCATGAGCCTCGTGTTTGGAAGGATCCCACGCTTGGCTTGACTGCTCTACTGTCACCATTTTGACTTCTTGGGGCGCCTGGGGGCTCCGTTGTTGAAGCATCTGCCTTCAGCTCGGGTCCTGATCCTGGGGTCCTGGCATTGAACCCTGAGTCGGGCTCCCTGCTCAGCGGGGAACCTGCTTCTCCCTCTCCCTCTGCAGCTACCCCTGCTTGTGTGCTCTCTCTCTGTCAAATAAATGGATAGAATCTTTAAAAAATAAACACAAACTTTTTTTTTTTTTTTTTTAAGATTTTACTTATTTATTTGACAGAGAGAGAGAGCACAAGTAGGCAGAAAGGCAGGGGGAGAGAGGGGGAAGCAGGCTTCCCGCTGAGCAGAGAGCCCAATGCGGGGCTCGATCCCAGGATCCTGAGATCATGACCTGAGCCGAAGGCAGAGGCTTTAACCCACTGAGCCACCCAGGAGCCCCAATAAACCGCAAGGCTTCACCTTTTCATTTTGCACAGGGCCTTGCAAATTATGTAGCAAGTCCTGGGAGCTGTTCGTACTGAATGACAAGTAGGTCAGAAAGACAAGATGGCTACCAAGTGTGCAGGCCCATGCTGCCAGGAACCGCAGAGAGCAGCTCTGGAATGTTGAGTCAGCGTCCCAGGGGCGCCTGAAGCTATCAGGAACCAGCAAAGGCGGTCTGATCCAGGCATTCCAGGATTGACCAGGCATGCTAGTCTAGCCCTCCCTGCTCCTCCAGAGGGTTGCCTAATTTTATTTATGTTCTTTGTGAACGTACACAACCCTCCATCCCTACATTCCATCCCACTTAGTCCTACTTAGAATCACTTTCTAAGTAGCTATAACTGTCCTACTTAGAAAATTTTTCCAGTTTTATGGATTCTTCCCAAATCTCACAACAAAGGTAGTTAAAGTTTGCACTCATGCCTCTTGGCAAAGACTGGCTTGTAGGTCATCCCAGTGATGAGAGTTGCTGAAAAAGCAAAGAAGGACCTGGGCCAAGTCCTGGTAAACCACTGACTCAGAATGGGTCCCGCAGGGGCAGAGTGCAGTACTGAATCCTATCCAAGTGTGGCGAACCTGGCCTTGACCCACCAGTCTTCAGTGGGAGAGCATAGTCAGAATTGGAAAGGCTTGTGAACTAACCAGAAAGAAATGTGGATGCCAGCCCCCCCTCCACTGTTGCTTAATGCCGTTCCCCTGGTGTCTGGCAAACCTGAATAAATTGAATTATCATATTAGTCCTCCCTGATTTGAAGCTGTTTAATATAGTGCTTGAGGACTAAGGAAATGCAGCAATCTAGGTCATTTCAAATCTGGAAATTAAATGGTTTCCTTATTAAATCCAAAATACTTAAGAGTGACAAACCTGATGATTACCTTGTAGCAGTAAAGAAGCAGCCCTCTGAGTGCGTCCGGGAGTGCTTAAGAATTGAATCAGATATGCCCTTTGCAATTTAATGAAGTCAGATGCCTTCAGGGGCCCTCTGTGAGTGAGGATCTCCTCTCCACAGATTCTGGGACTTAACAAGCCTGCTTTGTGGCTGAACGTGGGGGAGGTTCCTTTCTCCTCCGTTCCACGCACCTAGGAGACACCGAAGAAAGGGGAAGCATTTGGTGCTTGGGGCTCACGTTATTCTGGTGTTTCACAGTTTACAAAGGGTTCTCACAGCCACTTCATATGAACTTCAACTTGGGAGGGCAGAACAGTCCCATTTTGCAAATGAGAAAACAAAGGCTTCGATGTTGAGCGACTCGCCTTGAGTCCAGAGCTGTAGCCCAGCTGGAATTCTACCCCTGGCCTTGGACTTCCCCTCCGGTGTTTTCCCTGAGATCATAGCTACAACTAGAATGCAGGAATAACCTTAGAAATAAGTCTACCAGTATGGCCTCATGTCTGTTATTAAACTACCTACCTCAGAGTCGGAGGCCCTATTACACCCCCCAAAATGAGAGCCCTTAGCTTTGTGATTACGTGTGGGGTAGAAGTGTTTCCTGACTTAACAAATCTGTTTTAAGCACCTACTCTGTGCTAAGCTGTTTGTCATGCAAAGGAGAGTAAGACAGACAAGGTCCCTGCTCTCATGGAGTTTCTGTTCTGTTTGGGGAGCTGTACAAGAAGCAAAAAAGGAGATCATAAGAAAACTCCCAGGTGGGGCGCCTGGGTGGCTCAGTGGGTTAAGCCTCTGCCTTCAGCTCAGGTCATGATCTCAGGGTCCTGGGATTGAGCCCCGCATCTGGCTCTCTGCTCAGCAGGGAGCCTGCTTCCCCCTCTCTCTCTGCCTGCCTCTGGCCTACTTGTGATCTCTCTCTCTCTGTCAAATAAATAAATAAAATCTTTAAAAAAAAAAAAAAAAAAAAAAAAAAGAAAACTCCCAGGAAACAGCGCAGTATGATAGAGTAGGGGCGGGGGGTGTTGATTTTTAAGTAGGCTCCACGTCCAGCGTGGAGGCCAACATGGAGCTCGAACTCACAGCCGTGAGATCAGTACCTGAGCCGAGATCAAGGGTCAGCCGCTCAGCCGCTCAGCCGAAGGAACCACACTGGCGCCCCCAGGGGGTGCTGATTTTAGATGGGTAGCCAGGGAAGGCATCTCTGAAGAGGTGGCTTTAAGTTCTGATTTTAAGGGAAGAGGAAGCAGCCATGTAACAAACTGAGAGTCTTACAGAGCAATTGACGACCTTAAGGTGGAAAAGGAGGTTGACGTGAAGTAGGACCTGTCCACAGGCCGATGGAACTGAAATGGAGCAAATGAGAAGAAGTCACACACAGTAAGGCGGCAGAGTTGGCAGGGCGTGGTGGGCGTGAATTTTGAGGCTGTGGACCATGTTTGCTCTTTATTCTGTCATTGGAAGTCGTTAAAAAGTTTGTTTATGTAGCCGAAGAACAGATCCAATTTAAATTCTGAGAGCTGACTCAGGTGTAAAGAATGGAAGGAGGGGAAGAGTAAAGTGCAGAGCAATGAGTACAGTGGCCCAACGTGGCCAAGGTAGGAGTGATGGGAGGTGACAGGAGGAGGTGCCGGTCAATGGGTTTGGTGGTAGAATCAGTGCAAACTGCAGTTGGATTAGATCGGGATGTAAGAGGAAGGGATGGTCTCGAAGATTCTCACGTATCTCTCCAGTATTGTTGGGTGGATGGTGGTAGCATTTACTGAGATGGAGAAGATACAGGAGGACAGACAGGGTTTGGGTAAAATCCAGAGTCTCATTTGGTAATGTTACATTTGAGGTGCCCACATGGAAATCTCAGGAAACAGCTGGAGATATGAGACAGGCACTCAGAAGAGAGGTCTGGGCCAAAGAAATTTGGGATCCAGAGGAACATAAATGTTTGTTAAAGTCACAGGACTGGGTAAAATCACCCTGGGAGCAGGGGGAGTGCTGATAGAGGAGGGCGGCCAGGACTGGGTCCCGAGGGACTGCCAACCCCCACAGATTTCATAGAGAATGAAGAGCCAACAAAGGAGACCGGAGAAATGACCTTTAAGGCAGGAAGAAATCCAATAGGGACCTATCATGCCACAAGTGAGAGAGAACATTTTCAGAAGGAAGAAGTAGCCTGTGAGTGGGGTTTGCCTGAGAAGGCCCCTGAGATGGGATTGGCCACATGGAGGTCTGTGAGCTGGCTAAAGAGTTTCACCTACTTAGTGGGTGGGAACTGTTTCAGGAAGTCTTCATGTCAACAAGGACAGAGAAGTATGTTCTCGTAACACCGTACATTGAATTAAGCTTTGCAGTTGCCAAAACCTCACAGTGGTTTGAATTACACGCTCACCAGACATCTCCCATGTTGGTGAGTGAGTGTCTGCACGATTTGCTCTAAAATACGTGGTCCTAAGATTGATCCTCAAGGCAAACGGCTTGCAAGCCCTTACCATTTCAGGAGTCACTTGCGTTGTGTATGTGTGGAACCCTCTGTGTCTATAAGGCTTGGTGGTCCGAGTACTGTAAATGAGTGTATCCATGGGAAATGAATCATTGCATCCAGAGCCTCTGTCCCAGGACAGAAAACAGAGAAGCTGAAGGCTTATGTTTTTCAAACTTTGCTGTAAACTCATTTGCTCTGAATTTATAGTCCTGATCCTTATAAAGTGTGAGGTTCCTGCCACCTGTCCTACCAGCAGTCAGCAGCTGTGGGACCATCCAACCTGGAAGGAGTTTGGACACAATCCACAGTTCCTGGTCCGCTGCCTGTTTGGAGGCCTTTAGGGACGGTTTTTTGCTCCCTGATTCATCTGTTGCTTCTGCTCTGCAGTGAGCAGTTAAGAGTACACAGGATCTGAGGTCAAACTGCCTGGTTCAAATCCCAGGGTAAGGCACTTAACCCTTCTGTGCCTTTCCTTGTTCCTGTGAGAATGGGGATAATCATACTTCATTCAAAGGGCCATGGGGGGTTATTGAGCAAGGGGTTTAACAAATAGTAGCCCTATCTGAGGGCCTGTGGTCACGTGGTTGGCTCCTTTCCCTGGTGGGTCCTCAGCACCTCACAGGGTACCCAGCCCATGGTGTGTCGCGGGCTGGGTGGGAAATAACCCAGGAGCTTGTGTGTATTTCTAGTTCACACAGATTTTAGCGGTACTCGTATTTAGAGTTGCTTCCTTTATTATTCACGTCGGTTACATTTGCTAAAACCGCTGACAAGCTCACACCCTAACAGGTGTGTCTGGCCTGGATCTAGATTAGACGACTTAGATATCGGCAGATGAATTGTAATCCCACTGGGAAGTCATGAAAGATTTTTCTTCCTTTGTAGCCGCATCGAACACCTCAAATCCCAAAATGACCTCCTGACCATAACCCTGGAAGAATGCAAAAGCAACGCGGAGAGGATGAGCATGCTGGTGGGAAAGTATGAATCCAACGCCACCGCGCTGAGGCTGGCCTTGCAGTACAGGTAGGGAAATGCGGGCTGGGCGTGCGTGTGCGCATGCGTGCGTGTGTGGGGTGGGGATGGCGTTTTAAATTAGAAATGCATCCATAGTAACTTGCCTCAAAGTGGAAACCAGGCTTTTAGAACCCTTACGGAAGGGGTCGGACCAGCAAACACTAGTGTGATACATACTGAAAATCCGTTAGCACCTTGTGGCAATTAACAAAATAAGAATAATGAGTATGGTGTCAAAAAACTGGTATGTTTCTGCGAACATGTTGAACTTAAATATTATTTCATTGAAGTAATATCACTCAAAGTATTTATTTTCATTTTTATATATCCATTTGTTGCCTTTTCCAGTCTTTTTTCATTGTCTTATATATCTTATATTGTTATAAATCCAGGACATTCCGTTTCTTCAGTTTATGGTAGTTTTGTAATGTTGTTTAATAGTGTACGGTGCATTTTGAATGGCTGTATCCCCTGCCTCAAGTTTATATATTGTTGTTTTATTGACTCATTTCTCCAAAAGACATTTAGACTTTTGCTGACTTAGGATATTAAAAATAATTTTATGGTGAATAATTTAATACAGATAATGCCTTCATTCTTTTGAATATTTTCCTTGGAAGAAAATCTCCAAAGGAGGAATTATAGGTCAGAGGATATGAATATTTTTATGGCTCTTCAGGCACACTCCCAGTTTTTTCCCATAAAAGCAGCCAGTTTAAATGACTGTAGTTCATCCATCGATGAGCAAGCGGTATATGAATGTACCATTTTTTTCAGTCTCATCAGCTTTGGAACTTATCTGTTTTTAAATGACTGTTTGTTTCAGAGGGACAAAGCTATGCATTATTGTTTTCAGGGGTTTATTTTATTAGTGGCACCCCGTAGGCATATTTGCCAAGATCCAGAGTAGTGACTGTACCTTACTCTTAGCATCCTCTGAAAAGATCAATATGTTTTAAGAGACTTTGTTTCTTCACAAAACAAAATCAAACCCCAAAACCTTTGAGACCAGGGGCGCCTGGGTGGCTCAATCGGTTAAGCATCCGACTCTTGATCTCAGCTCAGGTCTTGATCTCAGGGTCGTGAGTTCAGCCCCATGTTGGGCCCTACGCTGGGTGTGGAGCCTCCTTTAAAAAAACAAAACACATGAGACCAAAGCGAGAGTGCAATCATGCTAGTTTACAGACGCACCAAAGCAAGCAGATAATCCACCTATGGTAACTCTTGAAACAGGCTATTCTACAGTCTGCCTTTGATCTGTGTGGATGAAGCAATGTCGCCGTGTCTCTAACCTGAAAGATGGACTACCCTTGAGAGGAGGCTAGTGATGGGGCCCCTTTCCTTATCTCTCAGTGAAAGAAGATGAAAGTGGGACAATCAACAAACAGATGGTCCGTTGACTAAGTGTTGAGTAAAGCAACATTTCCCCTGCTTAGCTTAGAGAGGCTAATCGGTTATTTGCTTAGCAGGGGAATTTCTGCACTGCAGGCATCTTGTCCCAGACTACTCAGGCATTACGCACACGCTCCACTTCCTGTGCAGACATGGGTCCCTGTGGATCATGCGTGGCTGTGGGGAAGGGGTCTCTCTGAGATCCTATACCTGGTGTGTCCAATGATGACAGGCACAAAGAAGAGAGACTAATTTCTTCCTCTTAGAAACCCACATTTGTCAGAGATTTCATGCGTGTTTCAAGGGGCAATTTTGTAAGCATCTAATAGAACTTTCTGTGATGATGGACCTGTTATCTATCTGTGCTGTCCAGTATGGTAACTGCTAGCCACATGTGGCTCCATAAACGTACGCTATATGGCTATCGCCACAGAGGAACTGAATTTTTTGTTTTACTTAAGTTCTTTTTACTTTAAATAGCCACATGTGGCGAGTGGCTGCTGCAGGTCTAGGTCAAAATGGTCTTCTTTCTGGGGCTTTCTTTCTTTCTGCCTCCCTCCCTCCTTCCTTTCTTTCTTTCTTCCTCTCCTTCCTTCCTTCCTTCTTTCCTTCCTTCCTCTCTTTCTTTCTTCTTTCTTCTTTCTTTCTACCAATGACTGTGTAATTATTTCTTGTGGCACAGTTTCTAGGGTCAGGAAGCTGGGAGTGACTTCTCTAAGTAGCGTTCCAGCTCAGAGTCTCTTAGGGGGCTCCTGCTCGAGCTGTCAGCCTGGGCTGTGTCATCTGAAACCTTAACCGGAGCTGGCAGATGTGCTTCTGGGAAGGCTCGTTCACACAGCTGTTTGGTGGAGTCCTCAGTCCTTCACTCACCGTTGGCTGGAAACCTTGGCTCCTCACCACATCGGTCTCTCCATGGGGCTGCTCGAGAGTCTTCAAGACATGGCAGCTGGCCTTCTCGAGAGAGGATGATCCAAGAGAGGAAGTGAAGGGAGACAGGGAGTGACCAAGGTGGAAGTCACTATGCTTTTAAATAACCTCATCTTGGAAGTGACATCCCATATCATCTTAGTCACATAGACCAACTCTGGTACAGTGCAGAAGGAGATAACCCAAGGGTGTGGATACCAGCATATGGGGTCAGTGGGGCCATCTTGGAGGCTGGCTACCATAGGCATATGACCTTTCCTTTTTAGCCGATCGTTAAAGAGGCGGTAAACTTAACTCTCCCACTTTTATTGCTTCTCTTGTATTTTTCTAGGTCCTAGTTAATTTATTTATTTATTTTTAGAGAGCGCGTGGGTGCGAGTGGGGGTGGGGAGTGGCAGAAGGAGAGGGAGGGAGAGAATCCCAAGCAGGCTCCGCACACAACTCGATCTCACCACCCTGAGATCACAACCTGAGCCGAAGTCGAGAGTTGGGTGCTTATCTGACTGAGCCACCCAGGTGCCCCTAGATCCTAGTTAAAGTAAAAGTCTAAGTTAAGTAAAAGGGGGGGATGGGCAACAGAGCAGAGCAGCAAGCCCCTGGCTTATGCAGGAATATTTGCGGGTGTTTCCTCGCTTCTGTGGACAGCGAGGCCGAGAAGCAGGTCTGGAGCTGCGTCCCCGGGGGGAGGCGGTGCGGCATTGAGGAGGCTCCCTGCCCTCTTTCGGAGGTGAGAATGCCATGTGCTTGTGTTCCAGTGAGCAGTGCATTGAAGCCTATGAACTCCTGCTGGCACTGGCTGAGAGCGAGCAGAGCCTCATCCTGGGGCAGTTCCGGGCGGCCGGCGTGGGGTCCTCCCCTGGTGAGTGTAGCCCAAGTTCCTTCCTCCCTCTGCCTTCTTGTCCCCTGCCTCCTGGGCTCCGTGGTGCCCCCATTTCTCTGTTGGCATTGGAGCACCTCCCGATGACATGAAATTCGCTTGTCAAGTGTGTTTTTCGTTTTTTCCTCATGACTGAGTGAGTAAATTGTTTATGTTGAATGCAACAAGAACTGGAGTGGAAACAGAATTACAGGCAAGTTAAAACAAACAAGCCCTCTTAGGAAACATACTCTCCCGGGCCAACAGTAGGACCAGATGGAGCAGGAGGCCCCCAGTTGGTGATGAAAGGGACCGACTTTCCCACAGCCTCTCTCTGGGACGCTGATTGTTCAGGGTCCCTTTGCCGCCCACGTAGCCCTCGCCGAGACGTGCCGCTTCTTTGGGCTCTGCTTTTGGGTGGTGCCTCTCGAACACAGAGGAAATGGTTTCTCACCCTGCTGTCCGCTTCCGAGGGCTCTCGCTGGAGCGCAGAGCCTAGCCCTGTGGGGGAATGGAGGGGTCAGCCGACCCACTCGCCTCCCACTTGGCAGGGGCTGGGAGCCTCCACTGGGGCTGCCCTTCCAGGATGCACCTTGCAAAGAAGGTCGGCATCAGGGGCCTCCGGAGTGCATCCGCACCCCCACCCCGTTCTCACCAGCTCCTCCCCCTCACCTGGGGTCTAGCTTGGGCACCGAACATTCACAGGTTTTTCCTTCTTCAGTTTTGACCCGGACAGGAATCTGAAGCAGATCTGAAGGAAAGGACGTATCCTGGGCATTAATTTCCTGCTTCATATCTAAGTTACGAGGCGAGGGAGCAGGCCTCCATTTGTATGGGTGACCCCCCTCCTCTCCCTCTCTCTCTTTCTCTTTTTTAAATAGTATTAACATCCCAGCCAGAAGTAGAAACTCTGCCAGCATTTCCATTAGAAACCTCATTTTTCAAGGTCTTTTCACTAAACCATAAAACTTTATACCTCATATTAAACAGATCCTAAAATGATCTTGGCCTGCTGTCAGGTTTTTTTTTTTAATATATGTATTAAGGAAAATGATCAATTAAAGGGAAAAAAAAATCAATCCTCTTATTTCCAGTTTGTATCATCAGACGATGTCTTTAAACCATCCTGTCCTGGAAAGGTACCTTTTATTAGGCTTGTCTGTCCTTGGCACAGTTACGTGGTAGGAGCTGGAAGGGCTTATATAAATCTGCATTTAAAATACTTAAAATCAATAATGAAATGCTTTGTATTAACCTAATCCTGGGTAGCTCATGATATATTTATCAAACGAGCCAGTCAGTAATATCATGCCTGCTTCAGAACAGAATTCAAAGAGCAGTCAGTTTGGTGAGATGGATATAAAATAGCTCGTTTGTGGAAGGCAGGCAGGCAGGCAGGCAGGCATGAAAGTTGTCAGAGGCGTGGCCGCAGGGAAGCTCCCCCTGCAGGACGGGGGCACCCACACTTCTTCCCCAGTCTCCGTAAAGCCATGAGTTGGCTTACCTGGGGCAGCTCCTTATGAAATCTCCCCCCATTCCGCTGACGGCAGCCGTGGAGCCGCCGTCCTGCTCTAAGGGGCCATAGAGGTGCCCGGCCGGGCAAGGACTAGTCGATGACATCGCCCCCAGTGCCAGCCCCTGTGGTTTTTCTGTTTCTTGTTGACGACACAGGCATTCGTCACATTCATTCTAGAAGACTTAGATCAGTGGTTTTCAGACTGTGCCAGGGGAGGCTGGAGGAGTGTCTTTGGGCCTCAGCAGTGGGCTCGGAGGATGGGGGTGGAACTGGGATGTAGGACCCCCACGCCTGTTCACGTCACCCAGTTCTGCATTTACTATTTTGGTGTCTTAGGCTTCGGCATATGATTTCATCTGAAAGTATTTGGAAGACTAGGGACCTAGGCTAAAGAGGTAGCAAACTGGCGACTTGTTGGGCCAGCGTGGTTTTGAAAACACAACAAGAACGTGAACATTTTTGGCGGGGAAGTCGCTGTCCGGCCCCGTGTGGGTGCCCGCCACTCCTGAGGTCTTGCTTCAGCCCAGGGACCTGACTCCTGGAGGCATCGGGGCTCGCCGCTGACAGTGCCCCAGCGGAGACAGCAAAGTCAGGGACGGCACTGGTACAGCAAATACACTGCCGATCTCAAGTGCTCACCTTAACGCTTCGGTGTGCTTCTCTTACCTACCCAAAGCTCTAAGCAAAGCTCTGGGTCTGTGCAGGGCATAGTTTGGGCCTCGTTCGTGAGAAAGTGCCACCATAGGAAAGAATGGCCAAGCGGTAGGTACATTGCAATTGAGTGGGAGAAGTCAGGACCCAGATCATTAGAAAATCACAGCATGTTAGAGCTAGAGACAGGCCTCAGAGATCACCCTGGCCAGCCCTTCATCGGTAGGGACAGTAGAGCCCAGGGCAGAGACATGCCTTGCTATGTACAGTCTCTATGGGACGGCGCCCAGCTGACGGCACCCAGCCCCACCCATGGGCCTCTTCACTGGCTGTCCCCTGCTCGTTTCTCTCCCCCGGGCCACCTCTGCCCGGAGTAACCGAGAGCTGATGATCCAGACTGCATTCCCTGGCTTGTCTTGTCTACAACTGTGTTGGTTAATCCTCTGGCCTCTTTGCAACATAGGAGACCAGTCAGGGGACGAGAACATCACTCAGATGCTCAAGCGCGCTCATGACTGCCGGAAGACAGCTGAGAATGCGGCCAAGGCCCTGCTCATGAAGCTGGATGGCAGCTGCGGGGGCGCCTTCGCTGTGGCCGGCTGCAGCGTGCAGCCCTGGGAGAGCCTCTCCTCCAACAGCCACACCAGGTAATTCTCGGCCCTTCTGCCACCAGACGGACATGTGTGCACCTGTGGTCTGCTCACCGGGCCGGACATGTGGGGACCCAGCTCTCAGAGACTGAGGCTTGGATGAGGTCAGAGTTCCCCCCGTGCTTGCCACTTGCTCTGTCCGGGGAGTCAGGGCGTCAGCATGGGAGAGCTGGGAAGGGCCTTCCGTGGCCAGTGTGGGGAACTACAGCCCAGAGAGAAGGGATCGTTTGCTCAAGAAGGTGGAACCTGAAGGTGGAGCCCGAGCCTCCCTTTCTGTCTGGTGCACTCTCTCCCATTTTGTTCTGTTCTCCATTTCTTAATAGTTCTTGGTTTCCAAGAGCGTGTGGGGTAGCGTAAGGCCCATTGCTGCAAGCGGTCGCTAAGCATCCATGACCCAAGCTGCGTCCAATTTCCAGGCTCCATTCTCTCCCCTCTTGTCCTCGGGCCTCTGTCCTTCGTAGGCTCTTCTTGGGCAATAGCCTCCTCCTCTCCCATGTCTCTTGCTCTGCAGAGTGATACCAAATTCAGAGCCGGTAGTCAGCAGACACTCGGTGATGACTGAGTTCAGGTTCTGTGTCTGTGAATCTAGAAACCTGAAGTGGGTACGTGAACGAGATGGGGAGGAAAGCAGCGAAGACCTGGCTAGGCATAATTTGCAGAAGCCATTGGATTCTTCCAGAAGGGGGTAGAGGATCAGAATGAACCCTTTGCCAGCGATCTTCTCATGTCTTACCACCAAAGCCCTAAAACCATGAATGCCTTCCCTTTATGCATCAGTTCGGTCTAGAAAGTACTTTGTTAAAGAACAGATTCTCCTATGGTGGCCAAATCATAAGGGACAGGAAGGTGACTTACCCCGTTCGCACAGGGGAGAAAGCCTCGGCTCAGAGATCTGTCAGTGACTTGGCTAAATAGGGTCTCACGGCCGATAGAGGCAAGTTGGGACTGAGCCCCAGCACTTCGGCACCAACATACTGCTCTTGCTACTACACCAGGTTGCGTATCCTGACATTAAAAAACAGTGTCCACTCGCAGATCTAGTGACAAGAACCACAGAAGGCTGGATGCAATCTCAGGAGCTAAAGGAGAAATACCGACGTTTCCTTGGTGCCTGAAAGTCCTGAAAGTAACGTTCCCATCTCTCTTCCCACTGGCAGGAACCAGCCATGCGGCTGAGTGCCTCCGTTTACCCGCCCCGGCTCCGGGACCCCGGGAGAGGGGCCGCTCCCGACAGCGGAGGGGGCCGGGTGCCCACAGACTCCAGGGAGTCTGCCGCTTTTGACTCCGGCGCCCCGATCATCTTATTCAGTGAAACTGAGATTATAATTTATTTTTTTCTTAAAAACCACATTCTTCTGCTTAACACAGAAAGCAGATGCTCTCCTTAATGGCTTTTCCAGGCGCGGATGATCTATAATTTCCTCGTTCACTCAGGGTAGAAACGTAGTCCCCAGGCTGTCAGCGATGCTGTTCTGTTGAATCAGAGGCCGTGAGAAGCGAGTTGAGGGGGAGTATGTGCTGTTTCGGTAGCTTCAGAGGGCGTGTTATACATCTTTCACTCACACCTCCCCGCCCTCTAAATAATTTCGTTTTAATCCAAAGCAGAGACAAATTTGGAGACAAAAGTTAAGAACTCTCCCCGTCCATTTAAGGGAGATCCTCATTTTGAACATTTGTTAGAAATACTTTAATGTACAGATGAGCCTTGATTCTGAGATGATTTTCTTAGAGAAATTTAATTTTTGGTGATATATTAACACAGGTTGAGATCAATTCAGGACATGGTCTTTATTTTTTTTTTTTTTTTAAGATTTTATTTATTTATTTGACAGAGAGATCACAAGTAGGCAGAGAGGTAGGCAGAGAGAGAGGGGGAAGCAGGCTCCCTGCTGAGCAGAGAGCCCGATGCGGGGCTCGATCCCAGGACCCTGAGACCATGACCTGAGCCGAAGGCAGAGGCTTAACCCACTGAGCCACCCAGGCGCCCCTGGGACATGGTCTTTATTTTTTAAGGATGATCTCAGTCTCAAATGGGTCTTCCATCCAAGTGCAGTGGACTCTAGTTCAGATTTCCCTCTGTTGTCCTTAAAAATTCCCTTTCACCCTCCCACCCAAGTCCAAGCAGCCAGGGTGGGCACGAAAGAACCACACACAGGCCGTTGGTGTGGCATCCCACATTCTGTTGTCCTGACACAACCAGACTACTTTATGCGACACGCAGGCTCTGAGAAAACGTCTCAAACCACCAACCCTTTTCATAATTATAATGACTCATTTTGTGTGTAAGTCTTGCCATTCCAGCTCAGACATCCCCCCATGTCAAGTTCAGGGGAGAAAGAAATGCAGTTTTCCGTGTCGGAGCTTTACCTGGCTCCGTAGCCCCCCTTCCCTCCCCCTGTCATTGACAGGCCCCAAGAATCCTAATCAGAGTGTCGGTCAGCTGTCCCTCAAGGTCTCAGGAAAGGAATGCTGAGTGTCAGGTCTCCAGATGCCTTTCTGGCAGCGGACGGACGTCTCCTGATGACAGGAGGGTCGTGGTTTGGGAAAGGAGCGGCAGCGGAGCACTTACCAGCGAGGAGAATAAAAATGGTAGCCAGCCCGTCAGCTGACCATTGGCGGGAGCCCAGAGACGCTGCTGTTTCGCTTTTGAAAAATCCAGCAGTAGCCTTGTCAGGAGTTATGATTGTCTTAATGGTCAGAGGAACTAGGTCATGTTGATGGCCTGGATAGCTTTCTCAGCATCTCCCAACAGAGGGCCAGGGGACTAAATTGTTGAGGTGGGAATAGGGAACCCTTAGTCAAGCCTACCCTTCCTGTCGAGCATCACAATTTCAGTTCTTTCCATGGAAGCGCAGTCATCGATCTAAATCTACAGGAGGACAGGTGGCCAAGACAGAATAAGCCTCAGCAGGTCTGTCCTAATGGAGACTAGAGCTGCGTCCCTTCTGTCCCGCCGTTGGGTGGGGATCACGGTGAGCCGTGGGAGTCCAGTCACTGCAGCCTCACAGGGGAGCGACCGGGCACCTTCTGGGTGTCAGGGTTCCACCTGGCTGACCGTTCACCCCAAAATCGGAATAAGGGTGCCCACCTTTCACATTTTAAGCTTGTCTTCTTAGGTGAAGTCTCACTGGAGCAGAAAGGAGGGTTGATGGCAGTGGAACCCTGTCCTTTGAAAGGATGGGTGAGATTAGAATGGCCAGCCCATTAGGAAAGGCCTGGGCCACCACCATCAGCAAGCTTCTGGGAGAGAGACCAGATCTGGCTGTTGTAACTGTAATTGTTCACGTCCCTGGGAAGAAGGGAGTTGCTTTCCATCCCAGTTATCAGGAGAGTCCATCCACAGTCCTTGGGATTAATGCTTAGAGGTGCTAGTAGATTCTAAAGTCCAGCTCAGACACGTTCCCCAACACGACAGCCTAGTGCTCAGGCCTGCTGCTCAAATGTCCTTGTCATTTATCTTTTAGGCTCTATGAAAACTAGGTAGAGACCTGAAATGTTTTTTTGTTTTTTTGTTTTTTTTAAGATTTTATTTATTTTAGAGAGCGAGCGCACACGAGCAGGGGGAGGGGCAGAGGGGAGAAGCAGGCTCTCTGCTGAGCAGGGAGCCCGATGCAGGGCTCCGTCCCAGGACCCCGGGATCATGACCTGACCCGAAGGCAGTCGCTTAACCAACTGAACCACCCAGGTGCCCCAGAATTACATGATCATTGTAAAACTAAATTAAAATCCAAGCATAATATCGAATTCTCCATGGGAGGACCCTCACTAGAAAGGACATTGCAAACAGTTCAGGGTGTATTTCCACAGTTTTACCTGTCCATTTTTTCCTTTGTTAAGACCTTTGGCTGAAAATGACAGAATCATATTCAAGTAGCTAAAACAAAAGGGGATCTTGTTGGAAGGGTATTCCACACACAGGAGCTGCCCACATCCAGCCTGTGTGCTCCCTACACACGCCCTTCATGCCCCTGCTGCAGGCGGCTCCCCAGATGACAGGAAAATAGCACAACACTTGCACTGGTACCAAGGCTGACTGGTTTCACTGGTGTCAGGTAAAAAATAAAATTCAAGCTGGGACATCTGGCCCCAGGGCTCAAGTCCTCCTCCTCCTCCCTCCTGCCCCCCATCCCGTCTTCTGTGGCCTTGGCAGTTCCCACAGGAGCCGCATGGGTGAGAGGAGAGGAGGTGGGTCCTAGAAGAGGATGGAAGATGGGAATCTTCCACCAGCAGGCCAAAGCACGGCATCTTTAAAAATCTGATTTTATCCAATTTTTAATCTCCTGAGAATCCTATTATATGGACTCTCTTAAAACTTGCTTTTCCCCTTAGTATTAAATTTTTTTCCATGTGACATTCGTATCTGTCAGTAGCTTCCCACTCTCACATGGGATGACAGTCCTTCGTGTATTCAGACAGCTTCCTCTTGTTGGACAACCTGCCCGCCTTTTCACTACTAACCGTTAGAACTGCCGTCCTTGACCTCACACCTGTCCCTCTTGTACGATTTCAGTGGGAACCTCAAAGAAACAGAATTTGCTGGCCCCAAAATGATTGTTTCCAAGGTCAGAGAGCCCTCCATATAGGATCAAGTTCTTCTCCTCTTCCTCCACACCCTTGCTAAAACTGGGTGGTATAGATTTTTTCGATTTGGCTGATCTCTGGGCAAAAAATACCCTTCATACCTTCCTTTCTACCTCCTAATTGTTAGCGATGTTGAAAATCATTGTAATGTTTAATTTTTCTAATGTCAGGGAAATTGTTAGCAACAGTATAGCTCTCAGGCCTAGATAGTGGCTATCGTGGTGTGTTACCAGTGACTGAATGAGGGAAGGGTTAATGTTTGGTTGAGAGAGGTCTCATTTCCAACAGTGTTATAAGGATACCTTACAAATGGCTATGGAAATAGAATCTGTTTCTCATTTTGACTTCCACTGACAGCTAAGTTCTTGGGAGCTTTCTGGAACCAGGCAGGTTTTGAGGACTTCAGTTATCTGGCACCAGATTTTCCCTGTATTTTGTAAGATAATTTTTCTTCATTTAATCTCCACTTCTCCTAGAGAATTCTGATAACCATCTGAGAGAATATAGACCTAAAAGGTTAGGATCGTGTTCAGGTGTTTTTAGTCCTTAGTGACAGTTGTCAGACGGGGTGGGGAGGTACTCGTAGCCAACACTCCAAGCTGCAGGCAGTTGACAAAGCCCACCTTCTGTCTGGAGGAATGGGGGGTCACTTATGAGTGGCTGATCCCCTCCTTCGAATCAATTTGAAAGGCTCAGCAAAACAGAAGGCCAGCCTGATGGCATTTTCCTTCTGAAAATGAGCTGCCCCTTGGTGGAAATGAGCTCTTAATGGGGGCCAGGTAAGACATCGATAAAAACTCAGGGAAAAACCCATCTCTGGTTTTTGTGGCAAAGAAATGAAATGCCATTCTAGCTTTTTGCCATGACAAGATGAGGAGGCTGCAGAAAAATGGATTTTTCTTCTAAAAAGCAGGCTGGGGAATTGTCTTGAGGATGAGGCTGGGACATGAAGGAGGGGGACAGAGGACCGGATATTTGACATCCACAGCTACTTCACTAAACCTGAGTCCATGTCCCATCATGGCCAGGGCAGGTGGAAGGGTAGGGTGTCCCAGGCTGCCGGCACTGACACACACACCCCCGGCTGTAGGCCACCCCACATGCAGTGTGCCAGAAGATTCCTGGCAACTCTTGGATGTGGAGCAAAGCCAGCAGGAGGGGCCTCCCGCAGAGCATCCCGGAAAGGAGAAACCCACGTGACCTGGCCCAGCTTCTTAAAAAAAACAGAGCAGAATGCAAAGATGGGCTGTTCCACCATTCTGGGGTGGGCTGGGGCTCTCCACCTGCAGCCCTCCCCGAAATCCCTCTCAGAGAACAGGCCTTCCACCCTGGAGATGAGGAGTAACCGGTCGGGGTGGGCAGTGATTCATTCCCCCTTGACAGCCAAGACCAGCCAGCATTCCAAGCTGGGAGAGCTAATGGATGACCTAAGCCGGGCCCAGCAGCCAGTGGCAGGCCCTCGGGAGACCGGCAGCGCCTTTGTCTGCAGGAGGCAGAGGACAGGCCGGCGGCTTCCCTGCCTTTCACACTGTCACAGTCCTATTCCACAGTGGAACATTAGGGCACAAAGCAGAATTGTAATTAACCCCCCTGATCCGCTCCCTGCTGGCTTCCCAGAAGGGAGGGAGGGAAGCCACAGGGGCTTCGGGGATGCAGTGCGTATCTGGAAATCAAACTTTGCCCTGTAAGATCATTTTCGAGTGCTGAACTTCCCACAAGGGTCCATCTGGGGAGGGAGATCTTGTTTCTTCTTTTTTGAAAACTATACCCATGGTAGAGACAGTGAAATAAAGGCCTTTCCCCTGGCCAGGTATCAGGTCCCAGACCCTTGGGGGTCCAGGACACCCCAAAGCCTGTCAGCCTCTGCCCACCCATGTTGGTGTTTCCTCGAACATTCTAGGTGGTTTCTCTAGTCCCTAGAGAAGTCCCTAGCACTTGCTGCGTTGCTTCTCCCTCAGCCCCGGTATTCTGCATGACCTGCTAGGTGACTGTCATCCCCAGAGGGAGCCCTTGAGTCTGTGCAGGGAGGTGCTGGAGGTGGGCACAGCTGTTTCTCCAACTCCCCCAGAAGGAGTGCTGCACTAGCCAGCCCTGCCTGCTTCGGGACCCATCCTTCCCTCCCAACAGCCTGGTGATAGGGTACTTACTCGTATTCCCACTTTACCGCAGCCTGGGAACGTTGGGTCATTTCCTCTGGACCGTAAAGCTAGGCAGCGGCAGAGGAAGAACATCTGCTCAGGTCTGTCTGATGTCAGAGATCTGCTCATCATCCCTGGCACCTGCCAGATCAGCCCAAGAGTGTATGGCCTTTCCCTAGAGGTTCTGGGGGCGAGGGGAGTCCCATTACCCCACAGGCTACTGTGCAAATGCCCGCCTGTCTTATGGGGTAGACCAGTTGTTCGCAAACCTGGGGTGCCTCAGGATGATAGGGAGGGTCCATGAGAATGCAGATTGCTGGGCCCGCTCCCAGAGTTCCCTGTCTAGAGGTCTTGGGGGTGGGCCTGAGAGTGCGCATTCCTAACAAGTTCCCAGGTGTGGCTGCTACGTCTAGCCCAGCAGCGACTCTGCCAGCCACTGGGGTCCACCAGCCCGGTTGAGAGGAAAGTCTGCCCACATAGTATCCCTTTAGTGCCTGTGGGATAACTACAGAACTCTAAGCTTCTAGTGCTCTTCGAATTTTGAAATTTCTCTAAGTGAGAGAGAACAAAGGGTACCTGGAGTGTAAATGTTCTATTTCTTAAAAAAAAAAAAATTAATCCAAAGAAAGTATGTCCAAAAACTCGTCTGGGTGGTAGGTACATGGGTAATTGGTTCATCTCTGTGGTTTTCTCGATGTTTAAAATTTTTCAAAATAATTTTAATATAAGGAAGGGCGAGGGTTGTAAAGTGAACCTCCGGTCCCGAGTCCGGGCTCCCCGGGAGAGGCTCTCATTCCTGAAGCCCCCTCGGGGCTCCCTGGAAGAGAAGTGTTGCTCTTGCCCAGCGCCGCGCGGTCCGGACATGCCGCGCCCGTGAGCGCAGCCCCACGCTCAGCCCTGTGAAGTGCTCTGCCAACAGGGCCACCGCCGCAGTTGGCTCTGGTTTCCTTGCTCATTCGTCTGTGGGACGTTTAGATGTCTGTCCCTCCAGGTCCTTGTCGACAGTCCGTGAAGGTAAGCGCTGAGTCCTACTTGAGTGGTTTTGTTCCAGCACGCCTACCTACCCCCCCAGCCCCCAGCTGGGGGCAGGCAGTGCTTTACTGCAGAGCGGGGGATGCTGAGGGAGGGACCCCGATATCCCTCCCTGGGAGCGGTCCACCAGTCCCGAAGTCCCACCGGCCTCCCCAGCGCCCTCTGCTGGGGCTACTGTTAGCTCGTTCGCTTCTCTTGAGCCGCTTGTTTCTTTATGAAATCGGCACCTGAAGCCTTCCAGCCAGAGGGTGTTGCTGCTTCTCCCTCCTTGTCTTTTTTAAAATGCAGCTTGAGAAAACACAGGAACGGTGATGGATCATAATAATTGTTATCCTCCTTCCTGCCTCCCAGCTTCCATCATCTCTTTCCGAGATTGTCGCAAGAGCCCAGAACAGGTCTCCCTGCCTCTGCCCTTGCCTCCCTGCGTCTCTCCTCAGCCCAGGGGCCAGAGGGATCCTATTAAGATGTAAGGCAGATCACGTCACCCCCTCTATTACAAACCGTCCAATGGCTTCCGTTCTAATTCTAGAGAGAAAGCCAACCCTTATAAAACCTGACAGGACCTGGCACCCCCCACCCCTCACATACACACCCTCTTCTCTGACCAGCTCTCATCCTCCTTTTCCCTTAACTGACTCCAGCTCAGCCACACTCACTGCCTCAGGGCCTTTGCATTCGCTGTGTCCTCTGCCTGGATTGCTCTTCCTCCAAATACCCACACAGCTCCCTTTCTCACATCCTGTGGGGTCTACTTTATCCTTAGGTCTACTTCATGTAACTTTTCATGAAGGCCCTCCCTACCACTCTGTTGCACAGAATAAGCCCATCTTCTCTTTGTGCTCCCCATAATTGCTTCATTTTTCTCCGTGGTAATTCTCACTGTCTGATGTACTGTGTATTTTACTTGTTTGTCTCCCCTATTAGAATATGAGTTCCATGAGAGCAGAGATTTTTCTAGGGCCTAGAAGAGTACCTCCTAGTGGCCCTCCAGTATCGCTTAAATGAATGATAGCTATACTTACTGAGTGCTTACTGCGTGCTAGGCACTGTTCTAACCACTTTGCATTTCAACTTTATTTTATAGATGAGGAAGTAGGCCCAGGGAGGTTGAGTCATGCTACCTGTAAATCTATCAAGTGCCAAAGATTGGCTTACAGGTCCAGGTAGCCCCTCTGTATTAGGGTGCTCCAGAGAAACAGGACCGATGGGGGTAGAGGTGGCCATATGTATATATAGGAAAAGAGTGACTAATTTTAAGGAATTGGGTCATAGGATTATAGGGACTGGCAAGTCCTAAATCTACAGGGCAGGCACACTGACTGGAGACCCAAGGAAGGCTTGATGTAGCAGTCTTGAATCTGAAGGCTGTCCAGAGGCAGAATTTCTTTCTTGGGGGACCTGAATCTTTTCTCTTAAGGCTTTCAACTGATTGGACAAGACCCACCTACATCATGGAAGGTAGTTTGCTTTACTGAGCGTCTGATTTAAATATTAATGACATCTCGGGGTGCCTTGGTGGCTCAGTGGCTTGAGCGTCTGACTCTTGATTTTGGCTCAGGTCATGATCTCAGGGTCATGGGATCAAGCCCTATGTCAGGCTCCTTGCTCAGCAAGGAAACTGCTGGAGATTCTCTCTCTCCCCCTCTGTCCCTGTCCCCATGCTCACTCACTCGCGCTCTCTTAAATAAATCTATGTTAATTACATCTTTAAAAAGAATACCTTCACAGTGGCATGTAGATGGGTGTTTAGCCAAGCACCTGGGCGCTATGCACCAGCCCTGTTGCCGCGTGAAATGAACCATCGGAACCTATAAGTGGGTGTTGCTCCTTTCCTCTGCAAGATACATGCTACCTGCCCTGATGGGCTGAAGCAGGCGGGGTGGGAGAGCAGCCCCTCGGGGTCTGTGGTGCTCAGGAACTTGCAGTCCTAGCGGGAGTTCTCTGGCTCGAAGATCACCTAAGCCGCAGGATGCCCTCTTCCTCCTGTGCCCGGCCAGCTGCGTGGCGGGGCTCCAGCTCATCCCCTCTCCTCACCCTTGTCTCCGCAGAAGCCCTGTCTTCTAGATAGTGCGTCACACACACGAGTGGAGTGGTCCTTGGTCACACCTAGGTTATGGAGCCATTGCATCTGCTGAGTTGGGGTCCCGGGCCTATTACCCCTGTTCCAGGGTGAGGCGAGGAGGGCAGGCCTGGGCCTCCAGCAGCCAGCTACCTGTGGAGACCACGCCTTGCTCCTGGCACAGCTCCTAGCAACGGGAGTCCTGGGAGGGTGGGACTGAGGAATGACAGCGGCCCAGTGTCCAGCCTCATGACCAGGCAAGCCGCCTGACATCTCTGAGCCTCAGTCACCAAATGTATAGTGACAGAGATAATGCCAACCTGGCCTGTTTTGATGAGAGTTCAGTGGGCCCTTGCTTGTTTTCCGACATCTTTCCAAGGCCAGGGCCATGAGGGCTATGCCAAGTGTCGGCGGGTCCCCAGTGTAGGTCCAGAGAAACTATAGATCCACACCAGCTTCAAATGCTTGAGGACTGACAGGGTGCAGAGGGCCTCATTCTGAGCCAGTGGGGGCAGCCTGCCCACTGCCGGAAAAAGCACCCTCTTAAGAGCCCAAGCCTCAGTTTTCCTGCGGTGTTGGCCCTTGCGTGGTGGCCTGAGTGGCACAGAAACCTTCAGGGGTCCCCGTGTTCTCAGGGTTCATCCTAAGTGCTCCTCGGGTCTGGCAGCCGTCACCATTGAGCACGGGCCTCCCAGGGCCCCATGGGCAGACCTGGGTCCCTGTGGTGGACAGTATACTCAGCCGTGAGGCAGGACGAATGGCGTGGAGGTGGGGGTGGGGGGGTGTTCTGCTTTCTAAGTTATCACAGTAGCAATACGCATGGGGGTTTTCAGTACCCCACTCCCCCTTTTCCACCACACCTTCCAACTCCTGCCCCAAGTGGACTGCCGCCGCAGTCCTAGACGTCTTTGCTTCTGTGGGATCATTTCCTTAGAATGCGTTCTTAGAGTCCACATGTTGTGTTAAAGGGGGTAAGCATTTCTGTTATTCTTCAGACTGATTTCTGTCCTAAAAGGTGGTATCAGTGTCTGATGGCACAGAGAATGCTTTTTTTGGAGGTGCGGGCGGAGGGGTTACCACGGAGTCCAGAACAAGACCGGCTCTCGGTGGCTGGGAACCTGGGAACCGTGAGAGGTTTGCTGTCTCCTCAGCACAACCAGCTCCACGGCCAGTAGCTGCGACACCGAGTTCACTAAGGAGGACGAGCAGAGGCTGAAGGACTACATCCAGCAGCTCCGGAATGACAGGGCCGCAGTCAAGCTGACCATGCTGGAGCTGGAGAGCGTCCACATCGACCCCCTCAGCTACGATGTGAAGCCCCGGGGGGACAGCCAGCGGTTGGATCTGGAGAACGCCGTGCTGATGCAGGAGCTGATGGCCATGAAGGTACCGCGGGGCTGGGGCGGGAGCAGCCCGGGGCCGCGTGCTGCCGGGTCCTCTGGGGTGACAGGAGAAGGGCCTCTGGAGGCACGTCAGCCATGAGGACCAGTCAACCCCGCCTGGGTTCTGTCACCTCCCCCTGGGTTCCATCACCTCCCCCTGGAGGACGGCCAGAGCCTCATCTGTAGACAGGACTAGTCTCCGTGTGTCTGGGGTCCCTGGGGCTGGACATGACCCCGGGGGGTGCGGGGCAGCTGAACTCCGGAGGAGGCCCCGGGGTGTCTCAGCTCCCCTCCAGAGCACCTCATTCTCCAGGAGAAGCCAGATCAGGTCCCTGGAGGCGGGAGCAGCCCCTGGCCCCGTAAAAGGACCTCTCCTCTCCCGGAGCTTATGGTGCTTCCAGGGTGGATGCTGACATTAATGAGGAGTAGGGGAGGACGGGGCGAGGAGGGGTGCAGCGCTTGGACCAGAGCCCCGCTGTCCTGATGTCCTTTTCCCTTCCAAGCCACGGGGAGCCCGCTGGGGTCCTGACGCCCTCCAGGGAAGTGGCCGGTGCCATTCACATCCGTGTTTCCTGATAAGATTCTGGGCTGTTCACCAGCCAGCTGGCTGAATTATCTGCTGGCATCTGGAAAGTCGGAGGTGTGGGGAGCGTTCTTGGACAGCTAGCACCTGTCATCGGGAAGCGGTTACATGGCCATCCCTTCCTTGGGACTCACTTTGCAAGGCTCTGGCCAGGGTGTCAAGCGTGGGGCCTCCCTCTGCTGAGTACTTTCTCAGAAGACAGCTGTGGAGTGGTAAAGAACGTACCGGTCTGTGTTCCCAGCTCCCGCTGGGAGCTCCCCAAACCCTTGGAATTTCCTGAGCGGGAGCAGTGTCTTATGCTAATGCGGCCAGTCCAGGCGGGCCCCCTGAAAGCCAGCACCCCAGCTGTCCCTGGAAGGATGGAGCCTGTGATTAGAGGGTTGGACTTTGAGTCCCTTGACCTCCAAGGGAAGGAGGGCTGCAGATTGAGTTTCCCTGTGTGGCTAGTGATTTCATCCATCGTGCCCAGTCCTGAAACCCCAGTAAGATCCCTGGGCACCGAGGCTCAGGAAAGATCTGCGTTCAGCGCTCTTCTAGGCACCCCCCCTTCGTGTGCACCCCCTGTGGTAAAACCCTGATCCTAAGTACAGCGCTTTCCTGAGTCGGAGCGAGTTGTTGATCCCGAGTGGGTTGTGCACGTCCCCGAGTTGGTGAGAAGGGCAAGTGGCCCAGGCCCCTCCCACTACTCATGGCTGGTGTTGGAAGTGAAGGCGGTCTGGGAGGTCTGCGAGAACTCAGGAAGTCCAGGCCAGAGTGTGTTGGATTGTGTGCCCCCAGCTGGAGCGGGGACAGAGTAACCGCTGGTCAGGAGCGCGGTCCTGCAGGGCTGGGGCAGAGGCGGGCACCTGTGAGGCCTGCTACCATGGGGCGGTACGAGCTGGCAGCCATGTCCCCGAGCCTGCTCTCCACACTCCACTCTGCTGTGCACAAAGGCCTGATTCGCACAGCCCTGGGTCCTGCAGTGTCTCTGGCCCCCGGGTGTTGAGACAGGAAGGGTTCTCGGGGACAGAAGCCAGCTTAGGGACCAGAGGCAGGTCTGTTGGGCCAGGTGGGTCGAGGAAGTGCTGCGCTAACGGCTCGTAAGTGATGTCTTCTCTGGAACCAGCACTGTCCCTGCAAGAGAGCAGGCCCCCCTCTGGTTAACTCACCTCTGGAAAGAGGAGCCACCAGCAGGGGTCAGCCCAGCACCCTCAGGTCACTTGCTCAAGGTGTCCCTGTCCTTGGCGGCTGCTCAGTCTGGAGTCTCCCTGAATCCTGGGAAGACTTTGGGCAGTGGCAGCGGATTAGGAATCAGCCCTTTGCTTCCGAGCTGGCTTATCGTGTCCCACCCACTGAGCTTAGACCCTGACTTCTGTTCCGTCTGGGGAACCCTCCTGCAACCTGGCTGATTTCTCCTCTCGCCCATGAGCCGGGCACTGGGTCCGTCATCACAGTGCCTCTTTCCCCAGTTGGGAGCCCTGCTTGTGGGCCTTTGTGCCCTGTGGCATGAGCTGTGAGGCTGCCCTTTCTTTATGTGTTCCAGTCATCATGTTTCATTTGGCCAAAGGCTAAGTATTTCCTTTTTTATTTGAGCCAAGATGTGTGATAAATTCCGGGTTACTCTGGCCAGGAAAGACATTTTTGGTGGAATAAAATATTCCCTTTGCTATTTGGAAACAAAATGTGTATACATCATAGAAATTGTCTAAAAGAGCAGAAATGGGGCGTCCAGGTAGCTCAGTTGGCTAAGCTTCTGACTTGATTTTGGCTCAGGTCATGATCTCAGGGTCGTGAGATCGAGCCCCGCATCAAGCTCTGTGCTGGGCGTGGAGCCTGCTTAAGACTCTCTCTCTCCCTTTCCCCTCCTCCTCTCTCTCTCTGTGTCTCTCTAAATAAGTTAATTAAAACTTTTTAAAAAGAGCAAAAATTATAAAAAGCTGGGAGAGAAATAACCCATAATGTGGTCCAGAGGCAGCCACGGCTGGTGTTCAGGCTTCGGTCCCTGCCTGTGAGGTTTGTGAAGGATAAACATCAGAGTCCTCTCCCATCCCTCTGCACCATGCTCATGGGGATGTGTGCACCCCTTGCACAGGCACAAGCAGCAGGTTATGTTGGATTTCACCGTTTCATTCTAGGATACAGTTGCTGAGAAACTCAAGTTTTCTGGGTTTTTCACTTCTCGTACATGAAATAAACAGCTTTTCGTTTCTAGATGATCTACTTGGTTCCTTTTCAAATCCACTCTTCTTCTTCGAATAGCCTATCCTTCCATTATGACCCTTCCTCCATTTTAAATATTTGTTTTCTCATGTTTCACCTGTCGTCTCTGGTTCTCGTAAATGCTGATTCTGTCTCACATGATTTGTTTCATTTCCCTTTCATGTGGATTGAGGGGAGGGCGTGCCTAGCAGCTCATCTTCAGTGGAGATGGTGTCTTCCATGGGGTCTTGTGGGTCCTGGGTTGTAGATGTCCCTCCACCGTGGTTCTGTGCGTGGATCTGTGGGGACCCACGGATTATAGAGGTTTAGGGCTGGTTTCTGTTACATTCCTGACTTAGGATTCCTGTTTCACCTCTACACACGACAAGTATGTGGCTCTGATTCCTCAAAACATGCTCTTGCTTTTCCCACCCAGACCTTGAGGGATAAGCTTCCTCATCACATCTCCAAAAAGGAAATCTTCTTGTCTTTTACTCTAGGCAGTACTTGGAGAGTCGTGGCTCACGTAGGGGGTCTCCATTCTGGCTCTCTGCCTGCCCTTAGCTCAGGTGCCGGGAGCCCAGGTCCTGGGGCCTCCATATTGGTCTGAAACCTCTGTTGGCCTGTATTATGGCCGCCTTGCCTTTCCTCTTGGGCAGAGTCCCTTCTTCATTTCTGGCACTCATGGATTCATCTTTCCTTCTTTCAAGCTTGCCTATATATGTTTGTTCTGGGTGTGACTAGTTCCCTTAGCTCATTACGCAACATTGCCAGAGACTTCCGAATCCTATTTCTGATGGCAAAAGATGAGACTTCAGTGTATGGAAACAGCTTTCATTCTGGTTTTATATCCCATCTTTAGGAGAGGTATGGGTGCTGCTTTTGAGCAGTCACTGAGCACACTGCTTTCTGCATGTCTGATGCCTCCCCAGCCCTGATGTGAGTATTACTAGTCGTAGTGGGTTTCCTCTAGGTGTTTCCCTATACTGGAGGGTGAGAATGTCTACACTCCAGCTCTGGCTTACCCAGAAGAACATACCAGGCCTGCGGCTTATTACCTCAGAAAGGTCAGTTCAGGGGTAACTAGTCAGTGACCTTGGTGAATGCTTCTCAAGGCGGTGACTCAGTTATAGAGAATCTTTGTAAGTAAGCTCATGGAGTGAGCAGGGAAGACGTGGCGGTCACGTGGTGGTGGAATCACATGACTGGAGTCGTGCATGGGCTCACCTGGAGGGAGGGACTATAGCTTTGATGGTTAAGAGCCAGCCTGGGTTCAAACTCCTCCTCCCAACTTACCCAGTAACTGTGGGCAGGTTTCCCTCTGCATGCCTCAGTTTCCCATCCGTGTAGGGAGATGTTCATAATTCCTACCTCAAACTGGAAAAATTAAATGGCTCACTTTGTATAAACGTCTAAAGCAGTGTCACATGCCCAGTAAGTGCTGTTGGCTATTGTTACCTGGTTCCTAGTCCCCGTTTTCGAGTTACTTCTTACGTACTCTCCCCCAGAAAACTCTAACTGGAGTTCTCTGACACACTTCGACAAGTTATCCGATGAGTAGTCAGTCACCTGTGGGGGACTGTTTCCACTGATCTCATTTGGGCCTCCTGAAGTAGGTAAGAGCTTAGGTGATCTTGCTGTGGGCACAGCCACCCACCTGGCTCAGCTGCGGGGCGCCAAGGGAGGGTCGGCTGTGTGGATGGGGGCCATGGAAAAGGAAATGGGAATTGGAAGAGTGCTGGTCAGACCCAGTCTCCCATCGATGACCCTCCTTCACAACCTCTTTGACTGATGGCGCATGGCTGACGCATGCCGGAAAACTGTTTCCAACAGAGACAGGCGTGCCCCCGGGGGGGGGGGGGGGGAGGCGGGAGCGGGAGTGGCGGGGGGAGGTGTGTTCCAGTTGTTTGAAAGGTTTCTCTTATAGTGAGCCAAAATCTGCTTGCCGCTACTCCCCTTCATTTATCTCCATTCCGGTCCACAGAGTGACAAAGCACATGGCTTTATCCACACACGAGTCCTTCAGATGGCGGAGACAGCTGGCTTGTCTCCTCCCGGTCCTCTTGACCCGGCTGCGAGCCGGTAACTCCACCACAGGGCGCGGGTCCCAGCCTCAGACACCCTCGTCACTGGCCCGCATTCCCACGCCCGGTCCTGCTCCCACAGCCCGGGTGCCTCATACTACCTGTGCTCCGCAGGAGGAGATGGCCGAGCTGAAGGCGCAGCTCTACCTCCTGGAGAAGGAGAAGAAGGCCCTGGAGCTGAAGCTGAGCACGCGGGAGGCCCAGGAGCAGGCCTACCTGGTGCACATCGAGCACCTGAAGTCCGAAGTGGAGGAACAGAAGGAGCAGCGCATGCGCTCCCTGAGTTCCGCCAGCAGTGGTGGCAAGGACAAGCCCGGCAAGGTAGGAGCGAGGGCGTGGGGATGCCCCAGCCCCGGCCTTCCCTCCCACCCAGCCTCCACCTGCTCCCCCTGCCCCACAGCCTCAGTTGCCTTATTTGCATGGGCACTCCAAGCCTTTCTAGAGATCTTAAAGAAGGTAACATTTTGAGTGCAAAGAAAGCAAATCCACTTTTTTAAAAAAATTGCACTTAAGGTATTAGTGACAGCATTTTCCTATGCCACGGTCTGATCAGGGCAGTGATCTGGCCGTTGCCCAGGGGTCTGACACCGGGCTGCCTCCTGGGCTCCCCCGCCTGGCATGGCGACTGTTGCCTGTGGCTTGTTGGTCACATCGGTACTGATCATCGCATTGGTTGGCCGCCTGTAAATCTCAGTGCTGAGGAAGGAGCAGGTACCCCCATTTACCCGAGGGAAACGGGGCTCACAAGACGTGAGGGGGTCTCACAGCTAGTAAATGCAGAATCAGGTTTTAACCCGACTTTGGCTCATGCCCTCCTCCTCTCAGCCGCGGCGCCACTCCAGCTTCTGTTGGCATTTCTGCCAATGGTGAGAGGGGAGGCCGGAAGCCACTGAGGCAGAAGAGGAGGAAGGCGGGCCCTGGATCACACACAGGGTGTCACAGCGTGTCGGCTGACAGGTGATGTCATCTGGGAAACTCACTCCCATGAGCCCAGAAGTCTCTTTCTCCAGAACCCAAGCTCATTCCATCATGCTGTATCTCAGAATCATTCCAAATATTGCAGTGAGAAAAAAATACTTCAGACCCTGAAGAATTATATCCCTTGTCCCAGGGTACAGAAATTTTGTATTCTGCATTGTACCCTCTCTTCTTAATAAATGCTAGCTTCTCCAAGCCCTAGTTGGTTTCCAACCCAGGACCCGGGGACATACGCTGACTCGCTGGTCTCAGGAATGGCTTCTCACAGCCCAGATGCAGCGGTGTCCCTGGGAGTTTTGCACCTGGAAAGGAAGCAACTTGCCGATTGGTGTGGCAGTCAGTGGTCACTCCCTAAACAGCTAAGAACTGTGGGGCGAGCTTCGCAGAGGGCCACGGCTACACTGTGTCTATCTCTCACCTAGTGAGGGAGTCGAAGGAGTTCAAGTCCGTGGCCCCTGGCTGGGCTGTCCTCCCGAGACCTGGCCTCTTGCCCGTCATGCATTCACGAGACGGATGGGGGCTGGTCCTGCCGAGGTGCCGGAGGCAGTTCGAGGAGTTTCTATCCAGAGAGGGACACCGATGGGCAAACAGATGATTGTAACATGGTGACCTAAGACCAGGGATCAGTTCCTCGTGCAGTGGGAGACTGCAGGACCGACACAGAGCCCAGGTGTGGAAATTTGGGACAGGTTTCCTGAACCAAGAGCTAGTGGAGAAGGGCAGCTAACCCGATGAGGAGGGTTGGGGCAGAGAGGTCAGTGCCCCATAAGCCAGTGGGGCGCCAAGGGCAAAGACCCAGAGAGAAGAGGACTACTGGTACGGTGGCTGACGAGGTGAGGCAGCTATGCTGTCCTGAGGACAGGGAGAAGTCACGAGGGCTTTGCAGCAGGGGACGACGTGTCCCCGTGTGGGCTGCAGAGGGGTCCCTGTGAGAGGCCCCGTGAAACCATCTGCCCAGTGCCTGCGGAGTGGAGTCTGGGTGGACAGCAGCCTACAGAGGGTTTCATATGATAGTATCTGGGGCTCAAGAAAATGGGGTTTCCCCATTTGAGTCTGTTTGCAGTCGCTCTGGGACAGAGCTGCGGGACAGAGCGCCCGTGTTCGCCGGCGTGTTCTGAGGGGGTGGTGGGAGCAGACCTACCGGGCTCTTGCCAGAAGGGCCATGAGCCGAGCATTTTCCCCTAGTTCCTGGTGTTTATTTTGACTGAGGGAAACACTGTGTAGTGTGGAATGGCTTCAAAGTACAGAGATCTAATGGAAAAGGCCAGATGGTTTTATTTTAAATTTTTTTTTACATTCAAGTAAGAAGCTTTATAAGAGAGAGTACCTCGTGTTGTTGAGGTAATGAAATGATTGGAAGCTCATTGTCTGGTCTTTCAAATGTCAGATGCGTTTATTCTCTCGTGAAAGCTCCCTTCCGGGCTCTTCATTGGGCCTCACTGGTCGGTAGATGAGGCAGGCCGTGTGTGGGAGGGGTCGCCAAGCTGCAAAGTCTTCAGGTCACACAGACAGCTCTGCAAGGACGGAACTGGGCTGTTCTAGAAGGTGGCCTGGAAGCAGACACCGTGTGGACACAGAGGGGTGTGGGCTGTGTTCTAGTAACGCTTCATTCACGGACACTGAAATTTCATAGAATGTGTACACATCACAAAATCCTCTTTTTCTCATGAGTTTAAAAATAGAAAACAATGCTTAGCCCGCGGGCCTTAGAGGAGCAGGCGGCAGGCCAGGCGCGGAGCTGGCACAGCCGCTCTGGCTCCAGGCGGCGGGTGTCGTGCTTGCCCCCAGACTGCGCTCCGGCCGACGAGCTGGAAGGAACGCGGGTGGCCTTCAGGTTCCGCAGCTCTTGTGTCTGTGCGACACACACGACCGCATGTGTTCAGGGACAGGCACCGGGCCAGACAGAGCCACCCCAGGCTCTAAGGACCCTTAGGAAACGCTAACGTCACGTAGGAGCCGATACCCAGAGAGAGAGGGTGTTGGAATCTGAGCGGCTGCTGGGGGCTGGCGAGGGGGCCTGGGTCTTCAGGGCCGAGGCGGGGAAGGCGGCGCAGGCCGAGGTGTCCGGAGGCTGGCGGGGCCGCCGCAGAGGGGGCCCCCGGGGCGGGTCCTGTGCTGGAGACGGCTGAGGGAGACCCTGGACCCTCCTGTCATCTGGACTGGGGCGCTCAGTTCATACATCCCAGCGCGATACAACTTTCCGCTGACCTCCCATCTCCTGGGACAGACCACAAGCTTTTTATTCTCAAGCCCGGGTTGTGGTAGCTCCTCAGTAGGTGTCCGTTGAGCACGTGGTCAGAGGAGCCCCCTCCCCCCCCCGGGGCCCCGGTTCTGCAGCGCGGCGGCTGCCCTCCGTCTGCGCACAGGGAGAGGAGTGCTCGGAGGGGTCCAAGGGTTGCTTTACGAGTGGTCTGAACTCCTTTTAGGATTTAGGAGTTCGAGCTCTCATGCTACCTCAACTACCAAGTGAGAGGATTGGGTTTAGACAACGTCAAAGTTCCTGTCTAAGGTTAACATACAAGTGGGGTCACAACCGAAACTAATGTAATATGTATCAACTATACTTCAATTAAAAAAAGGGGGGTCGTCTGTGGCTCAGTCCGCTAAGCATCTGACTCTTGGTTTGGGGTCAGTTGTGATCTCAGGATGGTGAGGCGGAGGCCTGCTGGAAGCCCTGCGTCAGGTTCCACCCCTCCCACCCTACCGTGTCTCTCTCTCTCTCTCTCTCTCTCTCTCTCTCTCTCACACACACACACACACACACACACACACACACACACACACACGGAGGGTGCACATCTGTCTTTTTTTCCTGGGTTTTCTAGATGATTACACTGAATCCACTAAAGCCCCAAATCTAGAGAAGATTGGTTTTCTCCCAAGAAGTGGGTTGGGGGAGGGGGCAAGAATACTCAGGTGCATTTCCCACTCCTCTTTTATGACTCACAAGAGGCTTACCCCAGGGGTAAAGAGCACAGATCTATCTGTAAGCAGCTGACCTGGGTTTGAATCCCGGGTCCACCCTGTCCTCACTGATGACTCGGGGCAACATAACTTCTCTGTGCCTTCGTTTTCCCCTTGGTAAATGGGGGTAAAGACAGTGTCTGCCTCAGAGGGTCACCACGAAGACTCAGTGGGAGAACGTGTGTGTGTGCGGTGTGCTCAGAGCACGCCGGGAGTCCCCATCGCCCAGCAGCCAGCCTGCAAAGGTCCAGAGAAGTGGGGCAGGGCGGCCTTGCGCGTCCGAGGTGCTCCCAGGCTTGGCTCCAGGGCTAACCAGAATATGTCTGCTGTCCTCAGGACTGTGCCGATGCCACCTCCCCAGCTCTGTCACTGGCTGAACTGAGGACAACGTGCAGCGACAGCGAGCTGGCTGCCGAGTTCGCCAGTGCCATCCGTAGGTAAGCCCCCTTCCCACGGCCCCGGTGAGCGATGGATTCCTGGTTCTCTGGCTGCGCGTGTCAGCTCTTGGGTCATTACAGGGAAGGAGCAGGTGCCGAGGGGTCCGACTTTTACCCAGGCCTTGGAGGCTCAGCGTGGAGAAGGCCTGCTGGTGCCAGGCCTTTCGAGAGGGGAGCGGCAGGGGAGAGCATAGAGGCAGTCATTTCACCTGCAAGCAGGAAAGGTCTCTTTGTTTGCTTTTTTTTGTTGTGCTCTTGCATTGACGAGGACAGCGCTAAATGGTGATGATGAAACAGTCATCTGTCTCGTACCCAGCGTTAGTGGGAACACTTCCTTTCAACATCACTGGCTCTTTCCAGTCAGAAGGCCTCATAAGTGTATTTATTCAGTCCTAGACAGCCTTCTTCTGCTATCTCAGTCTTTCTTTCCCTCCCTTCTTTCTCTCCTTCTGCAAGGAGAAACATGCTGACTCGTCCTGACTGTCTCCCACAACATAAGCTGGCATGTTCCCGCCATCCTTTTGCACTGCCGTCCAGTAGGCATGGAACGCAAGCCACCTAGGAAGTTGCACATTCTCTAACAGGCAAGTTCAAAAAGTAAAAAGAGGGCACCTGGTGGCTCAGTTGGTTAAGTGTCTGACTCTTCGTCTCAGCTCAGGTCTTGATCTCAGGGTCATGAATTCAAGCCCCACGTCGGGCTCCACGCTGTGTGTAGAGCCTACTTTAAAAAAAAAAGTAAAAAGAAAGCCGTAAATCCATGCTAATTTATTTTATTTAACCCAGTATATCCAAAATATCCTTTCAATGTGTAGTTAGTGTTTTTTAAAAGATGTGTAAGACAGTTTTTCTTCCTCCTCCTCCTCTTCCTCATTCTTCTTCCTCACTAAGTCTTCAAATCTGGTATATATTTTACACTTACAGCACATCTCACATTCAAACCAGCCAACATTTCAAGTGCACGGGAGCTCACGTCCTCATTCTGGAAAGGTTCTCTGGCTCAGTTTCCCAGCTCACAAATTCCTTCTCTGCTATATCCATTGTGGTGTGTGGCTTCTATGTTGAGTTTTTTCATTTTGGCGATGAAATCTGTCATCTCTTTTTTAACAAGATGAGGATATTTATTATTTACATTCTAAAAACGTTACTCTGCTGTAGTAACTGTTTCCTCACGTGTAAGTTCTTTTTGGAGTCGAGCTTTGTGACTCCTGGTTTTGGGTCACAACCCCAACTGTTGGGCTTCCTGTCCTCCTGGCCGATGACGCCTCTCTGCAGATGGGGCCCAAGCGTCAGGTCCCCTGATGTCTGCACGGCTGGCGCCTTTGGTTGGGCACCTCTGAATCCCCTTCCTCTTTTCTAGCAGCTTTCTTCCCTGTGCATTTTGAGTTGTGGTTTCCCTTTTCAAGAAGAATAAGTCTGCCTTTCATTTGTTACGATTGCTCATGGTTTCAGGTATACAAAGAGCGCTCCTTGCTTTCTTGACATGCTTGAGGATTTTTTGAAAACGGGTTTCCCATCATTTCTAGGGGTTGGGGGTAGGAGGGGACGGCGACAGCAGCCGCTCCATGTGCTGTCCTGCGCCAGCTGGGGCCGTTTCTGTTCCGGCGCGGCCTCCACGCAGAGAGTGGATGGCAGGCTGTCTGGTGGGGAACTTCGCTACCCTCCTGTTTTATTCACTGTCCCTTGGTGTCTTTCCTTCCAAGTTGTAATAGCTCTGCTTCACATTGCCAGCGCCTCTGGCCACGAGGTTAAATGGTAGTTGCTTTGCTGGAGGTGGGAAGAGGAAAGCAGTGTGGGGAAAATGCTCTCAACAAATCCTAACGACGACGACGTGACTGTGCCAGAAACACGGGCTGCAAATCCACTCCCTGCCTCCAACTGGGAGCCATTTGGATATTGTATCTGTAAGCTAAGCCCCTTAATTTTTCAAATTCCCCAAACCCCTAAGGCCTTCGCTGGCACAAGTAGGATGCGGGTTCCGCTGACTAAACAGAGACTTCATTTGTTTTGTCAGTCACAACGGGCTTCCAGTAACCAGCCGAAAGTTGGTTAGCATGGATTTCTAATCAAGACCTGGGTAGATGGAGCCAAGAAAGAACCCGCAGGGCTACAGGAAAAGGGAAAATAACATCATTATACTGTAAATATAGCCTAGGAACTGGAATAGTCATTTCACGAGGGCAGAGAATTTGGACACCTAAGACCTGAGGTCTGGGGCTGTTTTCATTTTTAAAAATCAAGTAGAAACTAACATCTTCTTTGAAGGTCTTAAATCACTGCCAAACTCGTGGTTGAGGTCGGTTGAGGGAATCTGCCTTGTATTTTCAGAAACCGTCCTCCCTTAAAAGAGGCTGGTTGCAAACACTGACGTCATGGGGCTGGGCATCCAGGCTGCAAGGAGCAGGGCTAGGGGAGCAGGCGAAGACATGGGCTTTTCTGGAGGAGAAACCCCTCAGGAAGGGG
>CM052895.1:75182518-75197694 GCA_028534135.1 Potos flavus | reverse complement strand
CGTCCCGTTCTTGCGAGGCAGCGAGGAGCAGGTGTTGCTCTCCACAGGCCGGGGGCGGGCTGGGGACCCGCACAGCAAGGCTGAGGGGTTCCCCAAGGTCACACAGGGAGGCAGTGGGGAAATCGCGCGCCTTCACCCCCTCTGCCGGGCCCCGTGTGCTGGCAGCGGTGCTCCTAGATGGGTGTGAGCTGAGCCCGCTTGTGTGGGCTCCCCTGGAGACTACCGCCACCAAAGCGTGCATGGCCTGGGCAAATGGGAACGTCCGCATCACTGGTACCTGGCTGCGCATCTGTCTCCCGAATGCTGAGGGCAGATGAAGAGGTGGGGGTCAGGGGGCACGCTTCCTCCCAGATCCCCGTCATGTTGGGAAAGAGGTAGGGAGGCTGTGCTCTTCAGTGCTAGAGGACAGGGGGCTGTGACACAGCAGCAGAATCTTCACCATTTTGGTAGTAAGGCCAGTATTTTAAAAGGTGCTGTTTTATTAAACTTGCTGGTTCTTCATATTTGGCTGATTTATACTGGCGATCAGATAACTGAAGTTGTGCTTAGAATTCTGTAAATGCGCATGGATCCGCAGGATGTTAATGGGAGACAAAGTGCACCAAGGAGTTGATGATCACGTAAATAACTTGCTGACCCCTAGAGCCAGGGCCCCAAAGGGCACCAGTAAAAACCAGGGCTCACTCCTAGGGTTGAGGTGGGCGTAGTTTGGGTAACTGAGATCCTTGTGCATTTCTGTCGTCCCCTCTGTGTTCCAGAAGCTCCGAGAGAAGGCCTTAACTGGGGTCTCATAAAAGCGGGGTGACGGAGAGCACCCCGCAGGCAAAGGCAGCAGCACGCCTGTGAACACGCAGTTGCATTTCTCGGGCAAGAACCACAGTCTTAGGAAAGTCTGGGCCAAAATGCTAGATGGTCACGATCATCTTGCTGCTACTCCTGGCCAAATACAGCCACACTCCCCCATAGTACCCGAGGAACGTCACTACCTGGGGACGCCTCCTCGTCAGGGCCACAGGAGTGCTCTTCACTAGAGGTCTTGAGCACCTCTATGAGCCACGGCAGGGAGCGCAAGAGCTCAGGCGCTCACGGAGCCCCCAGGGAGCCTCCCAGTTCCGGGGGCATACTGGCAAGTCTCTTACCTGGGCCCTGAGTTCCTCATCTAGAAAATGAGAGGAATACTAACAGTACTGACCTCCAAGGGTTGTGGTGAGAAGTCAATCATTCCATCCCCGTGAAGGACTTAGAGATCGCTGTTACTGCTGCCGGCCTTTGCTTAAAGATGAGCGTATTGGCAGATTCGGGCGATGACCATGAAGGAAATAACTAGGGTGATGTGATACAGTCCCTGTGGGGATGTTTTTTAGATCAAATAGAGATTGCAGTGAATACGGAGGAAGTGACAAGGTACTATGACGTCATAACGCTGGGACATGTGTTCAGATGGGTGGTCAGGGTGGGCTTCCGTGAGGAGGTGACATTGAAGCTGACATGAGGAGGAGGAAAGGTAGCCAGGTAGAAGAAGCACATCCCAAGCAAGGAGAACCTAGTCCAGGGTGTGTGGTGGGAAAGAGCGTGGTGTGTGCTGAGGACTGAGAGGATTCCAGCCTGTAAGGGGGAGGATGATACCCAAGATCGGACAGGCAGAGGTCAGGTCAAGCAGGGGCCTTCGATAGAGGTGCAAGTAAGACCCAGACTTTTCGCCAAGTGCTAGTGGAAGGCACCGAAGGGCAGTGACAGGATCTGGTTTGTCATATTAAAGAATGAGTGGCCGCTCTGTGAGAACCAGTCTAGAGGGTGCAGAGGTGACCCAGAGAAACCACTTAGCGGGGGTCTTAGGGCCACCCAGGTGAGAAATGAGGGCAGCCTGGGCCTGGATGGTGGGGCAGAATTGTCCCAAGACTTGGTGGCTGGGGACTGCTGTGGAGTGGAGGTGGGGGACCAGGAAAGGGAGGAGTTGGGCAGTGGGTGTTGCTGCATGCTGACGGAAGGGGAAGGGTGGGTTAGGGATCATCTGGAAGGTCCTGCTCCAGGCATGTTAAATAGAAGACATCTGGTCAGTTGAGATGTCAAAGAGACAGCTCCAGAGATCCAAGGGAAGGCCTGGAGATAAAGAATTGGAAGCTTCTAGCATGCAGGTAGTCTTTAGGAACATAAATGGGAATGGAGAGAGGCAAGTAAAGAAAGGTTAGGCACGAAATACAGTCCAAGCCCACGACCTCAATACTTGGGGATTTCGAAGCGGCAGCGAGCGAGGATCCGTGCAGAAGCCAGAGGGACGGCTGGTGCGGGCCGCAGTGTGCACACTCGGGAGCAAAGGCCTGCGGAAGGAAGGGGGGGCAGGAGAGGTGGTGGCATGGGCAGGGAAATGAGGTCCCAGATGATCGCAGGGCGACCTCAGCCGTGGCAGGGGAGACAAGCCCGCTGGAGTTAGCCAGTGGCCGGCGGGAGCGAGGGACCACACGCGCGACGATTCCCGCCATGCCTAATGGTGTCTCTGGAGCAATGACTGAGCGATTGCCAGCCCTGTGACGCCTGTGCGGAAGGTGGCCACAAAGCCCTGTGCCCTTTGCTCCCCCGCGCCCGACGCCTTTGGGTTTGTGATGACAGTCTGGCCCCGGCCTTCCGTTTTGGGGATAGCGTACCCGCCTCCCAGGGGGCCAGAGAGCCCTGCCTGGCGCTTCTCGTGCACTGGGCCCCACCCCCCTGCCCCCTGCAGGCCGCCCCGGACCGCGTGTGCGTTTGCCCCGCCGCTCACACGGGTGACGTTGAAGATGAAGGGCACCCTCCTGGCTGTGTGGTCGAAGTGAGGTTCATGGGACCCTTGGAGAGCGGGAGGAACCCTGGTTTTTGGTGGAGCTGGAGGCCCTGCGAGCCGCGCCAGGAGCTGGCTTCATGCGAGTGGGACCCCGCAGTGACTTTTCACCTGCTGCTGCAGGCCGGTGTTCCAGAGTCAGGGAACAGGGAAGAAGGAAGGGATTATGCCCTTCTGGGCATCCCAGAAAACTCTATTGGAGGGGCAAACGGAATGTGTAGCATTTAATGTTGATTCTCGTAGCTGTGTGGAGCCTGAAAGTGCTTGTGTTGGCCTTATTTATCTAGACAAACAATAAATTCTTAGCTGAAGGCCAGGAGAATTAGAACTAGAAACTTCCATAGAAGGCACAGAACATGAATGGTTGAGGTTCCAAAGTGACCTGGATTCTTACCCCAGTGCAATTTCCAGAAGCCGAGGAAAGCGGTAGACTTCTGGAAAGCGTTCCCCTGCGCGTAATTTCCTCTTCAGATCCAGAGCCTTCACCAAGACACAGGAAGTTCAGGTGAAGAACACTCTGCCTTACCAGTTTCCTGAATTTGCTTGGTAGTTAGGATTGCCTGGCTGCTTCTTAAGCTGCGGGTTCAGGGCCTCACCCCAAACCTGCAGCACAAGTCAGGGCCAGGCCTGGGGCCCCGGAGCGGCGCTGCCCACTGCCGGTAGAACAAACGCAGGTCACAGGTGCAAGCCATGGGGGTGACTGCACATTTCCTAGTAGCCACGTTTAAAACTTAAAAAAATTAATGACATGTCTAGCCCAGTATATTCAAAGTATCATTTCAACATGTAATCACCATTTTTTTTTCTTTTCATATCAAGTCTTCAAATTTGGGTGCGTATTTGTACTCCCAGCGCATCCGAGAGTCCAGCCCAGCCATGGGGCGGGGGCTCAGACGCCCACCACGGCTCATGCTGCCCTGCTGGGGGTGCGGGGGTGCAAGAGCACATGGCTCCAGGGGTCCCAAGCAGACCAGGCTCTACCACTGGCCCCTCACAAGATCGGAAGGCAGAGAGACAAGAGGTGGTGAAACGGATTTATTTCACCGAGGCCAACACCGGGAAGACAGCAGACTAAAGTCTCAAATACTGCCTCCGAAGTGCTGAAAACACTCAGCCTACGCTCATATTAGGGAAAAGGTGGGACCAAGGTTCGTGGGTCTGTGCAGGTGGGCAGTCAAGTTCAGGTGGATCACACGGTCTGAGGGTCAGTCATACCAGGTCTTGCTCAGGGCAGGCGTTGTTGCTTTTGAAGGGGTAGTTTTGGTTCCCTTCAAAGGGATGCTTTGCCTGTGGGTCTTTTGCCTTAGTTGAGAGAGAAGCTGGAAAGAAAAACTTAATTAAAAAGTACAGACCAAGGTCAAAATGGAGGTGAAGTCCCCTTTCATTGTCCTTGAAAGTGGTTTATAGAGTTTCAATGAGCTGTTGCAGATGCAAACAGGAAAAAATAACCCACATTTTAGGTTTAGGTTTGGCTTCATCTTTGTATTGTTGAATAAATCAGCATCCCAGTTCTGTCCTGGACACACTGTACAAACAAGTACATTTCAGTCTCCTTCCTGAGGCGCAGGGAGCTCTTGGGGCAATTCTCCGCTCCCAGCGTGCCCTCGCGCACCCCACCGGGGGTTGGGCATGGTCTTTGAGGACCTCTCCTGTCTTCCTGGGTTCCGTCCCCCATTGGAGCCTGCCAGGTCCGGAAAGTTCCCTCCGGTCCCCCAGGGGCCTGAGTACTGGGCAAAGGAACCCTTTGTTTTGTGGTGAGGCTGGTGGGGCAGTGGTGTGGATGTAATTGGGGGGTGAGAAGAGGTATTGCTCTGGGCAGTTTTTGTTTTGAATTTACTGAACTCATGGTGACATTGAAATTCTCTTCAGTTTTCTTTTTTCCATTTACACTATTTACTTTAGAATGAGAAAGAAAAGAATTGAAACAGTAACAAAATGTCAAATAACCCCTTCCCCATTCTTAATAGCCAGAGGGGAGGGGGGAACTCTTTCCTGTTTCGCTAGCCTTCCCTCAGCGAGAGGGCTGTCTGTAGGGCCCCACCCTCCCAAGACACTTCTTGCTTCTGCTAGGAAGTGGTCCCTCTCTGGATGTCAGTAGGAAATGCAACCAGATCTGAGACTTCTTGGTGGCTGCTGGGGCCCAGGCGAGACCCACATTCCTCAGGAATTCCTCTGCAGTGGCTCTGGCTTCTCCAGGATGGGTGGGAGGATTCGCTGAGGAATCAGGAGCCCTCGGGATTTAGGTTGTCAGGTTTCGTTTAAAAAGATCTTTCCCCTTCCATCTTCACAAAAGCAGGACTAGATTTTTGTGTTGCAATTCTTTCGTTAATGAGCTTGAAAAGCTTGACTTGTGCTCACAGTAGCTGCAGGCAGAAATGTAAAAGGTATTTGAAAAGCCAGGAAAGGCCCATCTGAAAATCTGAGAGCCCTCCACGTGGGGGGTCACCTCCCCCCACTTAGCCCTCCTGGGAAGTGGCACCATTGAGACTGGCTCTCACATACTCCACAAAAAGCATACAAAATTATAAAAACTTAAAGCAATGCAGAAGTGAGTAAAGTAGAAAATGAAAGCCTTCAGTAACCCCCTCCCGGAGTCACCCATTGTCAAGCGGTGGGCAGCTTTCTGGTCTGTTGTTATAGCTCAGCCATTTACACTCAGATTTTTAGTTGTTTTTGCAAAACTGGCAACCAAGAGAAGTCACCCTTTTCACTTGACAATATATCAGACACTTTCCCATGCCAGTGCATGTTGATCTGAGCTTTTTTTTTTTTTTAATAACTGCAGAGTATTTCAATGGAACCATTAGACCTTGCAGAATTTAACCAGTCCTGTGGTTGAGTCGCATTCTTAGCTGTCATAACCAATACTGAAGTGAATCCAGCTGTCCTCTCATGTGTCTTTATACACCTACACACACTGGAAGATAAATTCCTAGAAATCAGGTTGCATCGTCATGGGATGGGTTTACTTTTTATTTTGCTAGATCTTTCCAGATTTCCTTCCAAAACAGCTGTACTCATGTACATTCTTCATACTCATGAATCATTTTTAGAGGACTTTCTTCCACAAATCTGGTTTCTCATGATGCTCCAGAGAATCAGATACCTTCAGGGAATTGTTTGGAAGCTGTTTTAACAACTGTTGTCACTGAGAAGCTGTCACCTGGCATGGTGTTCAGCACTGGGGGTACGTTTGGGTAAGGTCTTTGTCACCCAAGAGCCCACATGCCCATGGGGGAGCCTGCTGAGGTGAAAGACGGATCCGGGAGTCTGGGGGGCTCTGTCAGGTGAATGTCAGTCATGACGGTCATGATCCATCAGGTCATGATCCAGGGTCCTGGGATGGAGTCCCACATTGGGCTCCCTGCTGTGGGAAGCCTGCTTCTCGCTCTGCCTGCCGCTCCCCCTGCTTGTGCGCACTGACAAAATCTTTAGCGGAAAAAAAAAGGAGCAGATTGTGCTGCACAGGGCCCTCTGACGATGCAGTGACACTGTTGCCTGTGACGTGGTAGGGGACCTCTGGAGGTATGGTGCTCGCATGTGTTTCCCTGCCCAGGTCTTATGCTCGAGGGCATGAGAGGACGATGGGAAGTGCACTGGGCACTAGAAACCTCCTTAACTGAGCCTGTTATTTTGCCTTACCGCAGCAGTGAAGAGCCCATGGAACTTGAAGCCTTGGGGGAGGGAGGTTGTCAAAGTGCAAATCTAAGTACTTTAAAGGGGAACCAAGGACCTTTAAAATGAGAGTATCAATTTCTACTCCCTCTGTCACTACTGTTTTTTTTTTTTCCAAAGTAGGATCATGTTGATTTCACCGAGTTGGGCCTTGTCCAAGGCAGGCCGCCCAGACTACAGGTTTCTGTTCTCAAATCACTGATTTAAGAGATACTTACTAGCACACCTGGAAAACAGGGGTGTGGAACCCAGATGAAGTTTTGTGGTCAAGCCGCACCTATTCTACATCTGGGTGGTTACAACCTCCTGTCTCGTTCCTTCGTGGCTTGTGTTGCGCTCTGAGCTCTCTAAAGGGCCCTCATCAGCGTTCAGCAATGCAGTGGTGAGATGTTCTGGACCTGAGGGGACGTCTAGGTACCTCCAGTACCTTCCTCTGCATACCTGCCTTTGACTTAGCAAGCTCAACCTTCCTCCTCTGCCACCACCAGTGGGGTAACAGCCGCAGTCTTGTCAGGTTACTCAGGCATGCATTTTGTCTCTCCTCCACACAGAGAGAAGAAGTTAAAGGCCAGAGTTCAAGAGTTGGTGAGCGCCTTGGAAAGACTCACCAAGAGCAGTGAAATCCGACACCAGCAGTCAGCAGAGTTCGTGAATGACCTAAAGCGGGCCAACAGGTACAGTCTCCATTTGTGGACCCGCAGTGGTGCCTGGACTCCTACACCAGGGAGGGCATTTCCGAAATTGCTGGGAGCCACCTCCCGGGAGGGGATGGCAAGTCCTCACCAGCCCCCGCCACCCCAAGCCTGGCCTTCCCTCAAGCATTGGTTCCCAAAGTGTTCCATAGGAAACTAAGAAATGCTCAGTAAAGGCTTGTCCTTGGGCCAGATGTGTTTGGGAAAAGCAGCATACTATGGCCCCCTTACCAAATCCTACAGTAAAGGGTGTGAGAAGTCGTACAATTAAAAAAAAAAAAAGAAAAAGATGTCTTTAAGACAACATTCTCCCAACAAAATTGGCTATAGAACTTTTATATGAGCAACGGTTTTTATTAAGTAAACTCTGGCCCCCAATATGGGGCTCTAACTCATGACCCCAAGACCAAGAGTTACTCCACCAACTGAGCCAGCCAGGGGCCCCTATGTGAGGAACATGAACTATCTGATGGACACTTGATGGGACCCTTCTGTAAGATAGCAGTCTCAAGCTTTTTGGGCTCAGGACCCCTTTATGCTCATAAAAAGCTGATGAACCAAAGAACTTTGTTCTCATAAATTACTTCTCTATTAATATCAGTTTAGAAACTAAAACAAATTTTTCTTAAGTTTTTATTTACCAAAAAAAAAACATTGAAAATAATAAATTGGTCACATGTAATACCATTGGCATTTATTAAAAACTCTTTTCCAAAAAGAAAAGTGGCACTGTTTTTACAATCTACAAACCTCTTTCGTGTCTGGGTTAGTAGGAGGCAGCTAGATTCGTACCTCCCCTTCTATAGGCATATATATTGTGAAATAAATCAGAATGCTGAGCTGCACGCAGACCTGAGGTACAGGGCGTCCAAGGCCGCTCTCCTGAGAGGGTTTTGGGAATCCCAGGGAGCTGGTCTCCAGACCACACTGGGAGGACCTAACTTTGTACATCGAGGGGACCGGGCTGCTATCTTGGACCAGAGCAGGTATGAAGACTTAGCCAGCCCTGGGCTCAACCCTGCTCTCTCCCCACCAGGCTTTCGGGGAGATGGCTCAGAGAGACTCATATTGTAGTTGATGGCCTTGTGTCCTGAATCCCACCAGCCGGGAGCGTGAAGAAAAGTCATCAGAGCCTCTCTCCCCCCTCCTAGGTGGGGTCACTTAGACTGCAGGCCTTGATGAACACTCCTGGTAACTTAACACTGCACCGTCTGTTGCAGGCAGCCATGGAATGACAGACTCATTACTTGCACTTATTTTTATAAGATTTTATTTGTCAGAGAACAAGCAGGGGAAAGGCAGAGGTCGAGGGAGTAGGCTCTCTGCTGAGCAGGGAGCCTGCTGTGGGGCTTAATCCCAGGACCCCAGGATCATGACCTGAGCCAAAGGCAGACGCTTAACCAACAGCCCCCAGGCGCCCCTCCTCACTTATATTTGAATGACAGATTCTGGAATTTAGCTGCCTTTTCTATCGTGGCTATTTTGGATGTGGCTAGTCTGGGTTGTTGGTTTACACCCTTCCTAACACATGAGGGACAAGCCTCTAGCAGGGAAAGAACTGTAGTTAAGCCAATAATAGGTGAATGGCCATGAGTGTTGAATACTTGACTTCACATTCTTTAGAGGCCGAGTGACCTCTCCGGACCCGGTTACCCAGCAGACAGGACAGGGTGTCCCCACACTACTCAGATGACTGACTCTTCCTCTCCTTCCCCCACACAGCAACCTGGTGGCTGCCTATGAAAAAGCCAAGAAGAAGCATCAGAACAAACTGAAGAAGTTGGAGTCTCAGATGATGGCCATGGTGGAGAGACACGAGACCCAAGTGAGGATGCTCAAGCAAAGAATAGCTCTGCTGGAGGAGGAGAACTCAAGGCCACACACCAACGAAACTTCACTTTAATCGGCACTTGGGCGCCAAAGCTCTGCCTGTGGAAGCTCAACTCGAGTAGGTCACCGGGGAGAGAAGGGCCCCGGGAGACAGAGCACGTGGTGGGAGTGACAAAAGGGAAGGCTGGCCGGTGGAGTACCGTGGACTCCCTCCGGGGACGAATGGCCTGGTGACACCACGTAGACTCTAGCCAGAGGATCCTGTTCCTCCCCTCCTGGGCCCAGGGACAGCGTGTAAATACCTGCCGTGTGTGCCATGCTCGGTAGGCCTTGCTTCTGCTTCCAGCGCGGGCAGTCACTCTCCCACGTGTTCACCCTCTGGAGGTTGTGCCTCGGTGGTACCCTCGGCATTTGCTTTAGACCGTCCGTTCTTTTCTTCTCTTTTTGGCAGTGACCGGACCTCTGTCATCCCCAGGTTCTCCTTTCTTCTTCAGGGATAAACACTGACACACGTGGGGGTGCGGAGGGGATGTCTTCAGCCTCTAGAACTGCTGCTTTGCTCACTGCCACCAGGCTTTGGTTTTCGAGACCCGCGTACCAGCTCTGAGACCCAGGCTGTCGTGAGAGGTGCTCAGACAGGTAGATTACAGGGGATGGTACACAGGGCTTACGGTCCCAGATACGTTCGAAGTTACAGGTAGAGTAAGCCCAGGGCTTATGCCCGAACAATTCTGTTTGGGAGAATGAGCACTCCTTTCACGTCTCCCTGTGGAGGCAGGGCTGGGAAGGGTGCTTTCTTTTGACTGTGGGATTTTCCCTCCCAGTGCAGCCTTATTAAAGGCCAGACTTAGAGCCGAGATGGTCCTGTTGAGACATAGAGTGGAACTAAAATTCTATCAGGAGTTTCTTCAAGAGCAGAGGAGCATTATTTGTTAGTACTTCTGCCCACCCCCCCCGAGGGCACCACATAATTGCTGTTCTGCATCAATCAAAATTCATCCACCTGAGTAGGTTCTTAGCTCTGGACCTGCCTCTATTTTTCTCCAAGGGCCAGAGGCAGGACACGGCGCAGAATGTTTTGCAGGCTGATCCCACTTATTTAAGAGACAGCTACTGAACCACCAGTTCAAGACTTCGCTCCTGCTGTTATGAAGGGCAGGGGATGAAGGAAGGGTTGTCGAGGCCTCCTTTTTCCTGCATCCCCCACCCTCTGCTCCAAAGTGGTGGTTAGTATACGGTACTTAAGCAGGTTACATTTTAAGCAAAATGCTGACAAGGCTGGGCCAGGACCAAAGTACCTGAATTCTTTCAGGAAGGCCTCCATCTTAAATTCATTATTCCATCTCCTGTATTTCAGTTCTTCTTAGTTACCCTACACGGATACATTTTGAAGGACCACTTGCCTTTCACTCTGTAGTACCTGAAGATCCATCCGAAGTCCCCTGAGAATTATATCCCAATGCCAGAATTCACAAAGTTTTGTTTATGACCAGGTCTCCCCATTAGAGTCCCAACGTCCATGACCTGAAGATCGTTTTCAGATAACCTGATACAAGTTCCTCAGCCTTCTTTGCAATGGAGAAGCCACTCCAGCCACAACCTTGGAGGACAGAGCAGTTCGAGCAATTCTAACCCAAAAGCAACCACCCTTCTTTCTTAGGCCAGCAGTAAGGCTTTCCCAAAAAAGCCACCAAAAACCAAAAAAACTTACCAGTCTGGAAGGACCAGCTTTTGGCTGCTTTGATCACTGTGAAAGTGCCCATTGGCTCCTGATTCTGTTACGAATCTACCATTTAGTCAAGGTTGGTTCTTTTTTTTTTTTTTGGATCAATTTTTACTCTTTGGATAAAGTTTCATTTTGTCATAAGGAAAATGTGACTCAAGTTATGTGAGGGGGAAAAAAAGAGGGGTTTAAAAAACAAAATACTGGTTTTCCCCATTTTTCCAGTTTGCCAAGGGGAAATATTTGTGACTGAATAGACATTCAAAACAGACAGCTTTCATCTTCAACCCTGAATAGTACAGCTGACACAAGAATATAATCCTGTCTGACTTCTGTCTACCATTCTTGGTCCAAGTTCAAAGAAAACTCACCCTTTTAGGGTCATGTAACTCTTCCAGACCCAAGAGGTCTCAGCTCCTCCATTAGAAGCCCCAGTATTACTGACCTGGCCTCTTTTGAATTTATACTTAAACATAATACTTTTAAATATGTGGTGATTGGATGAAAACTCTTTCCCCAGAAAAACTGTTACTTTAATAAATGTGTGGAATAAAAAAAAAAGTTGATTTCCTTTCCTTGTATTTTTCATATACTCCCTAAGATAAGATCCTTGCTGAAGGTGAACCAACAGGCATTCGTTTATGCTAACTGTGGGGCCCACTAAAAACCACACTGATTAAATAACTGCAGGTACCTGAATACTTTTTTTTTTATAACCTGAGTTCCTCTTTCTTAATAGTAGCTGGTTTATATTAACCTCTCCATGAAAGGTAAACAATGGTACTGACTGAACTTGTATGAGGTTAAGTCTTCAGACTTCCCTGTTTTTGTTTCCCTCAACGGTTATCCCTTTCAGACAGTCACCCTCTCTGCTCCATCTCTGGCTCTTGGAGAAACAGGCATGGGAAGAAAGGATCCATTTCACAGTTCCCCTGGAGTGTATTTCCCACTGCCGAATTAAGGTAAAAAACACAGGCAAAACAGACTTCCATCCAGCTGGAGGGGCATCAATGTGTGGACCTACCAACCGCTCTGATGTTCTGCCAAAACCCATCTGCACCAGCTGCCAAAGCTGCTGCGGACTCGCAGGTGGTAAGACTCCTCTTGGAGACTTAGACCGAAAGTTATTTATGATTAAATATCTTAAGTGTTCAGACAGTTGAGATTTATCATGCCCTTCCTCCCTCCCCTGCTCCAGCCCCAGAGGTACCCTAGATGTTTCATCATTGCCAGTACAGGTAATTAACTGTTTCAGATTCACGCTAATCTACAAGCATCTCTGCTTTCTGAAGTTAATATCCAAGCTGCCTGAAACTGGAATGTTAGGTTAATAAAAAATTAAGTGCCAGTTAAACATAATTGCTTAATTCTCCTTTGAGATGCTTGCACTTGTTGCTAAGTCTTCCTCTGAGCCTGCAGCAATACTTTTACAGGGATCTCGGAGAACTTCAAATTAGAGCCCTCACATTCTAACTACTCCAGAAAGGCAGTCCAAATGAGAGCCTCTATGATTTCTTCTTAAAAACTGTTAAAGTAGTAAAATCCTTACTAGCCTCATCCTAAGAAAAACTTGAAACTGTATGAAAATCTCCTAGTTCCTACCTGCATATCGATTACATTATTTTAAAAGAAAAAAACACCCCATAGTTTCACCTCATCTGGCCTGGACTATGCCACTGGCATGAGTCAGGGACCTCTAGAGCTGCCTGTTCCCTTCTAAAGGTGTTCCTACGGCCACGAAAGTTATCCTGCAATTATTTTTAAACTCTATCAATTCTCCTAAGGCTCTCAAGACTTTGGGGTGTCCTGCTCATATTTTAAGTAGTGAGAAAGACATTCGGACTATAGAGAACACCCAAAGGATCTAAAACTTTTAAGCCATTTGCAAATGCCTAACTGGGAGTTACGTCTCATCCGTGAAACTATGAAAAGCGAGAAGATCATGCGAAGTTTACAGCTGTACCTGTATTCCTAGATGCGGCAAACAGAACATTTTAGAGGCCAAAAGGGAGAGAATTCTCTGATGAGTGAAATTTCTGCATTCAACTGAATTAGGGTGCAGCCACAGGGTTGCCAAGGTTTTCTGGGAGGGAAGGGAGGATAAGTGACAGCTCTGTAGAACAATAGTATAAAAAAAAATCTCCCAAAAAAAAAATTACATAGCAAAACATATTTCTATTTATGTGGAATGGCCTATTTGACAAGAAATTATATAAACTCTATTTGCTACACACCTCTTTCTCAGGAGGTTTATCCAAATCGTATTCTGGTTCACTGAAACCTTGTGTTTACGTAGGCCAGGCTGAAGTTAGCTACGAATCTGTGGCCTCTGAAGTTACTTTCTAACTAATTACATGTGATTCACTAATAGATACAGGTCTTAGGCTGCCAGGCATTGACTTTTTAGAACTGGACCCAGAACTACCAACGTAATGCTGGCTGCTGCCACCAGATCACCACTCCATGGCTGTTAAAATATAAACAAGTGGGAAAGAGTACAAGTTGAAAAGTAGCTGTCCCTGCATTCTTGTTTCACCAATTCCTGTATAAAGAACGGTTCACATACAATGGTTACATTTTTGATTAAGAGTTATATTGGATAAATTCTCTGAGCTCTTGCATGTGACCCAGACAAGAACTCATTCTGCCCCTTAACAGCAACTGCTATTGAATAACTAGATCCTTGACTGACAGTGCTTGATTTTTCCAGAGTCGGGGTTGCTACAAATCACTCACCTACTGATCATCTGAAATACCAGCTCAGCAGAATGAAGCAGCGAGCTATATACAAAATTCCCCCACATTCACACCGATGACCTGCTTTTAGTTCTTACTGTACCTTTCACTTTTGCACTTTCCACAAATCAAATCCATGTGGAAAATGTTCTGTTTATAGAACTCAGAATTCACTAAGAGTGCTCGTGTCACGACTGCCAAGTGAATTGGAGCCCCTAATAATCTGCTTTTGTTTGAACCTAATGCAAAGATAATGACACATGTTCACTTTTCTATTCCTAATCAGTTTCTAGATGTATTATCCAGACTTATTTACTTTGCATGAGATTTAAGTTTCCTATTATTTGAAAATGTGCTCCTTTTAAACCACTTGAATTAGAAGAACCTGCTTGAATGTACTGTCAGTTATTAAAGCACATGTGACTAAGTTTGCATTTGTCAGTATTGTCCTACTGTTTGTACTTAGTCTCGTTTTAAAGTTGCCCCTTAACACTGTACTATACCTTGTAATTTTTTAGATTCTTCCACTTGTATACTTTAAATGTTTCCAGATGCCTTTAGTTTTAGCTGCTGTAAAATAGCTACTTTGTGTTATTTGATATAGAATTGTTTAAAAAAACTCCATTTATTTATACAGAGACATTTATAATATTTTACAAACATTCTTATATTCTGAATAAATAGTTCTAATTCCATGATGTTCTTTAACTGTGTTCATTGAAGGATAGTAAGACTGTCCTTCTGCAATACATGTAAATGTCAAACCTCTGCTGCTTCACATTAAATTGAAAGCCCTAGTCAAAGCTGGGGCCCAGAAGACACTATATTAGATCCAAATAGCCAAAGAACCCTCATTCATCACCAATTTCTATTTGGCATGAGTGGGAAGTTATCTATTGAAAAATGTATTTTCATTTTTAAAAAATGAGATGGAGAATACATACCAGTTCTTTATTTTCACTTTTGCAGACACTCTTCCCATCATATGAACATGCTTTTATCTCATACTTGTCATATTATTGGTCCAAAGAGGGAGAGACAAAATATGAATAAGCTGGAACCTATGGTAACAAGTAACAGTAGCAGAAACCAGGTTAAGGTAGCAATTAAAACTGTCCAAGCAGCAAAATTTATTGATATTGCACTACAAACAGTCTAAATTTAACACGATAATATTTTTACAGAAAGCCAATATCTGATCAACTGTAAAAATGTTTTAAAATACAAAAGGAAACCTTCATTCATTCAAATTGTATTCTGTAAGATAAGATAAAAGGTTTTTAATTTCTAAACTGGTGTTACATCAAAAAGCTTTCAAAAAAAGAGAATTAACTGTTAAGACACAGACTTTGTTAATTTTCTCGGGGGGGGGGGGGGGGAGTACAGCTGGCACTGCTAGTCAACTTTGGAAGTACAATAATCCTGCAAACATTTAAACTCACTGGAAATTCTTAATTTATGATAGTCACACCCAATATAAGTGAGAATCAGTTCTCATCCTTTGATTAACACTGAGGGAAAGAGACAAAGCTACTGTTTAGCCAGAATATAATAAATTCAGAAACACAATAAACCCAATCAAAAGGTATCAATTTGTATAACCACAAGGTAAACCCCACAAGTATTCTGGGGTTCCTTTTCTGCTGTTTGACAATTAACCAAAACAAGCACCAGGAACTTCATTACTACCACAGACAGAATTACTCCA
>CM052895.1:75145603-75182018 GCA_028534135.1 Potos flavus | reverse complement strand
CGAGCAAATAATGCACAATTTCACTCCATAAAATCTTATCAATATATCAATTCAATGTGCTTTTTGACAATGCCCTTGCTCCACTCCTAAAAAAGGGCAAACTGCCTTCTTAGATTTAGAGCTTTAAGTCTTACCATCAAGGGATTCTGCTGCTTGGCTGGCTGGCTGTGGACCCCGTTTGTTCTTTTCTTTTGATTAGGTGAATCCTGATACTGTTTTCTGCCATTTCCCCTCATACTTTGATTCTGTTTTTCCAATGAGAAGAAATAAAATGTAAACCTACAATATAATGTAACAGGACAAAAGCATATACCCCTAAGACTATGTTTAGCTGGTTGAAGAAGAGTTTAGCAAAGTCCCCCCAAAATTTTCCTAAAGGACTGGGGAACCACATATCAATATTTTCTTACAGATTCCTCTATAGGTATGAAATAGCAAATATAATGGTCCCTAGGAATCTTGTCTTACCCCATTTCAGCTTACAGATTTTGTTTACAATGCAGGCGTTAAAAAAAAAAAAAAATGGGAGGGGGAGAGAGGAACAAGTTTGAAAACCTTATGTGACTGTCAGAATAACCTCTCTGTGAGGGGAATGCTAAGGCACATTGGCCACAGTTCTTAAAACAAGAAATATATAGCAGATGTGATCAACTGTTACTCTAAAATCTGCTTTAAATTATTAATAAACAAGTAACCATTTTTAAGTTAATAATCTTTTATACGAAATAAAGACTGGTATTTTTTTTAAAGATCTATTTACTTATTTGAGAGAGAGAGAGACAGGCTCCCGCTGAGCTAGGAGCCTGACATGGGGCTCGATTCCAGGACCTGGAGATCATGAGCTGAGCTGAAGGCAGATGCTCAACCATCCGAGCCACCCAGGTGCCTCAAAGACTGGTATTTTAAAAAGTTAGGCCATTATCCCTAAAGTTAGACCTAAAGCCTGAGCATGCATTTGTTGATATTTTGCAATTGTATTATTTAACAGGAATTAATTTTCTTACCCGCCCCCCCAAAATCTAAGTTTAACTTAAAAAATAAAGTTTTTAAACATTAATTTGTTTCTAGAGGTCTTGAAAGGACAGCTAGTTAAGAGGACAACAACATGAATAAAATAATTATTTTATTGTATTTTTTAAAATATCAAAATAAGGGCACCTGGGTAGCTCAGTGGGTTAAGCCTCTGCCTTCAGCTCAGGTCAAGATCTCAGGGTCCTGGGATTGAACCCCGCATCGGGCTCTCTGCTTAGCAGGGAGCCTGCTTCCCCTCTCCCTCTGCCTGCCTCTCTGCCTACCTGTGATCTCTTTCTCTCTGTCAAATAAATAAATAAAATCTTGGGGTGCCTGGGTGGCTCAGTGGGTTAAGCCTCTGCCTTTGGCTCGGGTCATGATCTCGGGGTCCTGGGATCGAGCCCTGCATTGGGCTCTCTGCTCAGCGGGGAGCCTGCCTCTCTGCCTACTTGTGATCTCTCTCTGTCAAATAAATAAATAAAATCTTTAAAAAAATAAATAAAATAAAAAATAAAATCTTTTAAAAAAATATCAAAATATATTTGTTTATACTCTACCTACCTACAAAAAAGTTAAGCCGTTCCTAAAACAGCCTGAAAACAATAGGTTAACTTTTGAAGTTTTTATTTCATTATGGGGCTCGAACTCACGACCCAAGATCAAGAACTGCATGCTCTTCTGAGACCCAGGCGCCCCAGCAATAAGCGAACTTAAAAAATGGTAAGAACAGAGAACAAACTGATGCTTGCCAAAAGGGGATGCACAAAATGGGTAAACGCGAGTGGGAGATACAGGCTTTTAGTTATGGAATGAATAAGTCACAAGAGCAAAAGGCACAGTGTAGGGAATATACTCAGTCACACTGTAATAGCGTTACACAACGGTTTTATGGGACAGATGGGAGCTACGCTTGTGGTAACATACGGAGCTGACAATCACTATGCTGTATACCTGAGACTAATATAACATTGTCAACTATACTCCAATAAAAAGAAATTATTTTTTAAATAGTAAGGAAATAGGTTTACAGAAACTCATGTTACCACATTCTTTTAAATCAATTTCATTCATTCTGCTCTTCCTGGTATTTTTTAGTGTGATACAAGAAATATAAAGTTTACCACTGTGACTACTTTTAAATGTACGGTTCAGTGCCAGTAAGTAGAGTCACGATGTTGTGCAACCAACAGTATCCACCTCCAGAACTTATTTCATCATCCCATACAGAAACTTTATACCCATTAAATAACTCTGTATTCCCCCATCCCTCAGCTTTGGTAAACTTAAGTTAATTTGTATCTATAAATTTGTCTATTAGGTACCAAATATAAACAGAATGCTATAATATTTGTCCATGGTGTGTGACTTATTTCATGCAGCATGTGTCTAAGTTTCAATGACCATGTTGTAGTATGTATGTGTCATGATTTCATTCCTTTTTATGACTAATATACCTCTGTATGCATACTCTATTCATCTGTTAATCTGTTGACAGACATGTGGGCTGTTCCCATCTTCTGGCTATTGTGAATAATGCCACTATGAACACTGGTATACAAGTTACCTGGTTGAGTCTTTGCTTTCACTTTTGTGAGGTATATACATACCTAGGAAGTGGAATTGCTGGATCATAAGGTAATTCTGTATTTAACTTTTTAAGGAACCACCAAACTATCTTCCATGGCAGCTGTACCATTTACGTGCAAACTAAAAATGCAGGGGAATTCTAATTTCTCCACATTCTTGTCAACACTTGCTATTTTCCTTTTTTTTATTATAGCTATCCTAATGGATATGAAGTGGTATCTCAGTGTGGTTTTGATTTGCATTTCTCTAAAGACTAATGATGCTAAGATTCTTTTCATGTGTTTATTGGCCATTTGCATATCCGCTTTGGGGAAATGTCTATTCAAACCGCTCATTTTTTAATTTGGGTTTTTTCACGAATTTGCGTGTCATCCTCACGCAGAGGTCATGCTACTCTTCTCTGTATCGTTCCAATTTTAGGATATGTGCTGCTGAAGCGAGTACTAACTGGAGTTTTTTGCCCTTGATTTAGAGGAGTTCTGGATGTTAATCTAACATCAGATATGTGATTTGCAAATATTCTCTCATTCTGTGGGTTTATCTTTTCACTCTTTGAGTGTCCTCTGATGCACAAAAGTTTTTAATTTTGATGAACCCAGAATATTTCTTGAAAGAATGAAAACAAAGAAGGGTGGCACACAAATGGATGGCTAAAATGATAAAGACAGATATTGCCAAGAATTAGTAAGGATGTGCAACAAGGGGAGCAGGCATATCCAGTGATCCAGAAATTCTGTTCATTATCTATACACAAAAGAATGCTCATCAAAATATACGTACAGAAATATCCATAGCAACACTATTTGCAAAAGCCCAAAACTGGAAACCAAAATGTCCATTAAGAGTAGAATAGATAAATGAAGTGTGGTATAATCATGCACTAGAATACAACACAATGATAAACCTTTCACTGATGGCATATATACCAAAGTCAGATGCTAATTTTTATTACTTACTATACTGTATTTATACCAAAACTGTAAAGGTTAAGAAGTCTCAGCTGCACTTCAAATCACAAGTCGGGAACACAGAAGTCTTTGATCAACAATTCAAAGCTCTGTAACTGTTAACCTGCAATTCTTCAGTTCAGATACATTTCAAAGTCAAATCTAAAGTTATGAAAATCTTTACATGTATTATCACTCACCTTTGCTTTTAAAAGGTCAGACATTTCAGAATGATTATTATATGGCTTTTGCTGCAGTGGTTGCCTGTGCTTTACCCACTGGTCACCAGGAGAACCTTCAGGAAATAACTGCTGACTGTGGCGGAATTTGGTTCGACTATACCAAGATTAAAAAAAAAAAACAGATCACAAAATTTTCACTTAAAATTCTTCTAACACCTTGAAAGTTTATCTTACAGGTCACAAACTTTACTCTTTCTTATTTACTGTCCACCCTCCTGCAGTGGAATGCAAATTCCGTAAGGGCAGGGATTCTTACCTACTTTACCTGTTGCTTTATCCTCACCACCCAGAAAAGTGCCTGGTGTTCACTATTTCTTGAATGAATTAATAGTGTTACTTTTAATCCCAAACTTCCCTAAATTATCCATATTACCTCCCCCCTATAAGTGATTATACCTTTAAAAACCTGAAGAAAATAATTCTAAATTTAGGTGAAACAAACAAATATAAGTGGATATTCCTTCTTATTAGGAGAGACAACCTATTCTCAACCAGGATGTTTAAAGTGTGGAATCTGATCCTGCAAGGTCCAGTACAAATCCCCTCCATGCTAGAAGAGGATCTGAAAATTTAAGCTATATTCTAAAGCAAAAAATTAAGGGGCCCAAGACAATACATGAGCAAATTAAATAAAAGTCCCGTCTCAAATTCTTATGTGAAAGAATTTAATTGTAAAAAGTTGTATTCACACAGTAGTTTGTAATAAATACCATTTTATAGTACATGTAGAACAGTCCAGATCCAAACAACTGATCCAAAGAACTACACTACAGTGATTGTTTCTGAATATTTCAGAATTCTTCTCATTTCCCATTTAAAAATTACAATAATATTGGGGCGCCTGGGTGGCTCAGTGGGTTAAAGCCTCTGCCTTCTGATCAGGTCATGATCTCAGGGTCCTGGGATGGAGCCCCACGTTGGGCTCTCTACTCAGCAGGGAGCCTGCTTCCCCCTCTCTCTCTGCCTGCCTCCCCCTCTCTCTCTGCCTGCCTCTCTGCCTACTTGTGATCTCTCTGTCAAATAAAAAAAATCTTAAAAAAAAAAATTACAATAAAATTGCAGCGTGCCTACTTTCTTAACACAAAATTCACGTATTCCCTCCAACACAACAACACATCACAGTGACATCACAGACATTAGTCTATATGCTAAAAACACACCATCCTGCCTAAGAAACGTGAAATTTGGTTAGAGTTGCTTCGGAACATCCTTACTCCACTCTCCAGGACCACAAAGCCTTGGACTAAAAAATATGGGAGTCGCCTCACATGCTATGATGGACAGTCTCCCGAACATGAACAGTCATACCACTGTTTTCCAAACACTGTCACTATTTTGTAACTTTTTAGTAGTATGTTTCTTTTAAATCTTAGCTATACTCCTGTCTACTTTTCCTATACTGTTTCACTTATGTCTAGTAGTATATCATTTGGGGACTATAATCAGGTTCTGAAAGGCAGAACTGACTGTCAAGGCATTTAGTCCAAGCTCCTGTCCTCATAAAACCCAACTAAGATGGAATATTCCCTATGTATTTAAAAAAATATTGACTGTAGATGTGGTTTGTTCCTGTTTAATTTTTGAAGCCCTCAGACAGAATCAGAACATTTATTTAAAGAAAATGTATAATGCAATTCTCTCTGAACCTAACATATAAAAGTTCTAGCAAGCTTATTACAAATACATATGCTTATTTAACAAAATTATTTACTCAGCCTACTCTGTAATTGTAATTTGGATATAATTAAGTTCCAACCAAAAAAATGTTCTTTGTGGTTCCTGTCCACGTAACAGCCACTTTTTACAATACAACAAACAGTCTTCGTTAGGGAAAGAAAAGCAGCAAGCCCAAATCTTCACAGTTCTAGCTTTCTGAACAAATTATACATCAGTATTCCTCACCACCCCTATACAAAAACAGACCTCAATATATCTTCCATTCAACAATCTTCAGAGACTCAACTGTCTCTGAAGTAGGCTATGAAAAGAGAATAACAGCAACACACACAGAGGCAGAATTTTTGTTTCTCCATGTTCTATCTCCCCATCTAAAAAGTTGGTACCCTCTTGTGTATGCTATTTTAAGATGTGCCTAAAGCTCCTTTCTAACTCCAATTAACCTTTTTCATCTCATCAAAAACCCTTCAAAAAAATTTCTATTATCTCAAAGATCAGTAACAAAATCATACCCACAAAAAGGAATCCAACACCTCTGTAAACTTTAGAAGGAAAATGCTACTGCATTAAAAACTATCAAAAAGTAAGCAATCCTATGAATATATCTCTTTACCTCAATTTTTCCACAGTGGGTTTAGCTGGTGTGCTACCGACTGAGGAAAATCCATTGTCACTGTCTGAGGAATCTCCAAATCTCCGTGAAAGCCAGTCCCTTAATGGTCTATGGAAACATTAAGAATTCACTCTTAAAACTTGGCTACATAAAAAAAAAAAACAAAAACGATCAGAAGTAGTTTTGTATTTCAAGAAATAGGAACATACCTGATAAAGGGAATGGCCATAAAAAATTTGTTAGGTGCCAAACCAAGTTTGGATTTCGGGGTCATATCATTTCTATGGCAAGGCAATTTCTCAATGGAGAACCACTCAATGTTCTGAGATACAAAAAAATAATTCATTTAGTTAATTATCATCAGGGAGTTTCTAAAAGCAATTTCTTACTTCATTCAATTGGGATACTGTCCAGCAGCCTGAAAATACTTTAAATTACATACCCGAATTTCTCTTCTGGTTTTCGGGTTAAATTTTGTGTCTTTTGGAATTCCTGGAATGATGTACAAACGAGCAAGCTGGTCATTGATTCGAAGTTCAATGTAATCATCCTTACAAATATAATCTTTGATGTCAAAACCAGTTTCTTCAAAGACCTGGAAATAACAAATTTAGGTGATGATTTCCAACTGTTGCTGTTAGACCTCCAGTTTGTTAAAATTTATTTCAAAGCAAAAACTCAAGAAATATCCAGGCAATTAAAGGCATGAAAACATGAAGCAAGAAATCAGAATATTCTAGGATCTAGTTCTAGCTCTGAACTGTGTTCAATTATGGATAAACCCTTTTACATATCTCAGCCCAAATTCTTCACCTATTCAATGAAGGAAGATGTGTGATACTGTGATTTACAAAAAGAAGTATGTATTATTTGGTCTTCATCCCTTTCTGATACAAAGCTCCTAAAACCCTTGGAATTTCCTAATCGATGAAAGCAACGAAAGTACCTTTTGCCATGTTACTGAGGTGACTTTTGGACCCCACCTAAAGATGGGGGGCTGATTGCTAGGACAACCAACCAAGGGATCAGAGGATTAGAATTTTCAGTCCACCCTCAAACTCTACCCCACCTCCCACCTCCATGAAGGGGAGAAAGGCTGGAGACCAAGCTCCATGGTTAACAGCCAATGATTTAATCAACCCTGCCTATATAAAGAAGCCTCCATAAAAAACCCAAGGAAGTGTGGGGGACACAACTTCCGGGTTGGTGAACATGGAGATTTGGAAAGAGGTGCACACTAGGAGACAACACAGAAGTTTTGCAACCTTTCCCCATATCCTGCCCTCTGCAGCTCTTCCATCTGGGTGTTCTTGAGTTATATATCCTTTTAAATACACTGGTGAACAAGTAAGTAAAATGTTTCTCTCAGTTCTGAAAGCCACTCTAGCAAATTAAAACCTAGGAGGGGGTCTTTGGAACCTCTGATAGGTTAGATGCACAGAAGACAACCTAAATTGTAACTGTCATCTGAAGTAAAGGGAAGTCTTGTAGGACTGAGCCCTTAACCTGTAGAATCTAATGCCATTTCCAGGTAGGCAGAGTCAAAATTGAGTTGAACTGTAGGACACCCAGCCAGCATCTGACAACTGCTTGTTGGTGTGAGAAATGTCACCCCCTCCCCCAAAACACACACACACATTGTACTTGAGTCCGTAACTCCTAAAATGTTAGAATACAGCAGCAGTTTCCAGTCTGTGGAAAGTACATACTGGGACCACATATGGATTTTATTCATAGCATCTACAAATCTACACATACACCAAGCTACAAACTAAAAACTATCTTACACATATTAAAACTGTTTTTTGGGCTCCTGGGTGTGTCAGTTGGTTAAACATCTGCCTTCAGCCCAGATCATGATCCCAGGGTCCTGGGATAGAGTCCTGCACTGGGCTTCCTGCTCAGCGGGGAGTCTACTTCTCCCTCTCCCTCTGCCCCTCCCCACCCTGCTTGTGCTCTCTCTTGCTCGCTCTATCTCAAATAAAATCTTTTTAAAAAACTATTTTTCAAAAATGAAAAAACTAAATTTTAATTAATACTAACATTTAAATGGACGGAATCCAAAAGTATAGCTACAACCCCATGTGTGGGGGTTGGGGAGGTGGGGAGGTGAATGCAAAAAAACTGAAAACCAGTGAAATAGACTCATGGTTCTAAAACTGCCTTCCCTCAGCAGTGCCTCAAGGGCTGGAAGAGAACAAATTGGAAGAACATAAATCTCAGGAACTGATATTACATCTAACCTTCACCTCTTCCCTCAACTAGCGAAACCACACTTCCTCTGATTAACATACTGGGTTTCTGTATAAAGTAAAAAAAAAACCACCGGTCTCTTCTGGCCTTAAAATTCTCCTTCAAATATTTGTATTACTCTGACAAAGTCCTTCCCCACTTCACCCCCACCAATCAAAACGGCTTTGAATTCTCAGTGGCTAGAACTCATTGTGGATCTTTTACACATCCTTAGTTCCTCCCCTTTCCTCTGATTTCGGCATCGTTTAGCCGATCAGTGGGACAGAAGATGTTAATACACGTGGACAGGCCTGAATCTCTTAAAAGGTACAGGTATGAAGGAGCTTTTCCTACTCATTTGTCTCTTCCCTCTTTGTCGCTTCATGTACCTCTTTCTACATTCCTCGAAAAAGGCACAGCTATCCTTCTCCCAGACATGTGTAACCTAAGACTCCCAATTTAAGCTCCTCCACGACACGCAACTCATTTGTCGCCATTTCTGTAAATCCCTAAGCATGCTAAACCTCCTGTTTCTCATTAAAAAATAAAAAAACTAGGTGAAGATGCTCACTTGAAAAATGTTCTATAGTATACAGAAAATGAGAAACATTATTTGTATTTTCTACTTCTGGAAATGTCAGACTGGGTACCTAAGTATATATGTGGTATTGAAAAAAAAAAAAAAAGGAAAGGGGGCACACCTGGGTGGCTCAGTTGGTTGGGCGGCTGCCTTTGGCTCCGGTCCTGATCCCGAGGTCCTGGGATCGAGTCCCACATCAGGCTCCTTGCTCAGCAGGGAGCCTGCTTCTCCCTCTGCCTCTGCCTGCCTCTCTGCCTGCTTGTGCTCTCTCTCTCTCTGACAAATAAATAAATAAAACCTTTAAAAAAAAATTTAAAGAAAAAAAGGAAAGTTCTCTTGTCCTATGTTTCTTTATATCTACATTTGGTATTGTAGGTATACATAGAAACAGTCTATTAAAGGTGATCAGTGACATTCAAACAGAGCAAAATCTATCTTTCCCAGAATAATATTCTGAAGCTCAGTGACAGAGGTTGCATACCTCCCCAAATCTTAACATTTACATACCTAGGACAATGTAATTAAAACCATCAATCATGTGGACTTATTTCACAATGCATATATGCTATCTGATGTTTCCATTAAAGCAAAATCTAGATGCTTTAGTTTTCCTTTTACTTAAAACAAAGGTCTACTCTACTGCTTGAGACAGAGCTTAAAAACGTTTTTGATTATAAATCAACCTTGATGGATATTAGATTTATAATGGATATTAGATTTATAACTATATTAGATTTGATGGATATTAGATTTATAACTATAACAATTAAGACTGGGGCACCAAAAAAAAAAAAAAAAAAAGACTGGGATACCTAAAAGTTTGCACATCAATGATACATGATACTGCTTCTCTTCATCAAAGGAAAGATATAAACCAGAAGACATTCACAGTACAATCCAGAATATATTAGAAAGTCCTATGTATCAATAAGAGAAGTAACCCAACTTTTAAAAAATGGGTAATATATAAATGGGTACTTAATTAAGAAAACATTCAAATGGCCAATAAGAACATGGCAATGTGCTCAAAATCATTTAACTTCAAGAAAATGCAAATGAAAAATACGATGATAAAGCATTACATTCCCATCAGAATGGCTAAATTTTTTTAATCAAGATATAATTAATGGATAACATTTCAGTACAACACAATGATTTGATATTTGTATGTGTGTTTTTTAAAGATTTTATTTATTTATTTGACAGAGAGAGACACAGTGAGAGAGGGAACACAAGCAGGGGGAGTGGGAGAGGGAACACAAGCAGGGGGAGTGGGAGAGGGAGAAGCAGGCTTCCCGCTGAGCAGGGAGCCCGATGCGGGGCTCGATCTCAGGATCCTGGGATCATGACCTGAGCCGAAGGCAGATGCATAATGACTGAGCCACCCCTGATGATTTGATATTTGTATATAGTGTAAAATGACCATAAGAGTTTTTGTACTTTTACTGAGATATAATTGACATATATCACTGTATAAGCTTAAAGTGTACAGCATAATGCTGACTTACATATATCGTGAAATGATTACCATCTTTAGTTAGCAACCATTGCCTCATACAGATACAGTAAAAAGGCAAAGGAATTTTTTTCCTTGCGATGAGAACTCTTAAGATCGACTCTCTTAACAACTTCCATATATATATATACACAAACACACATATATATAAATATATAACTTTCATATATATCATACAGCAGTGGTTACCTACAGTCATCATGTTGTACATTACATCCCTATTACTTACCTATAAAGGGAAGTTTGCACCTTTTGACCACGTTCCTCCAATTCTCCTTACCCCCATCCCCACTTCCGGGAACGACAAATCTGATCTCTTTTTCTAAGACTGGTTTTTTGTTTTTTCTTTCTAGATTCCACATATAACTGAGATCATACATTAGTCTTTCACTGACTTATTTCAAAATCTTAGCATAACGCCCTCAAGGTCCATACATGTTGCACAAATGGCAGGATTTCCTTGTTGATGGCTGAATGATACCCATTTTGTGTGCAGTATGTGTATGTATATATACACCCCACAACTTCTTTATCACCTGTCAATGGACACCTAAGTTGTTTCCACTTCTCAGCTACTGTAAATAATGCTGTGACCACGGTACAGTATCTTTTCACATTAGGGTATTAGTTTCTTTTGAATATATTCCCAGAAGTGGAATTGCTGGATCATATGGTAGTTCTATTTTTCAAGAAACCTCCATGCTGTTTTCCATAGTGGCTACACCAGTTTACAATCTCACCATCAGTACAAAACAGTTTCCTTTTCTTCGCATCTTCACATTTGTCATTTATCTTTTTGATAATGGCCATTCTAACAGGTATGAGGGGATACCTCGTGGTTTTTTTTCTCTCTTTGCGGTTTTGATTTGCAATTTTCCCTAATGACTAGTGATGTTGAATATCTTTTCATGTACTTGTTGGTCATTTGTACATCTCCTTTGGGAAAATGTCTATTCAGGTCTTTTGCCATTTTTAATTGGATTATTAGGGTTTTTTTTGCTATTGTGTTCAAGAGTTCTTTATATATTTTGGGTATTAATCCCTATACAGTTTGCAAATTTTTTTTTCTATTCTGTAGGCTTTTTACTTTGTTGATGTTTTCTTTTGCTGAGGCTTTTCAGTTTGATGTAGTCCCACTTGTTTTTTATTTTGTCACTTGTGCTTTAGGTGTCACATTCAAAAAGCATTGCTAAGACCCACGTCCACGAGCTTTTTTCCTGTATTTCCTTCTAGAAGTTTTATGGTTTAGGTCTTACATTTAACTCTTTCATCCATTTTCAGTTAATTTTTATGAGTGGTATAAGACATGAGTCTAGTTTCATTCTTTTGTCAATGTCTAATTTTTCCAGCATCATTTACGGAAGAGACCATCTTTCCTCCCTTCCTTGTGTTTTCTTGGCTCCCTTGTTAAATATTAGTTGCCCCTACATGCTTGGGTTTATTTCTGGGCTCTCAATTCTGTTCCTCTGATCCATTTTTCAGTCAGTACCATACTGTTTTGATGACTAAAGTCTTATAGTAGTTCGAAACCAGAAGTGTGATGCCTGCCACTCTGTTCTTCTCAGGATTGCTTTGGCTACTCAGGGTCTTTTCTGGTTCCGAACAAATTTTAGGACTGTTTTTTCCTGCTTCTATCAAAAAAATGCCATTGGAATCTTGATACGGATTGCACAGAATTTATAGATGGGCTTTTACTAGTATTGACATTTTAACAATATTAATTCTTCCAATCCATAAACATGGGATAAAATTGTTGGAATTTCTCATGTAGGCCTGGATAACTAGAACTCTCATATGTAGATGGTAGGAATGTAAACTGGTACAATCACCCAGAAAACTACTGGCAACAGGTTTACATCTTCTTCATGACTAAGCCACACCTAGAGAAATGAGAGCTTATTTACCTAAACAAATATATACAAAAATACTTATAACAGTTTTATTAATAATAGCCAAAAGTGGGATGCCTGGGTGGCTCAGTCAGTTAGGTGTCTGCCTTCAGCTCAGGTCATGATCTCAGGGTCCTGGGATTGAGCCCCGCATCGGGCTCTCTGCTCAGCAGGGACTCTGCTTCTCCCTCTCCCTCTGTGTTTGCACGCTCTCTCTCTCAAATAAATAAATAAAATCTTTTAAAAAATAATAGTAATAATAGCCAAAAGATGGATACAATCCAAATGCATAAGAGATAAAGCACTGCACCTATCTGTACACTGGAATACTAAAGAGCAATAAAAAAAAACCCCAACTACTGATATATGCAGCAATATAAATCAATCTCACAGACTTATATTGAGCCAAACACACGAAACAAAGTACCTAACGCAAAATCTTTTTAATATGACCTCAAGAACAAGCAAAACTAATCAGTGGTGATAAAAGGCAAAGTAGTGGTACCTCCAGGAGGTGTGGGAAAACTGGGTATTGACTGAGAAAGGAAGAATCTTCTGACGTGTTGGCAATATTCTGTATCTTGATCTGGATGATGGTTTTGTAGATATATACATATATAAAAATTATGAAACTGTTCTGATTAGCTTCCTTTCTTGAATTGTATTTAAAATCAGAAATAAGTATACACACCTAGTCATGTAAGTATGTGAGAAACTGAAAGTAAATAGTATAATCTGTTGATTATATTGATCATATTGATTAATCTTGTGAGCAAAACCTGTTACCTCTGTGTAACAAATAGTATCTAACTAAATAAATGCTTAATAAAATAAATACTGAGGGGCAGCTAGGTGGCTCAGTTGCTAAGGATTGAGCCCCACTGTCAGGCTCCTTGCTCAGCAAGAAGACCGCTTCTTCCTCTCCCTCTGCTTGGCGCTCCCCCTGCTTGTGCGCTCTCTCTTGCTAAGTCTCTCTCTTTGTCAAATAAATAAAATCTTAAAAAAAAAAAGTATTGAAGAAGACTGAGGAACCTTTTCAGATTAAAGGAGACCGAAGATATGTAATAATTAAATGCAAACACAATGCCTAAGCCTGGAAGAGAATCCTGGATGGGGATTGGGTTTGAAACTGCTGAAAAGAAACATAATGGGGCAATTAGTAAATGTGAACATTAAATGCCTATTAGATAACAACACTTACCAAAGTTAAATTCTTGAATTTGATAATTATACTGTGATTACATAAGAGAACTTCCTAGTTCTTAAAACTTATCCGCAGAAGTATTTAGGGATTCAGGTGCACGATGTCTACAATTTACTCCTAAATTATTTGGCAATAATAATAACCAAGGGATGTCTGGGTGGTACAGTCGGTTAAGCGTGTGACTGTTGGTTCTGGCTCAGGTTGTGATCTCACGGTCATGAGATCGAACCCCGTGTGAGGTTTCACATTCAGCTTGGAGTCTAGACTTTCCTTTTGCCTCTCCCCACCATATGCTCACTTGCATGCGCATGCACTCCCCCTCTAAAATATATAAATAAATCTTTAGGGGCGCCTGGGTAGCTCAGTCGGTTAAGTGTCTGACTCTTGATTTCGGCTCAGGCCATGGAGTTGAGCCCCACATCAGGCTCCAAGCTCAGAGGGAGTCTGCTCCTCCCTCCCCCTGCTCCCATGCTCACTCTAAAATAAATCTTTTTAAAAAATAAAATAAAAACTGGGGCGCCTGGGTGGCTCAGTCAGTTAAGTGTTTGCCTTCAGGTTCAGGTCATGATCTTGGGGTCCTGGGATCAAGCCCTGCATCAGGCTCCCTGCTCAGCGGGCAGTCTGTTTCTCCCTCTCCTTCTGCCCCTCTCCCCCCAAACCCACTTGCGCTCTCTGCTGTCTCTCGTGCTCTAATCAGTAAAATATTTAAAAATTAAAATAAAAACCATATGCACATATACAGCAAATGTAATAAACCGAATATGGCAAAATGTTAGCAGGCAAATCCATTCTTTGTGTTGTTTTGCTCTATACTACTTGAAATTATCTCAATATTAATACATTTAGTGCATTCAAATATGTACTGTGTGCTTAGTAAGTTAACAGCTACCATCCAATGCATGGGCTTCAGAAATTAACAGAGCAAGCACTGCTCTTCAAGGAACTCAGGCTAAAAAAGAAAGTAATTGTAATAGGAATACATGCCAAGAGGTTGGTGGGAACTATGGGAATACATAACTCAGCTCTGGGTTAAGGTGAGGTCTGAGTTGTGAAATGGGGTGGTCATCTGGAGAAGGTGTCATGGGCAGCATTCTATTCTGCTGTTTACACCTGAGCTGGGACTTAAAAGATGAATAGAAGTTTGCCATATAAGAAGAAAAAGGCATTCCATTTAGAGAGCTGGGAATGGCTATAGCTGGAATCATATGGGAAAAAGTGGTACAACAGGAGGCAAAATAAAAAGAACCATCAGCACTAAACACAGGCAGCTTCAAACCCTGTACAACCAAACTTATAATAAGTATAATAAAGTAACAGATATAATCTCTCAATTCTAAAAGTGATTAATAATTGATTTGCCTCTAAATTTAGGAATCCACTCTCATCATACTTACTGGGAAGGTTTTTAGTAGCTCACTTACATATAAAGATACCAAAGACAAAAATTTCAATACTATCTTCTGTGGATCAAATTCATTTCTGTATTATAATACTTAAATTTTCCTAGCACATAGAAAAGCGTTAAGTTCTCAAATGATATCAGATAAAATTCCTAAGATAAAAAAATGTGCTATTCAAAAAGCACCAGCACAGACAGATAATAAAATCCTCTGCCTACTGTCCTTTTATAAACTTACAGGAAGAGGTAGAATAAATATACCAATAGTTCCTCCATACAAATTCTATCAAGATTAAATCACAATACACAGGATTAAATGCATAATAAAGTCGGTTTCATTACAATAAAATATATTATTTTGCTAAATAACAAGAAACAAAATAAATCCGGAAACAAGTGAATTGCCAAGTATCATTTGCTTGTGCAACTGGTGTTTCACAACAACAATAAACATATACTGAGGTTATCCTAACACATCCTTTCAACAGTATGTAGAAAACATTTTTCACATCTTTGTCCTAAATCTACTTCACTGAATAAAAGTAATCAGAACCCAATTAACAACGGTGAACTGAAAGGTCAAGGATTGGAAACTACTAATGAAGACGACACTAAGCTTTCTGTTGACAGTTATTCCTACCTTGTCCCTGAGAAGGCTGCCACTGCTTCTTTCAGTTCAGCCCACATACACAGCCCTTATAAGATGGGTCAGAGTCTGCTGTAACAAAACACCCCTGGATGGCCATAGATAATGAAATAAGAACAGTAACATAACTATAATAAACCAAATTAATTTGTCATTAGCAACTTAAAAGCTAAGGTAAGCACCCATGATAGGACTGCATAACTTAGAAGTCCAAGAAAAAGCATTTAAGGCATCAGCCTAACTAATGACAGCTAAAAAAAATTAGACAGAATTCCTTATAGGTTAATAGAAGCAAAAATTAAAACGAACATTGTTATTTTTCGAAGGAGTTTGCGGTAATATCCCAATCTGGTTTAAACTAAAACTTACAGACGGTACATCCTCCCCCTACCACCACCGAACAATACTGCAGCGCCACCAAGTGGCAGAAGGACACGCTACAAGTCTAGGACTGCTAGGTGAATACTCTCACTACCCAAAACAGCAACTGCTATGAACTAAAACTTTATCTCACCAATATTCATGGTGAAGGCTTAACCCTCAATGCAACTGTATTTGGAGAGAGGGCCTGTGAGGAGATGATAAAGGTAAAATGAGGTCATAAGGTTGGGGGCCTAATCCGACAGAGCCGATGCCCTTGTGATAAGAAGATACTTGGCAAACTCTGCACTCACAAAGGCACCCAAGAAAGACCACATGAGCGTACAGTGAGAAAGCAGCCACCTGCAAGCGGGACTGAGAGCCCTCACCAGGAACCTTATGAGCAGGCACATTTATCTTGGGACTTCTCAGCCTCTAGAACTGGGAAAGATAAATTTCTGTTGTTTAAGCCACTCCAGCTGTGGTACAATGCGCAACCTTAATCCTAAAACTTTTGTCTCTTTATATAACGGAGGTAATCATTTAAAAATCAGCTGTAAAAGTCAAATTCTAATCCCCAAATTTACAAAAATTAAAGACAAGTCTTTTTTTCTGACAAGTTCCTTTATCAGCTAAAAGAGGATGTTTCTTAGATCACAAAGGTTAGAAGGACTGTTATTATCAAGAGGAAAAAGTCTTCCCCTGAAATTAAGAGACTACAGTTCCTAAGAATACCTGCGCTTTCCTAAGAGCAAGACAAAAACTCTAAAACGGGGGGGAAAAAAAGTCATTCAAATCAGAAAGGTAAATATTATTAGAAAATATTTATACTTAAAGATCACAAATTCCTTCCGTTTTCATCTAGGTGTTTAGAAATACCCATTTATAAACACTCCTTGACTGCCTATATGGTAGTAGTCAGGAACATGGACTCCAGAACCAACCACCAGTGTTTTGCAGTGTTCTGCTGCTCACTGTGAGACCTTGGCATATTACGGAACTCTCCTATAAAGTGGAGATGATCATCTCCCATAATGGCTCTATTCCTCCCCACAAGATTCTCTACAGCATCCTATCATCTACACTCCATTCTCCCAGTCCCCAAGCCCCTAATAAATTTTATTTACTTTCTTACAAACTATGGTGATCTATAATCATCACTGAAATTAGCACCACATGAATTGGACAAACTTTTACCTTAGTATCCCAGAGCAGAAAACAAGAGAAACTAAAGTGAAAACTAGGTGCCTCAGCTCACAGGTTAACTGCCTCTGTGCCCTCCCCCCATTCCCTTCCCCAATACCTTATTTCTGCATCATCCTGACTCTTTATAATACAGTGTATAAAACTGGTCAGAAGAAAGGTTCTAGTGATAGATGTAGATATCCCTTGGACATGGGATAGTTCTCTTCAGTTTTGCAAGTTTAAATACTTGATTCCTCCAAGTTCCCTCAAAAAAGATCCAATTACAAAGACAGCAGATCTTACCAAATTTAGTCCAAATGTAGCCTGTTTTCTAGTTAATGTAGTTTCTTTTCTGGACCCAGACAATTATCTTACTGCTATAGGATTAATCTAACTCTACGTACAGAACTACACATCAATTCCTCTAAGTAGGATGCTATGATTTCTATTTTGTCCTTCCTTTTGAGCAAGAGAACCACAAAGTTTGAGGACATAAAAGGGAGACTTAACAACTGCTCCATTTCATCTCCTACCACCTACAAAAAGGAAAGGAAAAACTCTTAGAGTATGTGTCAATTTCTCACCTGCTACCTAAACAGCTTTCAATTTTAAGAGGTGTGTATAAACCTTCACTTACCTGGATAAAATGACTTTGTCTATAAGCTGTTAAAACACTTACTTAGATAAGCTATTCCATATTAAATTTAGAATGCAGCATTTTTAATCATTTCTTAAATCCTACTCCAGAGTAAATAACCATTAATGGTTTTTCTGTGTTAAATAACTACTAGTAGTTTATAAGAATTTTAATTACTATCACTCACTAATAATTACATCCAAACTTAAACCAGGTGGTGAGCACTTCTACAGGAAAACATGGAGTCAAAAAATAAATAAATAAAGCAACAGATCGAAATGAGATAGGCCACAAAATCCATATTGCCATCTCAAAAATATTTCAAAGTTAATCACTAACACCTTAGATTTTAAAGACACTTACTTCTAGTTATGAAGCCCTTAAGTAACTCTTCTTAATAAGTGTGTATCTCACAGAGAAAGTGTGACTCACTTTCTTGAGTCTTGAGTCACTTGGGTGAGTCTTAAGTGACTCACCCAAAGTCTCTAGGCTACTGACTAACGTATATGAGAACTATAACGGAAAAAAATCTTTCAACTTCTAGACTAGTTTTCTTTCCATTATATCATGCTTCTTTATAGCTTAGCATCTCAAATTTCAAGGATAAGATATAATGCAATAAGTGACAAGGAACTGATAAATAAGAATACAGTCCACAGTGTATCACAAGTACTACATAATTAATGCCAAGCAAATGTCTAGACAATAACTTATTAAAGTTCTGAGACTATTATTACAGGGTAGAGCTCACTGATTTTTAAATACATGGAATTTTAATTAAGAATAAACTTTAGAAATTTTCCACTCTACAGAATGGCTAGAATCAGAAAAAAAACAACAAGTGCTGGTGAAGATGTGGAGAAAAAGAAACCCCCATGCATCTGTTGGTGGAAATGCAAACTGGTGCCACCATTGTGCAAAACAGTATGGAGGTTCCTCAAAAAATTAAAAATAGTAATAACCACATGATCCAGTAATTCCACTACTAGGTATATATCCAAAGAATACAAAAACACGAATATGAAAAGGTATATGCACCCTTATGTTTATTACAGCATTATTTACAATAGCCAAGACATGGAAGCAACCCCAGCAGCCACTGACAGATGAATGAATAAAGAGACACACATACACAGGAGTATTACTCAGCCATAAAAAAGAATGAGATCTTGCCATTTGCAACAACATAGATAGGATCTAGAGGGTATTATGTTAGGTGAAATAAGTCAGACAGAGAAAGACATTACCATATGATTTCATTTATATGTGGAATCTAAAAAACAAACAAAAAGCATAAACAGACCCATAAATAGAGAACCAATGGTTGCCACAGGGGACAGGGTTGGGGAATGGGCAAAATGGATGAAGAGGAGTAGGTAGTACAGACTTCCAATTAGGGAATGAGTAAGACATAGGAATGAAAGGTAGAGTATAGGGAATATATTCCCTATGGTATTTAATAACAGTGTATACTGACAAATAACAGCTACACTTGGGAGCATGGCATAATGTTTATGAAATATAAACTAATATAACACTGAAACTAATATAACACTGTGTGTAAACTATACTTCAATTAAAAAAAAATTATTCCCTCTGAATCTCATTTTACAAATAAGAAACTCAGGTACTAGATACAGAGCTAGCTGGTGGCAATCCTTCAGGCAAAAAAGATAATTTGAGCTGGGTCTCGATAGGATTTGAATAGGCAGGAAGAAGAAAGAACCTTCCAGATAGGGAAATAATATAAGCAAAGTTTAGAAGCTGAAACAAAGCAGTCAAATTCAGAAACAGAGAATAAATTCTTTTGACTGAGAATAAAGGCAAATAAATTTAGGAATAGCTAAATTTTGTGTTGGGGATAAGGGAGGGAGTTTCAATACTTAAAAGAATTAAATTTCATCTTAAAGGCAATGGGAAGCTAGAGAGGATTCTAAGCAACAAATGTAAATTTCTTAGGAAAGCCCAAATTGTGTCTGGAAGCCAAGACTATAAACATAAAATAAGGACTGTAATTGCCAAAATGTTTTACCAATTACAAATCCAACTCTTAAAAAAAAGGTAGAGAATATATCATCAAATTAGAAAGGAGTTAGAGATAACAATTAAAAATAGGCAAAAAAGAAAATGGAAGCAAATTAAGGGAAGAATGATAGATATGGACGAAAGTATCATTATAAAAGGGAAGCTACTTCATGCAGTCAAGCTCTAGAAAGAGGATTAGATGGTCCAAACAATAAATCTCCATGGCTAAAAAGCAGACTCAAAGCATAATCACTGAATGTTACTAGGGTTTCAAACTGCAGGAACTCACCTCTCTAGCAGCACAATCATGAGGAGCTTCTTCTTTATTTACTTTTCCTTTGGGAAATCCCCAGCCTGATTTTGCTAGATACCCTTGAACCAGTAGTACCTATAAAAATGAGCAGAGGTAAAAATAAAACTTGCCCTCCTTTCGCACACTCCTTTCTAAAAGTCAAAAGTGTCTTTCTCCTTACTTCAAGTAACTGTCATCATCAATAATTTTATACAATACTTCGTTTTAATATCTTCCAAGAGTCTGACTATACTACTACTAGTGTGAAGAAAGGCATTCTGACCATTTTAAAGTATTTCTCCAACAATTAAATGATCTTTTTTTGCAGTAAGTCATACTACAAGTATAAAATAGTAAGACCCAGAATGCAGACAAAATATGCAAAATTTGGCCTTTTAGCCCTAAAAATCTATTTTAAAACCTCAGTTCAGAACAAAATAACACATATATTTTACTAATAAGATGAAAACAGCTGATCATTGCACTAAAAATCTTTTATTACACTCACATTTTCAAGTGTCTCATCAAGAATAATTGCACCATAGGTTGGTACTCCCATTTTATATTCCTTCCATTCATCCAAAACTTTTTCCACATCTTCACCTTGAGGCAGCAAAAATGGACAATGACTGAAGAGTATACATAGTGTTAAGGAAGCTCCTCTCTCTCTAAATACAGCTTGAGTACTTATATACGAATAGAAACCTATTTAAATCAACTATGAATTTTATATGAAATTACTCAAATCTTCACCAAAGTTTCCCCTTGTTTATTTTTTTCCACATTTGTTTCCTCCTGAACAAGTCACTGCTAACTCCCTCTTGAAAATAAAATTTAAAAAAAACAAAAACAAAACCAACAACAATTATAAAGAAAAATAACTGGGCACTAAGGAAAGAATAGCCTCTTTCTAAAGAAACTGGGCATGCCCCCCCCAACATCCTGGGCACTGTAAAAACTTATTTTTTTTTAAGTAAATAAAACCTAAACCTATAAAGTATATGCTCAGGCTTCCAATTCTCCATGTTATCAAATATCTCATCACTACAACACTGTTAAATTATGAAAAAGGTAGGAAAAATTATGAGTGTTTCTCAAACCAAGGACATATTCTTAAGGTTCCTCAAGTCCTCTATGAAAACATATATTGTGTTTTTATTTTGATGTTAACCTAAAAACATGTAATATGAGCATATTTTCAATAATTTGGATGACCACATATATCAAGCACTACAACTCGATTTCAGAGACCATAGTGATACCAATACTACTCTGCTGTGGGCTACCAAAAACGGAAGAAAACTAATACACAAATGATACATTAGGGTCAAACGATAACCCAGCACAATATAAAAAAAGATTTCTTAACAGATGTAGAAAAGAAAGGTGGTGCGAAAACGGGTAGGACAGGCCTATCAAAATGCTCTCGAAGAAGCACTATATTCATGTTGTGACTGGCAGCTGGTTGGTTTAAAAAAAATCGTATTAATTCATTTTATGAAAATGTATTTTAAGTTCTATAAGCTTTGGATTTAAATTTTTATATTGGTTTTATAGTTGGAAGTAAAAATCACAGAGGCCAACAGAGACCCCAAAGAAGTCAACCATCTATGACAACATTGTAATTAACACAGGCACTAGGTTAACCTCAATATAATTAATATAATTACAATATAATGCCTTCAGTTGGGGAAAGGGAGAAAAAAGGATAAAGTATGGATACAACATCAATCATTCCATGAAGCCCTACAATTCTATACGGGCTTGCTAACATTCTGGAAAGGTACTTCCGAACAGTCTGGCTTTTAAATGTTTACTAAAACCCCTTACGTGTTTTAAAGTTATTGAATCTATATATTTTTTGAATTATATAGATTTTTATCTATATATTTTTTGAATCTATATATTAGGTTTTTTTGAATCTATATATTAATTTTAAATAAATGTTTATTTCTTCCATTAAAAGCTTTACCAGAGGAAAACAAAAATACACCAGGAACAGAGGTAACTCCTAACAGTTCTATACCTAGATTATAGCTTCTTAAAACCCAAATCCTCCATGATTTCTCCACAGAAATCTATGACCAAGGCTTTAACAAAGATAATGTTCAATAGAACTTTTGTCCCCCTCTGATTCCTCTTTTACTTCCTCGTAGTTAATCAGCTTGATCATTTCTGCCACTGAAATGTCTCTTCAGTGTTTTAGTCCCTCTATTATGGCTTAGGACCTTATTGCTACGATGTCAAGTAATTTGACAGCCCATCCTATGGTTTAACCTATCCCACCAAGTAAGTCTTCTTGAATAACATTTTCAAATGATTTGCATAATATTCCTTAGCCTTGCTAAAAAAATGTCTTATGGCTAACAGTTATCTAGAACAGTGTTTCGTCCATTTTCTACAGTGACCTGGTTGGGGTGTGGGTTCCTTATTTCATGGAGCTCAAGGGAAATTATAGGGAGCTGAGTACAAGGGTTATTTTCATTCTTATTCCAATTCTAGCACAGTACAGTGAATTTGTGAGTATAATTCCACTTGAATACATGACTTATAGTTAAAAACAGTGACCTACAGGATAAAAATCAGTTTGGCTCAAGGTTTAAGAACCCACAAATACCCCCTATATACCTGCCATCTCTTCCTCCTGTATCCGCATGACAACTGTCTGCTCAATACAAACTAATTTATTTCCTGAGATATCCCTTATCTTTTCCAACTCTCTAATTTTGCTCAATCCTTTTCTTTACATGGAACATACCCCCCCAGCTCCTGTCTCTTTATAAAATCCTATATTCCCTTACAAATATAGCTTTGCCTAAAAAAAATTTCTAAATTCTAAAAACATTTAATATTAGAACCATTAGTAATTCATCAATTTTTTTGCCTTGTGGCACAGCTTCTCTTATAATCTTAAATTTGTGAGGCACCTGGGTGGCTCAGTCAGTTGAGCATCCAACTCCTGGTTTCAGCTTGGGTCATGGGATCCAACCAGAGTTGAGCCCAGCGTTGGGCTCTGCACTCAACGGGGAGTCTGCTTAAGATTTTCTCTCCCTCCTTTTGCCCCTTCCTCCACTCACACACATTAATAAATAAATCTTTAAAAATAATTATAATAATAATCTTAAATTTCCAAGTGTATCTTTGATAACTGAGAAACTAACAAGTTTCTATCTTATTTGTAAGAAACTTCAAAAGCAAAGACTTTGTATTTGCCACAAAACTAAAAACACTGCTTTTACCACATTAAGTATTCAATAATTATTTAAGAATTGCTATCCCAGAAAGGTAGTGGATTAAAGATCATCTGATTAAACAGAACAGCAAGAAGAAAGTAAAAAAAAACAGTTCTAGAAATAGGCTAGATATTTCTGAAAGAGAAAATCAAGTTTAATTTTAATCGTCAGTGCACATTTCACAGGGTCCTCTACATAAAAATAAAAATAGTATTAAATTCTGCTTACTATTCATATTTGACAGCTTTTAGAAATCAAGGATGTTTACCTAATAACTTTTAAATCTCAAAGGCGATCAAAAGAAATCTGTGCTAAAATATTTTCGTAGCAATAATAAAAGACAGTCATAGTAATAAAAGGATATCAGCTTTAGCAAAGTCTCTTATCCCACACTGAGGTAATCCTGGTGTGTTCTGCATGTAGAAATCCAAGTAAAACCAATGGGCAAGCTCAATCTGAAAACACACTCGAATAGCATTGTCTCTTTCCTCGCTGGGAATATGCAAAATAAATCGGCTGTCAAAAACAAAAAACATGTTAAAATTATATTTACAAACTGTAATGATTTTAACCTACTTAACTGCTTCATCCCTGTCCCGCCAACATAAAAAAGGGACCAAGAGCAGTGCTGATCAAGGAAGCAAAATTTGGGGGAAATTACTACAGAAAGAATCGTCTGGAAGACAGCTATGCTCACCACTATGTCACCAATGCTGCACAGGATAAAGGAGTCTGGAAAAAAAAAGTTTATCACAGGTACTCACTCATAATAGAATTTTTTTAAGAGCCTTTCTAAGAATATACACAAATAAATTCATTCATTCAAACAGGAAAGATGTTAGCTGCTTAATCTCCACATTTAAAGTATTACAAAAAGACATTAAAGAAATCAACTCTTGTTCATTAACAGACTAGACTTTTCAAATAACCTCATCTGTAGAACCTGAGTTCAAAATAAAGTATACTCACTTTTTAAAATCCTAAATTGTCTTTTCCAAGTACATTTGAAGGGAGCTGGAGAAATATTCTATATATATAGTATATATACTACATATGTATATATAAAACTATTATTTGTATGTGATGAAGATAATGAACCCTTCTTTGTGCAACAAGTCCAGAATTTAAAAATCTAAGTGAACAGGATGGGATTTACAGCACTCCTTAAGCAACCACCAACTGCTTCTTCCACTGCATAGCCTTTTTTGGTAATGACCTCGAGAGACAAGATTGAACTACATAAAAGAAATCCATTGGTTTTTGAGTTATTTAAAAAAATTAAAAATTAGTATCACCCAGCTTGATCACTCACACTATTCACTAGCAAATGTTCTTGGCGGTTTCCGAGTTTCAAATCAACCTCAAAAACATGTTTTTAAATTATAAAAATAATGTAACAAAAAAACAAAACAAAAAAAATAATGTAACATTCCCACAGAGGAATGAATATGTAAATGGTAAGACAAATGTAGGTTCAATAACCTACATTTCAGTACAGAAAAACTATGGGGAAAAGGGAGCTTAAACAGCACATATACTAAGAATAAAATGTGTAACATGCAATTCTGATGGCATTAGCTAAGATACAAAAATCAAAACTCTTCTACATGGCATTTGAGATCCAGTCCTTGCTCACCTGCATAACCTCTTAGATTACTCTATGAGTTCTTTATACCCAGCGATACCAAATTCTTGGAAATGTCCTAAACTATCGTCCACATACTATATCTACTTCCTTTCCCTTGTCCATCTAGCAAACTCCTAATTTGTCCTTCATGACTTACTAACACTACTCTTATGTAGACACACCAGGCTCCTCTGAACAGATTTACATATTCTCAGACTCCCACTCCTTTACAATTATGTGGCTTTTACTATTATTGTCCACAAACCCCTCCGAATTAGTTCATTGAGATAATGTACTCTATCTTTGTATATTTTTATTCCCATAGTCTAGCAAATTGTTTGACATATACACTGCAAGTGACATATTGATAGTTATAATTTAACTTTTAAATGCTTACATAGGTTCCTATTCTGGTTGGATGAAACAAGTACGCTCCACACTGTCCCTCCAATAAAATGCACTTATTAAAACCTTAACAAAATGCATATAGCAGCTATTTGAGGACTGTGAAAAGTAAACAGTATTTGAAGTGAATTTACCATTTTCCCACCCTTCAGTGTCGCCTGGCTGGACTGGGGTTTGGAGGCAAGCACCAGCAGGGACAACAAGAGCCCCAAAAGTCTTCTAGTTCTGCCTCAAGGATCAAGAGAGGAGTCTAAGTGGATCTCCTAACACGTGGAGATAGTGAGGAAAATTCTTCCTTTCTTTTCTCCTTTCTCCCATGCCCCAGCCCCCAAGCAATGCCATCATGGTTAGAGATGGCTCCAAGAGTGGCTTTAACATAGACCCACAGAGGCTAAAACTCTATGGGACAGGAAACTTTCTCTTGAATCCTAAGAACTGTGTGGTTCCAAGAGAGTAGGGCCAATCTCCACCGGTTTTATTCTTCTAACCTCCAGCTGCTCAATCTCAGACGTGAGCAGAAACACATGAAGTGTGTAGGCCAGAGTGGCTTTTTGGCTACAGAACCCAAAAGGACAGACCCAAAGAGCCAATTAGTAGCAGGGAGCGAGCAAAAGAGAAGCAGCTCAGGAAAATGGTCCTGGGAAATTGTTTATGAACAAGGCTCAACACCAAGCTACACAAGCTTGGATTAGACTACATACAGCATACCACCAACTTTGTGAACTGAACTCTGACACAGACCACTGCCAAAGCCTCAGAATAGCCACTGGGTGGTAAAACAGGACAAACAGCAATGCAAAAAACTAACCTCCTTTTATCGGATTTTATTTTACTTAACACATCTCTAAAATAAACTCTGGTCTTTATTTTCTCAGTTCGGGGTATTATTTCCATTATGGAATTAACTCTATACCCACTCCCATTCTACACCCCCTTCTCATCTCTCCACCCACCCAACAAAATTCTATCAGTTTTGGTTAGGTTGTCAACTTCAGCACTACCGACATTTGGAAGCAGATAACTCTACGCTGAGAGGAGCTTTCCTCTGCATTGGATGATGTTCAGCAGCAACCCTAGTCTCTACCCATTAGATGTCAACAGCGTTCCCCGCCCAAGGTGTAACAACCAAAAAGATCCCCAAATATTACCAAATGTTCCCTGAGGAGAGCAAAAATTACTCCCGCTGATAACCACAGAGTTAGATCAGCATTCGGTCTTTACATTACTATGACTCTGTAAATGCAATTCACAACTAAGCCACACGGTAACTTAGGATTACTTTTCCTTTCCTTTCCTGCACAATCCTTCATTCTTCCCATAATTAATAAATGTCTTGTCATTGCAATTGCTTTGTGTTCTCTATCAGACCTGTCACTAATTCAGTCTTCCACTAGTTTCCTAAATTTTTTTCTCAGATATTAATTCAAACACATAGTTTCATCTTGAAGAATATTCTTGAGCCTTATGATCTGTTCCAATCTGAGCTGGTTGTCATCTACAAGTGATACACATCTGTCATCCTATGCTTACCTTTCACTGGCATCCCATGGTTCCCTATGCCTCTATCTTATTAGATTTCATGTTTCTTGTATCCTTTCTCCTCAATTCTCTTTCCTCTTTTCTTTGAAGTATATCCTCCTAAACCTTCTGGAAGAAAGATGCAAGGGAGATAAATACTGAGACACCCTGTATCTCAAAATATCTTTATCTTCATATTTGACAATTAGGCTGGATAAATAATTATAAGTTGAAAATCATTTTCCTTCATAGTTTTGAAGACAGTGCTGTCTCCCGCCAGCCTCCAATTTTGATATTGGCTGAAACCATTCAGATTCCTTTGGCATATTTTTTTTTCCAGTCTGGAAGATTCCAGGTTCTTCCTTCTGTCCCCAGTGTTCTGAAATTTCCCAGTTGTCTATTTTTTATTTGCTGCACTGGCCATTCAGTTGACCCTATTTGGAAACTCACATCCCTCAGTGCCAAAGGACCTCATGGACTGATCGTCCTAATTCTTTACTCTCCTCTGGCATTTCCTACATCTGATTCCTTCCCCTACCCACCACCTTCTGATAAACATTCTCAACTTTATTTTGCAAACCATCTATTAAGAGTTTTGGCTTTGCTTTCATATTTTTAATTTCCAAATGCTATTTTTAATTGTTTAAATTATGCTTTTATAGACTATCCTGTTATTCCATGATTGCAAAACTCTACCTCTCTAAGGAGATCAATATTTTTTTTTACGTTTTCCTGCATAATTTGATTCTTCCCAATTGCTCTTTTTTCTTTTAGTTTTAAGCTCTAGTTTTCATGTTAAGAGGCCTATTCAGATGTTCACATTTAAGTGACAGACCACAAAGCTATTTAGGAAGGTTGTCAAACTATAAGGCACCATTTAAAGTGAGTGATCAGGCTGAGCCATTTAACTGAGGAACCACCAATGTCAGTATCTTTAGATCTATCCTGTGTTAGTCAGATCACCTAAAGATTCTTCCAATCTTGGACCTGGAGGGTAAAGGCCAAGCTCTGCCACGTTCTAGGAGCTGAGCAGGGGAAGAAGGCCGAGTTTACAGGATGTATAAATTCACTCTGCCATTTTTCAATATTCTCTTAATCTAGAATAGATTGACACTATTACACCAGTCTCTCATTTGGGTCTATTATGTCTGCTAAGTCATATACAACATTCCCTTTTAGTTACCAAATTTTGTTGCTCATCGTTTCACCCATTCTTCCTTTCCTTGTGGCTTTATATATTTAAAAATTTTTTAAACTTTACTCTTTTAGTGGAATCGATGTTTGCATAAAACCTACTGTATCTTTAACCAAAAATTTTCATTTCTAGTTACGTTTCAAGACACTAACCACAACCTAAAATGTGGTAAGAAACTACATAGGACAAAGAAATTCAATCTCATTCCCGTCCCAACCCAGAAAAGCCCCGAGTGAAGAAAGGTAAGCTGGAAATGGGAATAAGAAATAGGACTTTAAAAAAAGAAGAAACATGCCAGGGCACCCCCTGTGCACAATACCCCAGGAATCCCTGGCCTATACCCACCTCAGCTCCAACGACCCTGCCAAGGAACCTGCTGCACAGAACGCCCTGGGACACCCCCCACACACACACATGTGCCCAGCCTCAGCTTCAGCCATCTAGGCCAGGGTGCCTCTGCATGGGCCATCCCAGGCCAGCCCATCTTGTGCCTATTTCAACTTCAGGAATCCTGCCAGGATAACTCTGTGCAGAGAACCTCAAACCACCCCAGCCACTGCCTATTTCAGCTTCAGTGATCCTGCCAGAGTGCCTTTGCATAAAGAACCCCAGGACTCTCTCTGCTTCCAGTCACTTCAGTTTCAGCTGTCCTGCCAGGGCACATTCTATACAGAGTTCTGGGACCACCCTGGCCCATGCCCAATTCAGCTGCAAATGTCCCACCAGGGCAGTCCCAGCACAGAGTGCCCCAGGACCCCTAGACCACGCCAGCCAAAGCCCCAGCCAGTAAAAGTCACTGGGCGCACACAGTCTACAAAGGGGACAACCATACACAAGACCATTCCCCTCAATTTTAAAAGGAGCTGTTCTGCCCAATTCATACAAAGAAACACAAGAAAGTCAAGCAAAATGAGGAGACAGGACTTTGCTCCAAACAAACAGTCAAAACCTCAGAGAAAGAGCTAAATGAACCCGAGATAACCTATCTACCTGACAAAGACTTCAAAGTAATAGTTGCGCTCACCAGACTGGAGAGAAGAGTGGAGGAACTCAGTAAAAACTTCAACAAAGAGATAGAAAATATGAAAAAAAAAATTATACAGTTGAAGAGTAACTGAAATGAAAAGTACAATACAGGGAATCAACAGTAGATTAGAAGGTGCAGAAGCAGCATTCTAGAAAACATGATAATGGAAAGCACCCAAGCTCAACAGTTTAAAAAAAAAAAAAGAGAGGATAGATCATGGGATCTCTCAGATAACATCAAGTGAACAAAATTTGCATTACAGCAGCCCCAAAAAGAGAAGAGAGAATGATGAACCTAAGGAGTTCCACACCATGACAAATAGCAACTAACATGTCAAAGATTAAAAATAAAAGAATTTTAAAAGCAGAAAGAGCAAAACATTTATGTACAAAGGAAACCCCACAAGGCTATCAGCTAATTTTTCAGCAAAAACTTTGCAGGCCAGAAACAAATGGCATGACATATTCAAAATGCTGAAAGGAAAAAAATCCACAACAAAGAATGATCTCTCTGGCAAATTACCATTCAAAATTGAAGAAGAGATAAACAGTTACTGACACAAAAATGAAAGGAGTTCATCACCACTAAACCAGCCTTAAAGAATGCTAGAGACTTCTTTAAGTGGAAAAGAAAAAGCCATAACCAGAAGAAAATTATGAAAGGAAAAAAATTCATGAGTAAAAGCAAACATGCATAAGGGTAGTAAAGCAATTACTTATAAAGCTAGTATGAAGGTTGAAAGACAAAAGTAATCAAATCAATTATATCTAAAAAATTAGAGGAATTCACAGAACAAAAAGACAAAAATGACAACGTATACATAAAACATGGAGGGGTGGTAAAAATGAAATTCTTTTACAATGTGTTCAAACTTAAGTGACATCAACTTAAGTTTGCTATATATTTAGGATATTATATATGAATCTCATGGAACTACAAACCAAAAACCTACAGTTGATACACAAAAAATAAGAAGAAAGCCAAGTATAACACCAAATAAAGTCCTCAATACAAGGAAAGAGCAATAAAAGAAGAAAGGAACAGAGAAAAATGACATTACAATTGGAAAGCAATTAACAAAATGGCAATAAATACACACCTATCAATAATTTTTTCAAATTTTTAAATTTAAATTCAATTAACATACGGTGTATTATTAATTTCAGAGGTAAAGTTCAGTGATTCCTTAGTCTTATATAATACCCAGTGCTCATTACATCACACACCCTCCTTAATGTCCATCACCCAGTTACCCCATCCCCGAACGCCCTCCCTTCCAGCAACCCTTAGTTTGTTTCCTATGATTGAGAGGCTCTTATGGTTTATCTCCCTCTCTGATTTCATCTTGTTTTATTTTTCCCTCCCTTCCCATACGGTCCTGTTTTGTTAAATTCCACATGAGTGAGATCATATGATAATTGTCTTTCTCTAACTTATTTCACTTAGCATAATACCCTCTAGTTCCATCCATGTTGTTGCAAATGGCAAGATTTCATTTTTTGGTGGCTGAATAGTTTTCCATCAACCATTACTTTAAGTGTAAATGGCCTAAATGCTCCAAAAGAAGGACAGAGAGTGACAGAATAGACAAACAAGTCCCAGCAATACACTGCTTACAAAAGGCCCACTTCAGACCTAAAGACACATACAGATTGAAAATAATATCATGGAAAAAGATATTCTATGCAGATGGAAGCAGGGGGAAAAAAAAAGAGCAGGAATACTTATATGAGACAAATACTTATATTAGACAAAAGAGACCTCAAAACAAATACTGTAGCAAGAGACAAAGGGGCATTACCTAATGATAAAAGGATCAATACAAAAAGAAGATATAACAATTATAAGTATCTATGTACCCAACACTGGAGCACCTAAATAAAGCAAATATCAGCAGACACAGAGGGAGAAATTGACAGTAAAACAATAATAGCAGGGAACCTGAATACCCCACTCACCTCAATTGATAGATCATCTAGGCAAAAAAAAATCAGTAAGGAAATGGGTCTTTGAATGACACATTAGACTGAATGGACTTAACAGATATATCCAGAACATTCCATCCTATAACGACAGAAAACACATTCTTTTCAAGTACACATGAAACACTCCCAGGATGGATCACACATTAGGCTACAAAACAAGTCTCAGTAAATTTAAGACTGAAATCATATCATGCATCTTTTCTGACCACAACAGTGTAAAACTATATCTCAACTATAAGAAAAGAATTAGAGGGGCACCTGCGTGGCTCAGTAGGTTACGTGTATGATGTCAGTTTAGGTCATAATCTCAGGATCCTGGGATCGAGCCCTGTGTCAGCTCTCCCTTTCCTTCTGCCACTCCCCCCAGCTCCTGCGTGCACTCGCTTGCACTCTCTCTCTCAAATAAATAAAACCGTTTAAAAAAAAATGTTAAACATAAAAGGAAAAAAGAAAAAAAACTAGAAAAAACACAAACACATGGAAACTAAACAACATGCTACTAAACAATCAATGGGTCAAAGAAGAAATTACAGAGGGAATTAAAAAATACATGGAGATCAATGACAATGAAAACACAACAGTCTAAAATTTTTGGGACATAGCAAACACGGTAAGAGGGAAATTTATAGCAATACAGCCTGCCTTGTGAAACAAGAAGAATCTCAAACAATCTAACATTAAACCTAAAGGAACGAAAAAAAGAACAAGCCCAAAGCTAGCAGAAAAAAGGAAATAATAAAGATCAGAGCAGAAATAAATGATAAGAAAAGAAAAAAAGAAAAAAGAAAAGATCAATGAAACCAAGAGCTGGTTCTTTATAAAGACAAACAAAATTGATAAACCTTTATAGACAGACTCAAAAAGAGAAAAGGCCCAAATAAAATCAGAAAAGAATGAGAAGAACTGACACCACACAAATACAAATGACTGTAAGAGGCTACTATGAAAAAGGTATACGCCAACAAATTGGACAACCTAGAAGAAAATGGATAAATTCCTAGAAATATACAATCTTCCTAAACTGAATCAGGAATGGAAAATCTGAGTAGACTGATTCCTAGTAACAACATTGAATCAGTAATCAAAAAACCTTCAAAAAACAAAAGTCCATGACCAGACTGATTCACAAGTGAATTTCACCAAACATTTAAAGAGTTAATACCGATTCTCAAACTATTCCAAAAAATACAACAAGAAGGAAAACTTCCAAATACATTCTACAAAGCCAGCATTATCCAGATACCAAAACCAGACAAAGACACTACCAAAGAAGAGTTCCAGCATCCTGGGATCAAGTCCTACAACGGGCTCCTTGCTCAGCAGAGAGCCTGCTTCTCCCTCTGCCTGAGGCTCCCCCTGCTTGTGTGCGCTCTCTGACAAATAAATAAATAAAATCTTAAAAAGAAAGAAAGAGATATACCACCAACCTATAATCATCAAAATAGTATGGTATTAACACAAAAATAGACACACAGATCAATGGAAAAGAGAATCCAGAAAATAAACCCACGTTTATACGGTCAATCTACAACGAATATATACGGGGAAAAGACAGTCTCTTCAATAAATGGTGCTGGGAAAACTGGACATTTACATGCAAAAGAATGAAACTGGACCACTTTGTAACACCACACACAAAAATAAACTCAATATAAAGATCTAAATGTAAATCATGAAAGCTTAAAACTCCTGGAAGAAAGCATAGGCAGTAATATTTTTTTAAAGATTTTATTTATTCATTTGATACCGAGGGAGACAGAGAGCGAGAGACAGAGAGCGAGAGACAGAGAGCGAGAGACAGAGAGCGAGAGACAGAGAGCGAGAGACAGAGAGCGAGAGACAGAGAGCGAGAGACAGAGAGCGAGAGACAGAGAGCGAGAGACAGAGAGCGAGAGACAGAGAGCGAGAGACAGAGAGCGAGAGACAGAGAGCGAGAGACAGAGAGCGAGAGACAGAGAGCGCGCACATAAGCAGGGGGAGCCGCAGGAAGAGGGAGAGGGAGAGGCAGGCTCCCTGCTCAGTGGGATCTCCTGGGATCACGACCCAGCCCAAGGCAGACGCTCAACAGACTGAGCCACCTGGGCATCCCAGTAGTAATTTCTTTGACATCAAACTTAGCAACATTTTACTGGGTATGTCTCTTCAGGCAAGAAAACAGAAGCAAAGAATAAGCCACTGGGACTACACCAAAATAAAAAGCTTCTCCAAAGCAAAGGAAACCATCAACAAAACAAAACAACCTAGTGAATGTAAGAAGATATTTGCAAATAATATATCCAATAAAGGGTTAATATCCAAAATATATAAAGAACTTATGCAACATCAAAAAATAATCTGATTAAAAATGGCAGAGGACCTGAATAGACATTTTTCCAAAGACATACAGATGGCAAGGAGACACGTGAAAAGATGCTCAACATCACTCATCATCAGGGAAATGCAAATCAAAACCATAATGAAGTATCACCTCATTCCTGTCAGAATGGTCAAAATCAAAGGACATGAAATAACAAGTGTTGGCAAAGATAGGGAGAAAAAGAAACCCTCGTGCATTGTTGGTGGGAATTTAAATTGGTGCAGCCACTGTGGAAAACAGTTTACAGATTTCTCAAAAAATTAAGAATAAGAGGGGCACCTGGGTGGCTCAGTGGGTTAAGCCTCTGCCTTCAGCTCAGGTCATGATATCAGGGTCCTGGGATAGAGCCCTACATCGGGCTCTCTGCTCAGCAGGGCGCCTGCTTCCCCCGCCGCCTGCCTACTTGTGATCTCTCTGTCAAATAAATAAATAAAATCTTAAAAAAAATTAAAAATAGAAATACCATATAATCCAATAATTCCACTACTGGGTATTTACCCAAAGAAAACAAAAACACCAATTCAAGAAGATATACACACCTCTGTTTTATTGCAGCATTATTTACAACAGCCAAGATATAGAAGCAACCCAAGTGTCCACCAACAAATGGATAAAGATGTATATGTGCATATATACATACATATATACAGTGGAACATCACTCAGCCATGAAAAAGAATGATCTAGCCATTTGTGAAAACATGGATGGACCTAGAGAGTGAAACAAGTGAAGGTAAATGAAACAAGTCAGAAAAATACCATGATTTCACTTATGTCTAGAATCTAAACAAAACAAAACAAATGAACAAACAAAACAGAAACAGACCCATAAATAGAACAAACTGATGGTTGCCAGAGGGGAAGGGATTAGGGGGATGGGCAAAATGGGTGAAGGGAAGTGGGAGATACGCGCTTCCAGTTTGGAATGAGTAAGTCACAGAAATGAAAGGTATGGTATAGAGAATATAGTCAATAGTATTTTAATAGCATTTGTGTGGTGACAGATGGCAGCTACACTTGTGGTGAGCAGAGCATAACAGAGTATTCGAATCCCTTATGTTGTACACCTGAAACTAATGTTAACATCGTGTCAGCTATACTTCAATTTTTAAAAATGGGAGGGGGAAGGGCAAGGTCTACTTATGTAACAGAAGACGGTCTATTTTTCTTTCACTCCTTTGAATCAGGAGTTTCTCCAAGAGTGGGGCAAGGGGGAACAACGCCTGAGGCTCTTTTCTAACTTTAGCTGATAGGTTTGGGTGTTGGCACCCCAAGCAAAACTGGTTTTCAAGGATTCCCAGTGTAAGAGCTAACAGCCTATCTACTCACATAAAAGAGAAGCCTATCAATAAACAAGCCCCTTATGCCCTCATCTTAAATATTAAACAGCAACAAAAAATCGTCCAACATCAAAGGAAAATCTGAGGCATGACAAGAAAAAAATTACATTGAAAAAACTGGCCCTGAAGAAAAAAAGAGTGCTGAGGTTATCTCCTAGAACCTTCGTACTCAAAAGCGTGAACCCTGGACCACCCGGGAACATAAGTGTGGGAAGAGAAACAGGCATGTTAGTCATATAAGGACTCAGAAATTTACTTTCTAATGACCCCCTCAAAGGAAATTACTTTAGAATGTGCACCAGGAAAACAAGAATGAAAACCAAGAAAGCATAAAACATGAGATTTAAGAGGTAATAGACCCAATCTGGGAGAGCCATGAAAGAGAATTCTAGTAGGCCAGTTGTTTGCCAAGTCTAGGGAACAACCAGTCCAAACTGGGTTAGAAGAGTGGAGGTGTCCAAGAAGGCACTCTCCAGGAAAAAAGAATTCTGTAGCATAGATAGTATGACTAAGGGTAAGACTGAGGACAAAATAAAGGAACAGACAGGGGTGGAAAGGAGGAAGCTATTTTCAATGTGTTGGGCTTGAAGAGAAATAAATGTACATGAGAATCATAATCCAAATATGAAGGAAAAGCCAAAACTGGAACAAGAAGGCAATCAAGAAGGAAAAAAGCAGACTTCAAGAATAGCCAGAAAGAGGGGCCCCTGGCTGGCTGGGTCGGTACAGCATCCTACTCCTGATCTTGGGGTTGTAAGCTCAAGCCCTGTGTTGGGTGTAGAGATTACTTAAAAATAAAGTCTTAAAAAAGAATAAAAAGAATAGCCAGAAAGAATGAGGGAATAATGAAGCATATGCTTCTTTCTCCAAAAGAAAAAAACTATAAAAGGCAGCATCATTTTGACCAATTAGGAGAATATAAGAAAGAATTCATTTTGGCATTCTCTTCCAAGATCCTTACAAAGGAATCCTAACTATGGCTAGAGGGAAAAGAAACAAAACCCTAACCACTATAAATTTCCCTTTACTGTGAAAAATATGTACATAGTTACACTGTATAAAATGCTATTATTCTTGTTCAGCTTTTGCAGTCAACCAATAGTAAAAGTATAACAGCCCTCATTAAGGTTACAAAATGGAATGTAAATATTACCAATTTTTAAGTTCACCGGGATAGAAGCTGAGGGAATGTCTAGGAGGGAAAAGGAAGAAAAGACAGGGCAACGATGGGGCACTGACTACCTCACCTTATCAAATACAGACTCAAAATATTGTCCATAAGTTCATAAAGCAGAAAGGTAACCAACAGAACAATTTAAAACAGTGATATAACTATTGGAAGTAGGGCAAAGGCATCAGTAGGCTTTTGATAAACTAAACCCTCACCTAATATTTACCAAGATTAACTAAATTCTCAATCTAACATCTGAAGTTGATAAAACAAGAAACTAGTCCAAGTATATTTTAAAATCCTAAATTATCTACCAGAAGAATTCAACACAAAACAGGTTAAAGTCTGGAGAGCAGAACTGAGATAAAAAGGGGCAGGGCAGGAGACTGTTGTTTTTCTTTTATAACGTCACCCATACTCTTTGACTTTTTTCTTTTTTTAACCTTACACACAACACATCTTTTTACCAATTAAAAGCGGACTTCTTGGGGGAGCCTGGGTGACTGGGCTGGTTAAG
>CM052895.1:75105996-75145103 GCA_028534135.1 Potos flavus | reverse complement strand
TAGCTAATAATAGCATATTGTACGCTTGAGGGGAGGCACCGTTAAGTTCAAACTGGTTTGGGTGGTCTGGGCCAGTGGAGCTCTTCTTCCAGGCAGTCATTATTGCTTGAGGGGTAGCTTTGGTTTCCTTCAGGTCTCTTGCCTGAGTTAAGAGATAAGCTGGAAAGAAGGAAAAACTTGGAACAAAGGTGGCAGAGCACAAATAGGTGAGTAGTCAACGTCAGGTCTTGGGTCTTGCTGGTGGCAGAACTACTAGGGCCATCTCACCATCATCCTGGGGCTAACGCAAACACATGCGGGAGGGCAGAGCTGAAAGACCTGTGGAGAAAAGGAGGCAGATCTGTCAGGAGCTCAGCTGAGCTGGTGTGGGGGTGGGGTGGGGATGAGGGTGGGAGAGGAAAGAGAGATTGAGAGAGAGAAAACATGCTCCTGAGCATCTGGCCCCAGGTGGGAGCCAGAGTTGTCAGGGGTCAGAGTCGCCAATTAAAGCAAGAAGCCAAAAATGAGAGTCAAGCCTTTAATCAGCTTACCATGATGGCTAAAACCAGAGAAAGCACTGACTGCTTCTGTTCCACTGGGCATCCGGAGGCTCAAACCAGAAGCCTAAGAGTGAACCCTAGTTCCTGTCTTTCTCACACATGCACATGTCCAACCCACTGCTGCGTCCTGGCCAGTCCACCTCCAAGATCCATCCCTTCTTCTCCACCTCAGCTTTCCCCACCTCAGGCCGAGCCTGCTCAGCCTCAGCTGGACCGCTTCCGTAGGCTCCTGCATGTCTCCTGTCCCCCGGCAACTCACTCTCCTCAAAGCAGCGAGAGTGATCATCTCAACACATTAATTTGGTCACTCCTGTCCTTGGAAATCTTCATGACCTCAGGGTAGAATCCAATTTGTGTGCCATGGCTTGAGAGACTTTACGTGATGGGCACCTGCCCGGCATTCACTCTCCTTTCTTCTCATGTCCCATCTTCATCTCTCACCACGCTCTAGCCGCAGTAGTCTCCTTGCCGTCCATCACATACTCCAAGCTCTTCCTGCACACTGCTCCCTATGCCTGGAAAGCTGCCCACCGCTCCACAACTCCCTCCTTTACAGGCTTTCTGTACAGCTTAAACATTACCTCCTCAGAAATTCTTCCCAGACAACTCTACTTAAATAGCCTCCTCCATTTGAAATTTTCTCAGGCCATTTCTCCTCTCCCCCACTAAACTATAACTTACAAGAAGGCAGGGATCTTTTCTAACTTATGCACTGAATCCCCAGTGTTTAGAGTGTCCTTGTGTGGTAGACACTCTCTAAACATTTGCTAACTAATGTCTGGGCAAAGGAGTAAGTTATCACCAAGTATGTGTTGAGGTTACTGAGGAGGAGGTGGTGGGATGCAAAATCCTATTACGAGTAAGTGTGAATGTGTTAACAAACTGTAAATCTGCTGTTGGAAAAGAGGAACTCATCCTAGCTTTGATGGGTTTTGTTACTTTCGTTGAAGAGTCCTAATAACGCAGAGCTCACTTGCTCTCTCTTCCTTTACTTTCATGTATCTATGTAATAGACATATATTCTATAAATATAATACAATATACAATAATAAACATAAATAATATAAATACATGTCATACTAACTTTGTATGTTAAATATAAGCATATTGTGTGTGAATATATATATGAAACAATTCTACACTCTAGAACCTCTTCCTTCTCTTTTGCCCTCTCCTTCCTGCTCCTCTGTACCTCTATACCTCTAACCTCCAGGCTTTGATGGGTTTGCCCAGAATAAGAGAAGGCCGTTGGAAGAGGGGGAATGAAGTTGCCAGACCCAAATGAAAAAGCTTAATCCCCCGGTAAACAACTTTCTTTTGCATGGGAACAAATCAGGAAAAAGAAAATTGTTTCAGGATATTTCTTTTTTTTTTTTTTAATAAAGCATTTCTTTACAAAAAATCAGAAATATATCTCTATAACAGTTCTTAAGAATTCTCTTATTAATTCCTTGTCATGGATGAAGGGATTATTTCTGACTAAAACTTCAGAAACTAAGTAACACACTAATTATTACATTGAGTCTTTGAACAGATGTTGAGTAAGCGAGCTGGAGGCTGGCTTGTTTTTCTTTAACTGCACTTGCAAGCATCTTTTTTTTTTTTTTTTAAGATCTTATTTATTTATTTATTTGACAGAGAGAGATCACAAGTAGGCAGAGAGAGAGGGAAAGCAGGCTCCCCGCTGAGCAGAGAGCCCGATGCGGGGCTCGATCCCAGGACCCTGAGATCATGACCTGAGCTGAAGGCAGAGGCTTAACCCGCTGAGCCACCCAGGCGCCCCTGCACTTGCAAGCATCTTAACTGGGAAAAGATGTTTGTCTCATAGCGTCTCTTATGTTGAATTCTTTAAAAGAAAAAGTTCTGTTGAAACAACAAACAGATCTAAAGAGGTACTCTCCAACCACGCATTGTGAACATAATCATCTCAGTTTGGCCCCATCGGTATTCTACAGTCTGCATGGGGCTCAGAGTTCAGTTGGTCCAGGGAGTGGTCCCCCTGTGCCAGGCCCGGGGGGGCGGGAGACACAGAGTGGGGGGTGGGGAGCCTTCCCTCTTCCCAGCATACACAAGGAAACCAGAATCCGAAACAGGAAAAGTCTGTTTCCTGTCTACCAGCAGGGGGCGTACAGTCCCTTTTTTCCATTTTCAAATTCTAGAGCACACTGCTGACTCATGGTCTTAGCACAAGAGCAGGACTTGAAAACTGAGGCTTTTGCCATCCATGGGACCCTGCTTCGAGGAGCTGGTGTAATTACATTATTTCCTGGCTATTTAAATGACTCAGATCTCTGAAGAAACCCTTTCCCACTTGCCCCCTTCAAGTTGCCTATTGGTGACCGCCTCTCACTCTGTACCTTAGTTTCATGTTGCAGCTCTAGCAAATTACCACAGCTGGGGTGGCTTTTAAACAATATAAATTTCTTATTTTAGAGTTCTCCAGGTGAAAAGCCCAGCTCAGGTCTCAGTGGACTGAGAGAGAGGTGTCAGCAGGGCTGTGTTCTCTAGTGGGGCCATTGGCATGCTTTGGCTCCTGGCCCCCTTCCTCCATCTCCCAGGCCAGCAATGGCAGGTCGATTCCCCTTACATCACTCTGGTCCTCATAGTCCCATCTCTCTGTGGCTCCCATCTGCTTCCTCTTCCATTTTTAAGGAAACTTGTGATTACATGGGGCCCACCCAGAGAACCCAGGACAGTCTCCCTACCTTAAAGTCAGCCAATTAGCAACCTTAATTCCATCTGCAACTCTTTTTCTCCTTTTCCTTTAAGGTAACGTTTTCACAGACTCCAGGGATTACGATGGACGTTTGGGGGGGGGGGGCAGTATTTTGCTTATCACATTCTGTATCCTTGCTCTGTAGCTTTCTCTGTGTCTATCCACCCTCTCACTTTCGTTCCCAGGAATTGGTGACTGCACATTTTTTCAGCATGTGGAAGTTGCTAGTTTTAGTAATTTGAAATTATGGAGTTTTATCTCCCTTGTTCGTTGTGCTTGGGATCACGGAGTTTAAAAATAGCTTTTATTGAAAGCTAAAATAATATAATGTCTGGGATTTGCTTTAAAATAATCCACCAGGGGGAAAAACTGCAAGACAAATAGTTAAAATAATACTAGCAAAAGGATGGTAATTGTTGAACTGGGTAATGAGTACATGGAGTTTAATTATATTCTTTTATATATATTTTCAAATGTTTGGAATAAAACATTTTCAAAAATTGAGACCTTCTTACTGAGAATTCAACTGACTTTTCCTCCTTGTTTCTTTACTATTTGAAAGGAAAAACATTTGTAAGACTAAGTGAAACTGCATACTAAATATGTCATTGTTAAGGGTACCAGGTTGAAATGCAATTGATTTAAAAAATTATTGAGATATAATTTACAATGAAATGCTGTTGACTTCTGCAAAATTAAACTTTTTATTTTGAAAGAACTGCAGAGTCCTATCTAGTTGTAAGACGAGAGATGCGGTTGGCCCTTTCCCTGGTGCCCCTCAATTGGGAACATCGTACAAAACCACAGCATGTTATCACAGCCAGGATACTGACGTGACACAGTCAAGACACACCACATTGTCGTCACCACAAAGATCCTTCAAATTGCCCTTTATGTTGTCTGGATGTCACATATTTATGACGTCTTCCAAATGAAGACCTTTTCATGACTTTTATGTGCCTTCTCCGCTTTGCTTAAGAGTAAGATCTTAAAATGGCCCAAACCTATTTTTCAGAGCTGTCAAACATACTGTATGATGGAATCCTAAAATTGTACTGACTAAATTTTAGGTACCATGGATGGACTAGCAGAATATGACCTCAAATAAGGGACTGAGAGCAATGCACAGGATAGCAAAGAGGCATCTTGGAAGTCTAGAGTCCAAGGAGGGTGGCGGGGAGGCAGGTCCGTGGGCGTTGGCCACTTTGCTGGCTGCAAATCACCAACCATGTGACAGCTACCACTAATGCCAGCGGCCTCCTCCACCATCCATTCTCGTCCTCCTTCTCAGTGAAAGGGCTCATGGAAAAGCCTATTTGTTCTGGCTCTCTCACAGCTACCTGTGATGAGATGTGGCAATAATCTTTGGGCAAGGAGATGTAAGCACAGGGTAGCTGAGGACTTCTGGGAAGTTCTCAAAAAAAAAAAAAGGGGCAGGCTTTGCCTCACTCCTTTCTCTTTGTTCCTTCCTGCGGCAGCAAGTGATCATCTGGGCAGAGAAGCAAAATAGTAGATGCCGTGGTCTCTGAAGACCTCAGAGCTGCCAAACCAGCTCTGGAGGGCCTATCTCTAGAGTTCTTTTACTGGAAAGAGTGATAAACTTCTATCTTATTGAAGCCGCACTATTGGGCCTTTTTCTGTTTTAGGGAGACAATAGTCCAAACTGACGTAGGCAGACTTCTTATCTAGAGACAGAGGCAGTTCTCATTGAGGCTTGAGGCTCCTCTTTTGACTTGGAAAAAGAAAATTTTCAATAGGCCTTTTGATCATACCAAATCAAAGGCCCCAAAGGATTCCAGACCGAAGACTTTGAGACCGTTGGAAGGGAAACAGCTCCGCAGAACGATATGGAGTTGTACCTTCCTTTGAGCCGAGTTGAGGTTCTGTAGAAAGAGGGCTAAGATGGTAGAGAAAGGAAAAAGGAGCAGGCAGGAGGGTTCCCCTCGTTTTAGAAGGAAAAAAGGGGATAGTGGAGGGCCTGCACCCTGGGTAGAGTTCAGGGTTAGAGATTCCCACATGTATCATCTATTCTCTCAAAGATGTTCCTGCCAACCAATGAGGGGCCTCAGGAGAGTGACAGCAGGTGGAGCAGCCCTCTGCAGAGACATATCTCGAAGCCAGGGTATCAGTATGCGTTACTTTTAAAGTGGATTTGGGGGGAGGGGGGCGCCTGGGTGGCCCAGTTGGTTAAGCGTCTGCCTTCGGCTGGAGTCATGATCCCAGGGTCCTGGGATGGAGCCCCGCATTGGGTTCCTTGCTTGGCAGGGCGCCTGCTTCTCCCTCTCCCTCTTCCTGTCACTCCCCTTGCTTGTGCTCTCTCTCTGTCAAATAAATGAATAAAATCTTAAAAAAAAAAAAAAAAAGGATTTTTTTTTTTTCTTTTCTGCTCAGTAATTTTCTTTGCTCATGTCCAAGCACAGTGAACATCTGTTTTGTTTTGTTTCGTTTGATTTCTCAGCTTCCATTTTCCCTCTGGTAGCATGAAGGTATTTTCCTTCGGGAGCTATTCCTCCCCCACTCTCATCCCTGTATTTAGGTGGGTTTGACTCTCCACCCCCAACCCCTTCATTCTGGCTCTCGGTCTCCAAGAGCATTTGTCACAGTGATTATTTAAGGGATATGCCAGGAACCCAAGCCAAGTCCAAAGACCCAATGCTGGGATGTTTGCTGAGCTCAGTGGGAAAGAAATGCTTTCTTTCTGCTCAACTTGCTAAAGTACTGGAACGTAAGTCCGGAGATTCTGCATCTTATGCAATGCAAGGACAGAAAAGCAGCATGAAAAAAAAAAGTTGTAAGAGCCGAAGAGATGATTGGCAGGAACTGAGCAATAGTCCAAAGTATAGAGGTCAACCTTGGGGGTGGAAATGGGAGCTTAGACCCTGCTACTTTGGCATAGAACAAATGATCTCTGAAACCTGAAGAACTCGAGAATGTTCCAGTTACAGTAATAAAATCAATATCATGAATGAAATATGATATCTTCAGAAAACTGCTCACAGGTCCAAGTGGGAAGAGCTGAATCAGACAGTTGGCCAACATTACTCACATCTTTAAAGAAAACAATGAGTCAACAAGGCATAGAGGGGAAAGCCTGACAGATATCAGAGATGCTGAATCTCGCACTGCCTCTCCAAATCCCAGACACTGGAGACGCACCGAGTAGTCAACTCGACTATCTGCTTCTTAGTACTTCTGTATAAAGGCACTGAATGGACCCTTAACCTTTAAATGTCACTCAACGTAGGCTTTGTGTCAATTCAACACTCTTAAAGCAACATTAAGATGATCATTTCATGGGGTGCTGGGGTGCCTGGGTGCCAAGCCTCAGTCAGGTAAGCAATCTACTCTTGGTGTCAGCTCAGGTCATGATCTCAGGGTTATGAGATTGAGCCCCATGTTGGGCTCTGACTCACACAGTCTGCTTGAGATTCTCTCTCCCTCTTCCTTTGCCCTTCCCTCAACTTGCACACATGCTCTCTCTCTCTCCCAAATAAATAAATAAAATCTTAAAAAAAAAAGATGACAATTTCATATCTGATGTAGCTTCCCATTAGCACTATTAAGGCTGATGCAGGGCCCTGTGAAGAAAAGGGGGTGTCTAGAGCAAAACCATTGGAGAGAGGAGAAAGTCAAACTACAGCTGGGAGGCCAAGTCCAACTATCAGGTCTGGATGATTCTAAAAAGAATCAGAATTTGGGGAAAGGGTGTGGAAATGGAAGGGGGGGGTTTTGGGTGAGGGGAATTGGAAGGGGGGTTTTGGGTGAGGGGGCTACACTTTCTGAGTGAGAGACACAGTAATAAAAGATCAACTGGGGGGGGCGCCTGGGGGGCACGGTCGGTTAGGTGTCTGACTTTTGGTTTGGGCTCTGGTTGTGATCTCCGGGTCGTGAAATGGAGACCCATATCCGGCTCTGTGCTCAGCGTGGAGTCTGCTTGAGACTCTCCCTCTCCCTCTGCCCCTCCACTCCCTCCCAAATAAATAAATAAATCTTAAAAAAAGAAAAAGATCAAGTTGGAAATGAACAAAGAGATTTTGGTGATTGTTCTAATCAGCCTGGAAGGGTCTGCATCCAGCCTTTGTTGGCGAGGGCTGAGGAGTGGAGCTGGTCTAAGGGCGGGGACCCAGGTGCATAGGAACAGGGCCCTATTCTTGGGTCTAGTCCTTTGCATGATAGAAAGTTCCCTGCCCACTAGGGACCAAACCTCTATTTCATTAATGTTGGAAATACTATTTTAAAATTCCTTTGTCCTAAACCTTTTTCCCCTCTAAAAATGCAAATGTCCACGAAGAGAGTTAATTCAACGTCACCCCTCATATTTACATTCTTACTGAGAAATTTCTTTTTTTAAGCAAAAATTAAGTGCCCTCTATTTTATTACTTAAAAGAGCTTCATTGTTTCTACTAGTAAATGATTTTCTAAAAGTTAATTTTCCTAACTTTGAAAATGAAAAATTCATGCAAATCAATGAAGGAATCATGCTAGAAATAAATAACGTATGTAATTTTTATGGTTAAAAAGCCCAAGCCATGAAATTATTAATATGCAAAAATAGATTGTTAATTTCCATACATTTGCCCATATATATATTATTGTTCTCATGACAACGGGGTATGTAAACCATAAATTTATAGTTTCCAAAATTATGTAAGTCTTAAAGATTAGCTACATCTGGCTTTGGAGTGCCATTTCTTCAGAGGTATTTGTTTGGGAAAGAATAGCAAATAATGATCAGCAGGCAGACTGCCAGGTTTCAAAAGAACTGCTGGTTTGGCCTTGTTTCAGTACTTACATTAAAGACTGTTTATTTAATTTTCTACAGAAGAGAATTTGCATTGCTTAACTTGAATATATAGTATGCATCCCTAATCTGGGTAAAATACCCATTCTGGCAGAGCTCCTTAATTAGAAAACAGCCATAAAAGCTATACAAAAACATATGTTAGTTTTCACAAATTTACAGCTTTATTTGAAAAACATCAGCCCACTCTATACAGGTGCTACGCCTATCATGAATTATTGCTTAAGCTTATGTCCCTGGTCCTGCTTATCTCCTTTCTCTTCCCTTCTCCTGGCTAACTCCATCCCCCTGCTCTCAGCAAGTTAATAACCTCTGTGTGCCCTTGCACACTTTCTACCTACTCTTTTAATTAGAAAAACTCATATACGTGGGGATTTCCTCCTCACTGTTTTATAAAATAAAGGGAGGGTTGTAAGATTCTTTGCATTTCCTTTCTTAGTAAAAATACATAATGGAGGGCACCTGGGTGGCTCAGTGGGTTAAAGCCTCTGCCTTCGGCTCAGGTCATGATCTCAAGGTTCTGGGATCGAGCCCCACATCGGGTTCTCTGCTCCGCGGGGAGCCTGCTTCCCCCTCTCTCTCTGCCTACTTGTGATCTCTCTCTCTCTCTCTCTCTATCAAATAAATAAAATAAAATCTTTAAAAAAAAATGCATAATGGAAATCTCTCCAAGTCAACTGATAGAAAGCTCACTCACCCTTTTAGCTATATAATAGTCTGCCTTGCTTAATCTTCTATGATTCAACCATTTAGTCAGTTATTTCCTTAGTGATAGTCATACCCTTTGTTTCCAATTTTTTGTCCCTACAAAAAGTGCTGCAATGAAATAATACATGTTCTCATGTATTAGGGCCTTTATTTGCAAGGACCAGCAGGAGAAAGGTGATCGAGGCAAAGGTAGGCATATTTTGTATTTTTTTAAAAGATTTTATATATTTATTTGACACAGAGAGAGACAGTGAAGGAGGGAACACAGGCAGAGGGAATGGGAGAGGGAGAAACAGACTTCCCACCGCTGAGCAGGGAGCCCGATGCGGGGCTCGATCCCAGGACCCCAGGATCATGACCTGAGCTGAAGGCAGACACTTAACCGACTGAGCCACCCAGGCGCCCCTGCATATTTTTTATTTTAATAGGTACGGCCAGATTGCGTTGCCAATGGTGTGTATTGAATTCACAGCTCCAAATGTAGTGTATGAGCTGGCCCTCTCCCATACTCCTGCATTCATCGCTGTTGCCACTAGCCATAGGCATTATGTTCTCAATTATCGCATCTTGGTAAAAAGTGACTGTTGTTTTTTTTAAATATTCATCTTTGTTAATTTTATCTCATGCACACACACAAGAAGTTCTGGATCAGGGCCAGATTCCTCGCACCTCGCAGTAAGTGTGCTGGCCCCTGGCCCCTTCCAGTGCAGCTGCTGTCTCTCTCACCCATGGGGACTCCCCTGGGGCCTCCACTCAGTAGATGCACACAGACCTTTCTCCCACCCTAACAGGTGAACCATACCTAAGCGGGGTGACGTTCCTTGGGGAGGGTTCTTTGTTATTTTATTTGTTTGGTACTGTCTGTGGATTTTACTTCATTTTCCCTAGCTTCAAGTCTTTAAGGTGAAACGTCATGACAGGCTGATATTTTCCTTTTTAAGTAAATTCTTCTTTCTATCCAACAGACTCTAAAACTTGTACTTTGAAAAAATGAATATAAAATAAAATAAAATAAAATCATTACTTCGACTCTTGGAGTTCAGGAATTTTACTAGAACGTCCTTGTGTGTAAGTAGGTATATCTGTTGTTGTTTTAAATCGATCTGACTGGAATTCAGTAAGGCCTTTCAATCCTGAGATTTGAGTTGTTCTTTAGCTCTGAGAAATTTTCTTCCTTTTTTTGTTCCATTATTGCCTCTCCTCCATTTGTTCCTTTTTTCCTTCTGGTAATCCTGCTTCTCCTTGATTTTTTGCATGCCTTGCATGTCTTGATTTTTTCACTATTTCTACTGTTTTGTTTTGTTTTTTTTCTCTGTCTGTATTTTGAACTCTTTCTTCCACTCTCCAGACCACTAACTCAGGTTCCAACATTACCATCTTTCCTTTATTTTATAAACATTTATTTAAATACTCTCTGCACCCAATGTGGGGCTTGAATTCATGGCTCTGAAATCAAGAGGTGCTCTTGAGGTGCCTGGGTGGCTTGGTCGTTAAGTGACTGCCTTCAGCTCAGGTCATGATCCCAGGGTCCTGGGATCGAGCCCCACATCGGGCTCCTTGCTCAGCAGGGAGTCTGCTTTTCCCTCTCCCACTTCCCCTGCTTGTGTTCCCTCTATCGCTCTCTCTCTGTCAAATAAATAAATAAAAACTTAAAAAATTAAAAAAAGGGACGCCTGGGTGGCTCAGTTGGTTAAGCGGCTGCCTTCAGCTCAGGTCATGATCCCAGGGTCTTGGGATCGAGTCCCACATCGGGCTCCTTGCTTGGCAGGGAGCCTGCTTCTCTCTCTGCCTCTGCCTGCCACTCTGCCTGCTTGTGCTCTCTCTCTCTCTCTCTGACAAATAAATAAATAAAATCTTTAAAAAAAAAAAATTAAAAAAAAAAAAAGAGTCACATGCTCTTCTGAATGAGCCAGCTAGGTGGCCCATTCTTTAAATCTATCTTAAATCTATCTACTAATCTGTAAAATGAGAAAATTATGCTTAATGCTTTTAGACATTCTCTTTCACGCTGTAACTGAAACTTGTTAAAGTCTCTTAATTTTTTGGGGTGACTGGGTAGCTCAATTGGTTAGGCATCTGCCTTCAGCTCAGGTTATAATCTCAGGGTCCTGGGATGGAGGCCTGCATTGGGCTCCCTCTCCCTTTGCCCCTCCCCCTCACTTGTGTGCTATCTTTCTCTCAAAATAAATGAATAAAATATTTTTTAAAAAAAGTCTCTTACGTTTTTGGTGGTGGCTCAAATTGTCATCTTTCTCCCATAGCAGTTTGCATTTTGGGAGGAGTCGTCTGATGCATTAGTTATCTATTGCTGCAAAACAAATCACCTCAAAATTTTGTGTCTGAAAATAATAATAAGCATTGATCATCTCTGGAGAATTCAAATGGAATAAAAAGGTACCCAAGAAAAGGAAAGTCTCCTTTCCGCCCAGAGATCCAGTTCCATCTACCCATCTACCTACCCAGAGATAACTATATTTTACAGTTTAAAAATTTTCTAAGTGCATATAAAGAAATATTTTTCAAAAAAAAGAAATATTTTTGCTTTTGGTTTTGATAATTTCAGACTTACAAAAAATTATATAGTCCAAAAAAACATATATCCTTTACCTAGACTTCTCAAATACTAGCATTTTGCCACGTTTGTTTTATTATTCCTTCTCTCTCATATACATAATTTTTTTCTCTCTATATATAGTCTCTTTCTCTCTCATACACACATACACATACACACACCTATATATCACATACACACTTTTTTCTGAACAATTTGAGACTGGATTGCAAATATGATGCCCATTTACATCAGTGTGTGCTTCCTGAAAATAAGACCATTTTCCCTTATAAACATAGTATAATTATAAAAATCAAGATGGTAACATCAATTTGATATTATCTAATCGATAGCCCTTATTCAAATTTTACTAATTACTCTACCAATGTCTTTTATAGTAGAAGAAAAAGATTTTTTTCTGCTCCGGGACCTAATCCGAGATCACACATTGCATTTAGATGTCATGCCTTTTTAGTCCCCTTTAAATTGGAAGAGTTCCTCAGTCTTTGTTTTTCTATAGGTAACGTTTTTATAAAATCACAAATAGAACAATTATTTTTACATTTATGTCCCTTGTCTTTTTCCCTTACTAGTCTAATTTTCCATTTCAGTAAATATGCATTATCTCATTCACTTCGTTGACTACGCAGTATACTGTATCAGTCAGGGTGATCTCGTTTCTGTCATGATAACAAACAACACCAGATTCTCAGTGGCTTAATGCTGCAAACATTTAGTTCTTGTGCATATGACATCTGTTGTCCTCCCTGTGGAGGCTCAGTGCTCTGGCTGCTTCTGTCTCATGACTCGTCCTCCCAGTGTGTGTTTCTACAATTGCTGTACCAGAAGAGCATGGAGAACCTCACGTGAACTCTTAAAATCCTTTTAAAATTCCAGAGAACAAAGCAAAGCACATCAGCATGCTCACCCTCAAAAGGGCAGAAATGTATTCCTTCCACCTACCCAGAAGGAGAAGGAATCAAGAAATACTGGTAAGGACTGGTACTATCCACCACATGTATCATTGAATAGGCAAACCATAATTTATTTAAGTAGTCCCTTATTTATGGACGTTTAGATTGCTTCTGTTTTTTTTTTCTTCAAAAACCGTTCCAGATTTATTTTGCACACTTGTATATCTACAGTATAAATTCCAAGAAATGGAAGTGCAAAAGTAAAGAGAATGTGCATCTAAAGTTTAGGCTGCCATTTTGAGCTTTCTGCAAGACGAGTGAACAGAGGGAGCCTGACAACAGAGACAGAAAAACAAAAGAAAGAGATGGGAGAGACAGAGAAAGGAGATTTCAAGACTGACTTTCCAATTTACAAGCCTTTTGAATCTTGATTGGTTATGTCTGTTAAACCATAGTATGTGTTCAGTAAGTTCTTGTTTTTACTTTTGCATGTTTGAGTGGGTTTCTGCTACTTGTCATAAGTTGCACCATAGCAGGAGGGGACAGAAAGAGGGATGGCATGATCGCTCCTCTCATTTCAGTTTCAACCCAGTAAAGAGTTGGGACATGGGAAGAGCTGAGCACTCAGTTATCATACCGAAGTCTCCCCACTGGACCAGTGTTTTGTGAGCTGAGCTGCTTTTAAATCCAGTGCTGATGGTTGGTAAAAGTGATTTAAATCCAGTGCTGATGGTTGGTAAAAGTGAAGCTTACCACGATCTGGAATGAGAGCACCACCCAAGGTGCTCTTATTAAATTCCATCTCAGGATAAATTCTTATTTTTATTTTTTTTAAAGACTTTATTTATTTGAGAGACAGAAAGAGAGAGCATGCGCATGAGATGAGAGAAGATCAGAGGGACAAGCAGACTCCCCACAGAGCTGGGAGCCTGATGCAGGACTCGATCCTGGGACTCCAGGATCATGACCTGAGCTGAAGGCAGTTGCTTAACCAACTGAGCCACCCAGGCGCCCAATTCTTCTCGTTTTTAAAAACCCAGCTCAGATTCCACTTCATGTAGGGTCGCCAATTGCTACCAGAGCTCATCCTGATCTCCAATTTTTCTAAATCCTTATAACACAAGACATACAATTAGCCCACATTTGGTTTTTGATACTGTTCTCTGTCTTAGTGCTAGAATGAGTTTTTAAGTTCTTTGAGTCTAGAGAAAATACTTTATATCTATTTTGAATTTCCTAAGAAGTAGATAAAACAGTTAATAAAGGTGCAACTATTGACTGATTGCTTCTACCTAATTTATATAAACCTGACTTAAGTTGAGTGTGTTTATAAACCATAAATAAAATGAAGGACAGCTCAGCTAAAACCAACATGTGGTTCCCATCTGTCACATTTCCCAAGGAATATAGATTATTGCCTTGGTGATATAACTGCAGTGATTTTGAAAAAGGAAAGCAGAAACCTGTGTGTACCATTCTAGCGACTACAGACCTTCTTCTTAGACTTGTATCAACTTAAGTAAGCCTACCCACATTCTATATGCATATTTATGGAATATGATATTACTAATCACTTTGTAGGTTTATTTTAAAGTATTAGAAGCCTCTTTCCCCCCTTTCTTGGACGATCATTCTATAAATGTTGGTATATATCATTCCCCTTTTCATATTTTTACCATACTACTATGTATCCATAAATAATATATATATTATTTATATATTTACTTATAAATATATATTTATATTATATAGTTATATATAATATTATAGATAATATAGTAATATTACATAATATATACACATAATTATATACCATTGTTTGGGGTGCCTGGCTGGTTCAGTTGATAGAGCACATTTCTCTTGATCTTGGGGTCATGGGTTCAAGCCCCACATTGGGCATCGAGCTTACTTAAAAAAAAAGAAATACATACATACCATCATCCCACATGCAGGTCTTAAGTCATAAATGTTGTCATATCCTTATTATTCTGCAATCTCCCTTTTTCCTTTTCATAATATATACTTGTAATTTATCTCATGTTAATATGGTAAATATGGTAACTCTAGATCACTTAACTATCTTCACAAACCCATTTTCCTGTCGATACAAATTAAGTTACTTAGAGTTTTTCCCAGTTTCAAAAAAATGCTGCAAGGAAATGTTTTGAAACATATCTACTTATGCACATACACAAGATTTGTCTGTGGTATATACCTGATAAGCGGAATTGCTGCATATGCATCTCGGTTTTGATAATGCCTCCATTTGATAAATAGCTCTCCAAAATGACTGCAACATTTCAATTCCCACCAGTAATACCTGGAAGTGCCATTTTCCCCACATCCTCCCATGATTTGTGTTAATTTGGTCTGCCACAATGAACAGACTTTAATAAGCCAAGCCGTGCCCTGACAACTGTATGGCTTTTGGGGATCAATATCTTGTGATCCACCAGGTGGGAAGCTCTCATTCCTTTGTTATATATCAATTCAATCAAGCTCACTAATTTCATTACTTTTGGCCAGCTTGATCTATTAAAGGGGTGTTAAGATCTTCCCTCTTGATTATGATTCAGTTGAACATCCTTCTATGGTTCTTGATTGCTCTATCTTCTGGTAAGTTATTTTTTTTTATCAAAGAGTTTTACTTGTTACCCCAAATGTTGTTTTTTTATCTTAAATTCCATTTGTTTGCTATTAATTCCATTAAATACTATTATTCTTCTGCCTGTTTTTCTTTTTCGTTTGTATTTGATTGTTACATTTTCCCTTTCTTTTATTTTCAAATTTCTGGATCGTTTTAAGTGTGTTTCATATATATGTATGTAGCAATCTCTACACCCAACGTGGGGCTCAAACTCACAACCCTGAGATCAAGAGTTGCATGTCACATGCTCTACTGAGCACGCCAGGCACCCCTTAATTGTGATCCTTGAACTATATACAGTTTTGTTTATTTGCTTGCTTATTAACCAAATGGGATGCTCTTTTAGTAAATGAGTTGTAGCCAATGAACTCAAAGAGTGATCCTGGTGTATTTGGATTTATTCTACCATCTAATTTGGGTCAAACCTTTTCCTTTTTTTCCTTTTATTATTTATTTCTCTTCTTCGGGAGTAACAAAGTCTTCTATACTCTTTCCTCCTTTGTTGATTTCGAAGCTATGCATTATATTTCTTTTTTTTTTAACATACACATTTAGCTCTACATTTTTCCTACAAAGTCTTATGTTATTCAATGTTTTTTTCTTTCTCCTAAACAAGACACAAAGTTAAGCATGTTTTAACTACCTGTTAAGCACTCCCATATTGTTTTTTAAACCTCAAATTATTTTTATAATAGTTAATTATATTTACCTACTTAAATTATCATTTTTTAAAGATTTAAAAAAGAGAGAGAGACACACACACACACACACACAGAGACAGAGAGAGAGAAAGGGAAAGAATCTCAAGCAGACTCCATGTTGAGCGCAGAGCCCAACGTGGGGCTTGATCCCAGGACTCTGAGATCACAACCTGAGCTGAAACCAAGAGTTGGATGCTTAACCAACTGAGCCACCTAGGTGCCCCTACTTAAATTATCATTATCTGTGCTCACTATTTTTTCTTCCATCCAGTTTCTTCCCCCTAGGTTAGTTATTCTTCCTACTACAGTATACCTTTTAACAGGTCTATGGTTACTAAGTTCTCCTATTTTTGTATATTTCTTTTGCATGTTTTGTCTTTCTAAATATGTATTTTCATCAAGCATTCATGCTACCTTTCCTATACAATGTAAGCTAATAAGTCGAGGAGAAGTTCTCCATTATGGAAGTATTTTGTCAACTAAATAAAGAAGTAAAAATTAAATTTGAATATCACCATTTTGAACTTTATAATGGATTATGGCTACCTGCATCACACAGAGAGATAATCAGCTATCACATGTCTCCTACATGCCACCTACAAAGAAGCTGGACCCCAAATTATACCTGAATCTGATCAAGTCTATAATCCCATTACCAGTTAGAAAATACAGAAGAACTGGGTAAATTACATGGGAATGTGATCAGCAAAATCCAGATGTGAGAAACCCTACAAGACAAATCAAACAACCCAGTTTCTTCCAGAACTAAGTTGTAAAGAAAAAGGTGAGGGGCGGGCAAAGGGAGAATGGAGGGGTGCTTGGAGAACAGGAGGAAACTTAAAAAGATGTATACTCTTTACAAAGCAAGTTAAATTATAGGATTTAGAGATGTCTTGGGTGACAGACCAGAAAGAAAACAAGAAAATGATGACCATAATAGTGAAGATGTGGTTGCTTTTAGGTGAAAGGGAAAGCATCGGGACTGGGACAGGGTACATGAAGGACATCTGGGGCACCTGGGGAGTGAGCCCACCCGGGGAGTGAGCCCACCTGGGAACCCACAAGTCCCCAGCCCTCAGGGAGTCTGCGTCGTATTGAGAGAGGTAAACCAATAAATGTATAATACCATGATAGTCGGTGATATAGTGATGAATACTCAAAAACATATAAAGTATGATTGATCTCAAACCTCTAAATAAGTGACAACTGCGTTTCACACCTAACATAAAATACATGGAAAATGTAATTATTTGATGAAGTCAGTAAGTAACATAATTTTTTCTAATATATGGCCAATTAAGAGAGAAAGATAACACGGAAGGGAAGGAAATGAGAGAAAAAGAAATAGAATCACAAAACGCAAGGCCAAAGATGATACGCGGGGAGAGAGACCCCCACGGAGGCATAAAGGAACAAGTGCAGCCCAGGGCCAGGATTTTATGGAGTAAAAGCCTTTACTACTGCCACAAATTCACGACGCTGTATAGGGACAGGGATATGTTCTCTTGGAGCTTCCCTTTCAGATGACAATCAGTCAACGTCTGGAGACCCCAGGCTGGCCCTAAAGTTTGGTCCCTATTTGGATCCAAACACCCGGGGCTGAAGTGACCCCTTTATGACCACATTTCTGAAAACAGATTTTGTAGGGAAAATAAAGGTGAAAGGTGAGCATCTGCCTCAGAAGAGTGGCCGCTGCAGAGGTGCCTGAGCAAACCCCCCAACTTAGCCAGGACAGACAGGACGAGCCCCGCAGTCCCCTTTCCTCGTGGCCAGGCAGCCTCACAAAATGGACGCAGAGAATACAGAATGTTCTCCCTCTGTTCACCTTGGAAGGTTCATTTAGAACTCATTTCTCTGGATGCAAAAAGGAAGTCAATCTCCCCACTGACAACAGGAACAAAAATGGCAACAAAATGACTGTGGCTTTTAATGTCTTCCCCTTGTGGCAGCTTCAGTTTGTCCTGTTATTACTGGGTTTGTTAGAAATAACTATCCAAGTCAATAAAACCACAAAAAGTTATAAGCCCCATCTCATCCAGAAAGAAGGGTCCTGAATGCAGCCATAATTCACTTTAAATATATATAGTTTATGTATGTTATATTATACACACATGTATATATTATGTAATAATTGTATGATACTATTATAGCTATATTTTGACTTACAAAGGTAGGGAATATTAACATTAATTGGCAGGCTGAGAGGACAGAAGGTCATCAGAGCAATAAGCCACCATTTTGCAGTAGGACCTCAGCCAAATGCTGTCTCATACGTTTTCCAGTAAAACTAATTTTTTCTCATTGTAACAAAAATAGGTTTTATCTTGGTTGTAAAAGTAACATAGAAAAGTAACACATTAAAGTAACGGACTAAGAAACATAAAAAAAATGGCTCAGTCAGTTGTCAACAAACAAACATGTTGTTTTAGAATCTTATTTTCTTACTTAATATATCATAGATATTCCTGATACGTTTAGAATGCAACTGTTGACCTCTGGGTTTTGAGCCGAGCCTCACATTGGGTGTAGAGATTACTTAAAAATAAAATCTTTCGGAAAAAAAAAAGAAGACACTTCAGAAGAAAAGTATTCAGAAGAAAAGTCCTCATTTTAAAAACGCAAACACTAGATGGGTGCCTGGGGGGCGCAGTGGGTTAGCGTCCCACTCTTGGTTTCAGCTCAGGTCCTGATCTCACAGTTGTGAGATTGAGCTTTGCAATGGGCTCTGTGCTTAGCTCGCAATCGGCTTGAGATTCTCTCTCTTCCTCTGTCCCTCCCACTCGTGCTCTCTCTCTTTCTCTCTGAAATAAATAAATCTTTTAAAAACTTAAACAGTAGAAAAAGTAGCAAAAAACTAAAAAAAAAAGTAGCAAAAACCCAGAAGTCACCTGTACTCTCTCAACCAAGAAATCTACATACCCAAACTTTTCTTTGCCTATAAATACATGCATGCATGTGCGTGCACACACACACACACACACACACACAGAGTTTACAAAAGCAGGGTCACTCTAAACATGTTGTTTTAGAATCTTATTTGCTTACTTAATATATCATAGATATTCCTGATATGTTTAGAATGAAAAAGGAAGTTATGTTCAAGTATGACTCCTATTTTAAGAATTCTGTATGTTTAGGGATGCCTGACTTGCTCAGTCCTGGTAGAGCATGTGACTCTTGATCTCAGGGTTGTGAGTTTGAGCCCCATGTTGGATGTAGAGGTTTCTTAAAAATAAAATCTTAAAAAAAAAAGACTGTAAGTTTATATCTAGATATGAATATAAATCTAGATACACTGATGTATGATTTTGTTTGCATAGGAAGGGATCTGGCAGGACACAAACTGAATTTTTAACATCAGGAAATGGGATGAAAGGGTAAATAGAAGGAACATTACATTTTTATTTTTAAGATTTTATTTATTTATTTGAGAGAGAGAGAGCACAAGCAGCGGGAGCAGCAGGGAGAGAGAGAGAGGGAGAAGCAGCCTCCCCGCTGAGCAAGGAGCCCGACATGGGGCTCGACCCCAGGACCTTGAGATTATGACCTGAGTGGAAGGCAGACACTTAATGGACTGAGTTACCCAGACACCCCAAGAAGAATTTTTGAGAAGAGAAGAGAAGTAAAAGAGGAAAGAACAAGGAGTACTGGGATACTGGACATATGGGGTGTGTAGACGTAAAAAAAAAAAAAAAAAAAAAAAAGTCCAGAGAAGGAAGCTAACATTTATACATTTGTTTGGGCAGGAAGTGCATCTCGCTCATCCTTAAGCATCATGCTTAGCCCATGACAGCCACTCTGTAGACATGCGTGAAACGGATGAGTGGGTAAACAGCTCTGCTCTCCCCACAGCTTTGCCCATGAGTTGTTCTGCCCAAAGCTGCAGTCTCAGGGCTATTTTGGGGTGACCACTGCTCTGCTATTCTGACTTCCTTTCCTCAGAATTACTCATTTGGATGGGATGCCAGAACCTCATTGCTAACAGATGCTAGTTCACGGCCGTAACAAACAACTGCTAACTGCTAACACATTTTGCATTGAGGTAAAACAGTAAGATGTCTGTTTATACAGGATAAACGTCTCCCTGTAGAATAAAGAGAGATTATGATCATCAGGTGTTTGGTCAGGTCAACAAGGAGTTCTCCTTCCCGCTCCTCATGGGTCTGATCACTTCAAAACTGACCCCACTGGGGGGGTCTGGGGAGAGTGGGAGACAAGGGAAAAACAATGGCTCTTTCCCCACTGTCTAGTTTTTTTCCACTGTTGGTGTTTATGAACTTATTATATAATGTAGCAAAATGATGACTCAAGCACGGAGTCACCCCTCCCCCGACTCCTGTATCTGAGGCAAAGGGAGGAAAGCTGCCGGAGCAGGAGAGCGTTTGCTGCAGGAGAGCGTTTGCTGCCGGCAGAGGACAGGGGACCGGGTAGAAAGAGAACAGATGGTATCATGTGAGAGCCAAATTGAGACTTTTACTGATAACAATTTTCTCTTTGGTGATGAAAAAAATAATATTGTGTTAAGATCCTAAAGTTTATTCCAAATCCTCAATGATGGATACCAAATGTTGCTATGGCAATTATCTCCTATGAGATTCATAAAGCTTGGATCTTGTCTGTCTTGGTTCCCAGGGTGCCTTCAGTGCCCACCAGACAGTGGGTACTCCATAAATAACTGTTGGGCGGATGAGTGAATATTTAATACTGGGGATTCATTATCCTTCTGAGAATGAGGAGAAAACCTTTTTTTAAAGATTTTATTTATTTATTTGACACAGAGAGAGAGATCACAAGTGGGCAGAGAGGCAGGCAGAGAGGAGGAAGCAGGCTTCCCGCTGAGCAGAGAGCCCGATGCGGGGCTCGATCCCAGGACCCAGAGATCATGACCTGAGCTGAAGGCAGAGGCTTTAACCCACTGAGCCACCCAGGCGCCCCAAGAAGAAAACCTTTAACAAATTAAATCTAAGTAACTGGGAAGGGACTTCAAGGGTAGAGGAATGTATTGTGGGATCTGTTTTATGCCTGACAAAAACAGCACTGACCATTCCTTGGTCTCAAACTAAATCACCCTGAAAAACCTACCTATGTGCAATTGTTCTCTACTGAAAGGTCTTAGCCTGGGGCTGTCTACTCCAAGTAATTATTCATATAATTTTTACTGGCAAAATTCTAAGAGAGGTGCTTCACTCTTCACTTTGTTCTGTCAGTGTGGACGTGATCTAAGGCAAGTAAAAAGAAGCCATGTCATATAAACTGATGCAGGTTCTCAGTCTAAGCTGATTTTTTCCGCTTTATTCTCCTGTGAATTAACACAAATTACAGAAAGTGATTTGAGGTAACTCTACAAAATAATTTGTTTTTAAAAGATTACTCTGAAATTGAGCCAATGTTATTTTTCTGTCAATTAAGATAACTGCCTATCCTCCACTGAATTTTGCACTCAAGTCTTTTGTGGCTTATTTAAGACATTTGCATCTAGTCCAAATCATGGCATTGTTTCGCATTAAATAGAAGTTGTAAACCTGATATGAAGCAATCTAAGTATAAAGGTCCTCCTGCACGTTAAAGACACAAGTAGTAAGTAATCGCATCCCCAGAGAATCCAGAAATAGAAATGCCTCTTTTAATCCATTTCATATGCCACTGTGTGGAGCTATAAATGTATCAAATATACACATGCTACAGATTTTGGTATTGTGTTAAACATAAATTCAGTTACTATTTACAAAATCAGAAGTTACAGTTCTAATGATTGATGTGTCAAAGTTCAAACTGTTTGCATAAGAATGATCATTAAAAGTATCAACATTTTGGGGCCCCTGGGTGGCTCAGTCGATTAAGAATCTACCTTCGGCTCAGGTCATGATCATGAGGTCCTGGGATCGAGTCCCGCATCACGCTCCCTGCTCAGCGGAGAGTCTGCTTCTCCCTCTCCCCAACTCTGTGTGCCCTCTCTCTCAAACAAATAAATAAAATCTTTAAAATAAAATAAAATAAATAAAAGTATCAACATTTTCAGTCAATTTAATAAAGCTGGTTATGATTACGCACACAACAGTTGGTGCTATTTGGAGACATTATACATCATGATTTCTTAAACCAATAAATTCTCACTTCCAGCAGCTTTGGTTATGATGGCCAATAGATAGAGTTGTTACAAACAAAGGTGTGAGAAAAAAAAGCAAGCCTGCACCCCCCCCCAGTCATATTCCAAATCCCCCAATACTACCTTCTTATTAATCTACATCAGCATTGATTTTAAACAGAACGTTCTAGATAATAAGCAAAAGGCCATGTGGTCAAGTCATTCTCACCTATGTGAGATATTCTCACTCATTCTCACCATGAGCTGCCATGCTCATAATAAAGCAAAAGTCATTTATTTATGTATTCAAAGGAAGAGGCACGTCCTTGAGATAGCCAGTGTGGTCATAGCATGATCGATGTCCAAGAGTTGGAGGGAGTTGAGCCAAAACTCATCCAAAAAAGGCTGAAAGACAGACACCAAGGAGAGGGAGGAAGCATTTGGAGACTACTAAGTGATAAAGGGCTGCATCTATCAGCTTGCCGCCTGTCAGAGGACAGCTGGACTTGACCTGACGCGCGTTGTTAGGTCATTTCCTTGGTCCCACCTGTGCGGGCCTGGAGAGTTCATTTCCCTTGGCCACAGATGAGTCCAAGGGTCCTAGATAAGACCTGGAAATTAGCAATTTTGTTACTACTTTGTGCCTTGGCAAAGCCTGGGTGCCTTTCCTTCTCAAGCACCTGGGGCCTCCACCTCATTAAAATACGTTCTCAGATCCTTCCGGCACACAAATTGTTTCTTACAAAATAGACAAGAGATGCTCGGTATACATTTTCGTTTTCCTCCTCCTTTGCCATAGTCAAATTACTGACGAAAATGTGCTTTTATTTCTTCTAGAGTATTTTTGTTTTCGCAGATACCAAATCCTGGAATCAACGGAATGAGACAAGAGGGAGGAATTTGAAGCGTCGACGCTCACGACTGTCTGCTTCATGTGCACATGAGTCTTTTGGATTAGCTAAAACCTCAGCACACTCCATGAGGGAGCCAATCTTCCTAGCGCTTCACACAGAATATGTCATTTCCCCCAACAACGCTGTGAGGTGATACATTAGCCCATTTGGGCTGCTATGACAAAAACAGACTGGGTGCCTTAAACAACATTTACTTCTCACGGTTCTGGAGGCTGGTACCAGTGATTCCGTGTCTGGTGAGAGCTCACAGCCAGCCATCTTCTCTCTGTGTCCTGACAGGGTGGGAGGGGTGAGGGAGCTCTCTGGGGTCTCTTTTACAAGGGCACTCATCTCATCATGAGGGCTCCACCCCCACGACCTAGTCACCCCCTAATGGCCCCACCTCCAGTTATCATCCAATTTGGGGTTAGGTTCAACGTATGAATTTTGGGAGGACACAAACATTCAGCCTATAGCAGGTAGATACTGACGTTAGCTTCATGTTATAGGCTGAGGAAAGTGGGCCTTTGGAGGGTGAGAGCTTTCCTGAAATCACACAGCAAGTAAGAAATGGAGCCAGGGCATCTGCTGTGGGGCCCGTGCCTTAGGCCTGTGCTGTGTCCTGGGTGGGCTCTCAAGGCGAGGGAAAGGACTACACCAGTTGATTAATTTCAACATGTTCATTCTTTTCAGGGCCCCCGAGGCTGGTTACGGATCCCCCATCTAAGGCTGGTGTAGTAGGCAAAATAATGAGCTCCCAAAGGGCCATACCCTAGTGTTTGGAACTTGTAAGTTGGTCCCCTTCCATGGCAAAAGGAACTCTGCAGACATGATTGAGGTTATGGACCTTAAAATCGGGAGATTATTTTGGATTATCTGGGTGGGCTCAATTTAATCACAAGAGACCTTAAAAATGGAAGTGGAAGACAGATGGATCAGAGAGATGAGACCAAAGAAAAAAGAAGAGAAATTTCAAGTATGAGACGGATTCAACCCACTGCTGCTGGCTTTGAAAATGAGGAAGGAAATGGGGAGCTCAGTCCTATAACCACAGGGACTTGAATTCTGCCAACAACCCCAAATGAACAAAAAACCCCTCATCTTCCCCTGAGCCTCTAAAAAGGAACGCAACCCTGCTGATGATAACTTGACCGAGTCCAGTTAGACTCGTGTCAGAGGTCTGATGTAGAGAACTGCAAGATAATAAATTGTTGCTGGTTTAAGCCACCAAGCTTGTAGTAATTTGTTGCAGCAGCAATAGGAAACTAATAATTGTTTAGTTCCTTTATTCGAGTTAACTAAATTCCCCTAAGGCCTAGTCAGGAAGGGAAATGCACAAAATTGTCTGACTATGGTCCTTCTCTTACATGGAAAGAAAAGCAAAAATGCAGGAGGCAAATCTGGATTGTTCTCTGTGGTTCGAACCATATCCCAGGTTCAGTGGACACAGTACCATTCCAGTATGGGTCTAAACGCCAGGGTTTGTCCAGAACTGGATTAACTGGTCTCAAACCTAAAGAAACAATCTTTCAGTGACTTCTTTTCTATCTGTCTCCTGTGCAGGTGCCATTAGAGACGTGAAACAGTGAATTAGAGTGCACTTTTATATCTGGTGAAAATCTCTAGATTTCTGTGCGATAGCCATGACATATGGAATTTGATTTCAGAATAAAAATACTTTGCTAAAGAAAAGGATATTCCCAGGTTGATTTATTCTCAATTGTGAGCGGTCATTTTCTAAAATGCAACCTTCTGTTTCATCAATGGAGACCTATAATAAAATGCTTTGTCTATATTTTTAGTCGAAAAGGTTGAAAAAGACAAATGAAAAATCAAAACATAACTTAAATGTATCCAATGAAGCCCCTTAACGTTACTGTTTCATTTCTTTGAATACTCTTTCTAAAGTTACAGCCAGCCTCTGCATTTTCCTCTTGTTGCCTGGCAAATCTGTGTCTTAGGTTTTGTTCACTTTGTCTTTCCCTTCCTTATTTCTATCACATCGCCCGCCATTAGCGTCCTCCGGCAGCTGGAGAGAGATGTGCCAACAGAGCTCTGTCTGCAGGGGCTGGGGGTCTCCTGGCGGGGCAGCTGGCTGCCTCCCTGGTGCCAGGCTCCAACAAAAGCCAGGGTCCCCTCCAAATGAGTGGGTCGGGGGGAGGGTAATAAAGAGACTGCCTGGGAGATTATGCACATCTTCGTCCTAACATATATGACAGAACAAAAGTGCGTTCATGACTTCAGATAGTTACGAAATTTTCTTAACCTGAAGAGACAGCTTATGGAGAGAACAAATGTGACCTGATCTCAGATCTTTGGCAGAGTTTTCTTCTGTAGCCCGTGAAAGATATAGTAATAGCATTTGCACCATCCCAGGTTGGTTTGACTTCCTTCCTAGGAATTGCCAAAGTCAACCTGCTTCAGGCCAGCCTTCTCCATGGCCTTCCAGACAGAGACCTGGTCTGTTTGGTGCCCAGGTCTGGTGGCATCTGGCGCATAGGCTACGCTCTACAGATATGAGTGGCTGAATAGCCTGGGACTTACGACCAAGTTCTCGTCTTCTGCATCTCTTTCTCATCTATGAAAGGGTCTAAGCTTTGTAGAGATGACCGGATGACCTAGGGGTCTCACACTCCCCAGACCGATTGTAATTTCTTATAGGTAAGACTTATGTAATATTCTTCTACCTCGATTTTAATATCTAGCTGTCCTTTTTTTTCTTTCTTAAAGTATTTAACACTTACTTTGCGTTAGGCATTCTTCTGAAAACTTTGCAAATTATACTTTATTTAATCATCATGACAACCCTGTGAAGTAGGTACTATTGTTATCCCTGTTTTATGGATGAGGCAACAGAAGCACAGAGAGCTTATGTAACTTGCCCAAAGTCACACAGCTAATGGTGCAGCTGAGGCATCACCCATCCAAGCTGGGCAGAGACAGGGCTCCACCTCCTATGCCTTACTGCTGCTTTGTCTTACTTGTATTAGGTAGAATGGTGAAGGAAGAAAAAATTTGGCATCTAAGTTAGGAGAAAATTGAGAAAGGAGCAGTATTTATACAAAAGAAATCCAAATGAATAGTATGGTTCCAGATACTTCATGCATAGTTGATATAATACAAATGTTAACACTGTATGAAACATAGTGATAAAATCTAGGTTGATTTGAATGCATAACTTAAAAGAATTTTGCTCCTCAGCTAAAAAACCGTAAAAACATCAAATTGTGAATCACTCGAAGTACTCAAAAATATAACCCCAACTTCCAGTTAAGTAATAATTACTGTATTCATTTAGTAGGTAATTATATAAACTTATAATTGGCTAAAAAGTTCCAAATTCAGCTATTCTTGTAAGCAGTTATAATAGTTTGCTAGGGCTGCTATAACAAAGAACCACAAAATGATTGGCTTAAATAACAGAAATTTACTGTCTCACAGTTCTGGATGTGAGAAGTGCAAGATCAAGGTGTCCATAGGGTTGTCTTCTTCTGAGGGCTGTGAGGGAAGGATCTGCTCCAGCCTTTTCTTCTTGGCATATAGACAACAGACTTCTCCCTTTGTATCTCACGTGTCTTCCTCTGTGTCCAAATTCCTCCTTTTTTTTTTTTTTTTTTGAGAGAGAGAGAGAGGACATGCGAGCAAGGAGGGAAGGGGCAGAGGGAGAGAGAGAGGGAGAATTTAAAAAAAAATTTTTTTTTTTAAAGACTTATTTATTTGAGAAGGGGAAGGGCAAGGGAGAGAGAAATTCAAGCAGACTTTGCACTGAGCATGGAGCCCAACACAGGGCTTGATCCCACAACCCTGAGATCGTGACCTGAGCCTAAACCAAGAGTCAGACGCTTAACCAACTGTGCCACCCGGGTGCACTTAAAGAGAGAGAGAATCTTTTTTTTTTAAAGATTTTATTTATTTATTTGACAGAGAGAGATCACAAGTAGGCAGAGAGGCAGGCAGAGAGACAAGGGGAAGCAGGCTCCCTGCTGAGCAGAGAGCCCTATGAGGGGCTCGATCCCAGGACCCTGAGATCATGACCTGAGCCAAAGGCAGAGGCTTTAACCCACTGAGCCACCCAGGCACCCCAGAGAGAGAGAGAATCTTAAGCAGGTTCCACACCCAATCTGATGCAGGGTTCAATTTCAAAATCATGATCTGAGCCCAAATCAAGAGTCAGATGCTTAACTGACTGAGCCACCAAGGAGCCTCCTTTTCACAAGGACACCAGTCATATTGGATTAGAGCCCATATAATCACTTCATTTTAACTTGATTGCCTTTGTAAACACCCTTTCTCCAAAAAGGTCACATTATGAGGTATGGAGGGTTAGGATTCCAACATACTGTTTTTGGGGAAGACACAATTCGACCCATATTGGCAGTACAATACAGGGGTAAGAGTCGGGGTCTGAATTCTAGTTCTGACATTTATTAATTATCAAAGTTTGCTATACCTGATTTTCTCCTCTTAAATGAGGATAAAACAGATAGTAACTGCCTTATGCTTTCATGAGAATTAGATGATTTAGTACATGTAGCACTTAGAGTACTGGGTAGTACAATGCATGTTACACATCCATTCATTCAAAAATAGTTTCTGAACACCTATTAAGTGCCAGGCACTATTCCAGGTGTTTGAGATACAGAGGTAAACAAAATAGGCAAAAATATCTATGCTGGTGGAGCTTGTAATGGGGAAAGAAAAACAATTTAAAAATTAGAACATACAGAGAACTAGAAGCCAATATCTCTGATGCAAAAAATCCTCAACAAAATATTAGCAAACTGAATACATTAAAAAAATCATTCACCACAATCAAGTGGGATTTATTCCCAGGATGCAAGGGTAGTTCAATATTTGCAAAACAACACGATTCATCATGTTAATGAGAAAAAAGAAAAACCACATGATCCTTTCAATAGATGCAGGAAAAGCATTTGACAAAGTACAACATCCACTCATGATAAAAACTCTCAACAAAGTAGGTTTAGAAGAAACACACCTCAACATAATAAAGGCCATATATGAAAAACCCACAGTGAACATCATCCTCAATGATGAAAAACAGAGCTTTCCCCCTAAGATCAGGAACAAGACAAGGATGTCCACTCTGATCACTTTTATTCAACACAGTACTGGAAGTCCTAGCCACAGCAATCAGACAAGAACAAGGAATAAAAGGCATCTAGATTAGTAATGAAGGAGTAAAATTTTCACTGTTTGCAGATGACATGGCACTATATATAGAAAACCCTAAAGACTCTACCAAAAAATCTACTAGAATTGATAAATGAATTCAGTAAGGTTACAGGATACAAAATCAATGTACAGAAATCTGTTGCATTTCTTTTTCAAAAATTTAATTAACATATAGTGTATTATTAATTTCAGAGGTAGAGTTGAGTGATTCACCAGTTGTATATAACACCCAGTGCTGATTACATCAAGTGCCCTCCTTATTGCCCTTCACCAGTTACCCCATATCCCCACTCACATCCCCTCCAGCAACCCTCAGTCTGTTTCCTATAGTTCAGAGTCTCTTATGGTTTGTCTCCCTCTCTGATTTTGTCTTATTCTATTTTTCCTTCCCTTCCCCTATGATCCTCTGTTTTGTTTCTTAAATTCTACACATGAGTGAAATCATATAACTGTCTTCTCTGATTAATTTATTTCACTTAGCATAATACACTCTAGCTCCATCCACGTCGTTACAAATAGTAAGATTTCATTTTTTGATGGCTGAGTAATATTCCAATGTGTATATATACCACATCTTCTTTATCCATTCATCCGTCAATGGCATCTGGGCTCTTTCCATATTTTGGCTATTATGGACATTCTACTATAAAATTGGGGTTCAGGTACCCCTTCAGATCACTAGGTTTGTATCCTTTGGGTAAACACCAAGGAGTGCAATTGCTGGGTCTTAAGGTAGCTCTATTTTTAACTTTTTGAGCAAGCTCCATACTGTTTTCTGGAGTGGCTGTATCAGCTTGCATTCCTACCAGCAGCATTAGAGGGTTCCCCTTTCTCCACATCCTTGCCAACATCTGTTGTTTCCTTCAATGTACAGAAATCTGTTGCATTTCTACATACTAATAACGCAATAGAAAGAGAAATTAAGAAAACAATCCCATTGCTAATTGCACCAAAAGTAATCGTATACCTAGGAATAAACCTAACCAAGGAGATAAAGACCTGTACTCTGAAAACTATAAAACACTGATGAATGAAATTGAAGACAACACAAAGAAATGGAAAGACATTCCATGCTCATGGATTGGATGAACAAATATTGTTAAAATGTGCATACTACCCAAAGCAATCTACAGATTTGATGCAATCTCTATCAAAATACCAACTGCATTTTTCACAGAACTAGAACAAATAATCCCAAAATTTGTATGGAATCACCAAAGACCCCTAATAGCCAAAGCAGTCTTAAAAAAGAAGAACGAAGCAAGAAGTATCACAATTCCAGATTTTAAGTCATACTACAAAGCTGTAGTAATCAAACAGTATGGCACTGGCACAAAAATAGACACACAGATCAATGGAACAGAATAGGAGGCCCAGAAATAAACCCATACTTATATGGTCAATTAATCTTCGACAAAGGAGGCAAGAATACCCAATGGGAAAAAGACAGTCTCTTCAACAAATGGTGTTGAGAAAACTGGTCAGCTACATGCAAAAGAATGAAACCACTTTCTTATACCACACACAAAAATGAATTCAAAATGGATTAAAGACCTAAATGTGAGACCTGAAACCATAAAAATCCTAGAAGTGAGCACAGGCAGTAATTTCTCTGACATTGGCCATAGCAATATTTTTCTCTTATCTCCTGAGGCAAGAGAAACGAAAGGAAGGAATAAACTATTAAGACTACATCAAAATAGGGGCACCTGGGTGGCTCAGAGGGTTAAGCCTCTGCCTTCCGCTCAGGTCATGATCTCAGAGTCCCGGGATAGAGCCCCGCATCGGGCTCTCTGCTCAGCAGGGAGCCTGATCCCTCCTCTCTCTCTGCCTACCTCTCTACCTACTTGTGATTTCTCTCTTATATTATTATAAGAGAGAATTTCTTATAATTCTATATTATCTATATATCTATGTGTAGATATATAGATAATATATATTATCTATATTAGAATTATATATAATTCTATATAATATATAGAATATATTATATATAATATATAATTCTATATTAATTTCTTAATAATTTCTCTCTTATATTATTATAAGATTTCTCTCTTATATTATTCTAAATAAATAAATAAAATCTTAAAAAAAAAGACTACATCAAAATAAAAAGCTTCTGCACAGCAAAGGAAACAACAAAACTAAAAGAACTGAATGGGAGAAGATATTTGCAAATGACATATTCCATAGAGGGCCAGTATCCAAAATATACAAAGAACTTATACAACCCAACACCAAAAAGCAAATAATCCAATTTAAAAATGGGCAGAACAAACAGACAGTTCTCCAAAGAAGACATACAGATGGACAAAAGACACATGAAAAGATGCTCAACATCACCCATCATCAGGGAAATGCAAATCAAAACCACAATGAAATATCACCTCACACCTGTCAGAGAATGGCTAAAATCAAAACCACACAAACAAGTGTTGGCTAAGTTGGAGGAAAAAAGGAACCCTCTTGCCCTGTTGGTGGGAATACAAACTTGTGTAGCCACTGTGGCTACATCGAAATAGGGGCGTCTATTGACATTGAGGGCCGGATAATCTTGTGGGAGGGCGGTCCTGTACGTGGCAGGATTGCTCAGCAGCAGCCCCGGACACTACCTGCTAGATGCTAGTAGCATCCACTTCTCTAGTTGTGACCATCTGACAACCAAAGATGTCTCCAGACATTGCCACATGTCCTGTATGGGGCAAAATCCTTCCTAGCTGAGAACCACGGAGATAGAAGGAGGGTGAAAGGCTAGAGGCAGGAATGCATTCTGCTTGTTCCGGGCACAGCAAAGAGGCAGGCAGTAGATGAAACTGGAAGAGAGAGGGATAAACCACATCACCTCTGACAGATGGGAAGCTACTGGATGGTGCAGAGCAAATGGTTCAGAGCAAAAGGATTTTGCTCTGAACACAATTTGACCCACATTTTAAAAAGATCCAGTTGACTGACACATTGAGAATTGACTGTAGGCGGAAAGGCAGAAATAGATTGGGAGGCTATCATAATAAACTCATTAATTTTTTATTTGGTTTAATTTGTTCACTGATGTGGCTGGATAGTGGTGGGAATGCTGAGAGAATGGAGCTAAGACTCCCTAGGGAAGAAAAGAGGAAGGAGAATTAGCATAAAAGGGAAAAGTTAGGAGTGGGCAAGGTAGATCTTTTTGCCGAGGTGGAAGGCAGTGCTGTAGGCCAGTCGGAAAGAGCAAGGGGCTGTGCGCCACAAAGAGGAAACGCTGGGGCCCGGCTGGGGTGCAGGGCCAGTGAAGGCTATAACTGAGGAACTGGAGCCCTAGTCTGTAAGGAACCCGAAGCTTTGAAGCGTAAGCAATGAGGAAAACTCTACCCCGCTACGTAGATCATAGGAGTCACAAAGATAATAATTTCTGAAGGAGTTTTCTGAAATAGTATGGTAAGAGATAACCAGAGCCAAGGTTTAGGTGGAGGAAGGGCACAAGCAAGACGTTCTGAAGGCAGTAAAGTGAGGCCCTGCCCTACGTGTTGGATTACCTTCTTCCGGGTAATTTTGCTGTGGGCAAGGACATACTACTGTCTCCGCCGGGGCAGGGGGTCGGGGAGTGGGGGTGGAAACGTTTCCAGGATATCAGATATCAATCAAATTCAACTCCACCACAAGGTTTCAGTAGTGCAGCACTCTTCTCGGAAACGGTGTCCCCCAGTGGAGGGTCTGTGAAGTCTTCTTGAAGGGTCTTTCCAACAAGACTATTGGGGAAAACAATGCTGAGTTCCAGCAACGAGGGGGAAAGCAGGTCTCCGATAAAGAGTTCTTTCAGGGTGGTCGTACATCTCCGTTGCTAGATTTAAATGCCTTGACGGGGTTAGTACAGTAGTATAGACACATTCAAACCAGCCCTACTATGCGGCCAGTGGGAGCAATAGGGGCGCCGGCCTCCCCCTTACCACCTGCTTTTGCACTAGGGCGATTTGCGCTAGGCGCTCATAGGAGTCCTCACTCATCTTTACCTTCGGTGGAATCAGCCTGCTAGACGCGGGGTACGGTGCCCCCGCCGGGAGCCGCTGCCCCTCGGGCCCCTCTCCGCCGCCAGGGACGCGCAGGTCCCGCGGGGGCCGGGTGTGGCGCGGGCGGCGGGGCGGGGCGGGGCGGGGAGGGGGGCCGCGCCGGGAGGGGGACGCGTCAACAAGCGCGGGTCCCGCCCGCCTCCCGCCTCCCGCCCCCGCCCCAGTCACCCGGCTCTGCGGCCACCGGCACTAGAAGGAGCCCGGGCGGCGGCGCGAAGGTTTTCGCCATGTCTGCAGCCATGAGACAGAGGTTCGATCGGTTTCTGCAGGAGAAGAACTGCATGACCGACCTTTTGGCCAAGCTCGAGGCCAGGACCGGCGTGAACCGGAGATACATCGCGCTCGGTGGGTGCGCGGTCGCCGCCGGTGGCCGGGCCCCGGGAGCAGCTGCAGCACCAGCTGCTGGGGAAGCGAGCGGGAAGGGGTTTCGGAGGAGAGGGTGTCGGTGAGAGATGGGGGCGAGCGGCATTCTCGGGACCGATCTGGTCGTCCGGGCAGGCCAGGGGCCGGAGACCCCGCCGGGGCGCCTGGCCTGGGGGTGGCGGGGGGCGCTGGCCGGTGTCCGGGGCGCGGGGAGGGCTGGCGCTGACGTGTCTGTCCCCGCGGCCGAGCGCCGAGTCCCAGCGGCCGCGCGCAGGCTTGGCGCCGAGTGTGGGGGCCTCCTGCGGGAGGGCGCGCGGGCACGGTCCTGCCAGGCTGTCGGAGGAGCTCAGCGGCGAGAAGGGTGTCCCCCGGGACGGGAGGGGCCGCGGGCGGGCGAGGGAGTCGGGGTCTCTCCGGATCTGTGGATCGGGGTTCCCTAGGCCGGTGAGCTGCACGGCGGGGGACCCCGGCGGGAGGGAGGGAGAGGGGAACGGCACGCAGGTAGGGGCTGCCGGCTCTCCCCAGACTGACTGCAAAGCCGCGGAAAGGCCCGGGGCCCAGCCCTACGGCGGTTTGTTTTTCTCGATCGCCCGCACTAGGCCGAGCCTCGCGGTGTGGGCGGGGGCTGTCCTGCTTAACGTCTCCTGTGCCACCCGACCCATTTCTCTCCTCGTGTCTCCAGGTGTCATTGGGCTGGTGGCTTTGTACCTGGTGTTCGGTTGTGGAGCCTCTCTCCTCTGCAACTTGATAGGATTTGGCTACCCAGCCTACGTCTCGTAAGTGGCTCCCCCTGCAACCCTCCCGTCCTCCCCTTCTCTCCCCATCCCCCAACCAGGGCTGTCCTAGTTAGTACACATCCCCATTTTCCTGGGAGAGCGGTCAGTGCACAGAAGGTAGAACGTGCTTAAGGTTACACATTTTAGAGCTTCAACTTGATGCCTCATCTCCTGATGACTAGCGGAAACGCTTTTTTTCATCGGTTTATGCTGGCTGGGCGGGTACCTTGTAATGCATGCACAGATGGAAAGTGCTACAACAAAGTCGTCCTGCCTTTACTGCTGGGGAGATCACAGCTGGGTACAGAGAGCTGATCCCTTCTCCTTAATAATTATTTTAATGTGTATTTCACTTTATACTTATGTGTCTGAGAGTAAAACCCCATCAAATGAGACTTCCCTAATTCAGAATTACTGTTAATTCAGACCCTGGGGAGAATTTTGCATTCTTGATTTTGAAAAGACTAGCCACTTACTACAGGCAAACGGAAAACACTTATCCTAGTATATAAACACAAACGACTTAAAAAAAAAAAAGATTTTATTTATTTGAGAGAAAGAGATAGCAACAGAAAGCAGGAGTGGGGAGGAGAGAGAGAAGCAGGCTCCCCATAGGGAGCCCAATGGACTTGGGGCTCCATCCAAGGACCCCGGGATCATGACCTGAGCCCAAGGCAGATGCTTAACCGAATGAGCCACCCAGGTGCCCCCAAAAGAACCTTATAAGATGCATCCCTAATGGGACGCCTGGGTGGCTCAGTTGGTTAAACATCTGCCTTGGGCTCAGGTCATGATCCCGGGGTCTTGGGATTGAGTCCTCATCAGGCTCCTTGCTCAGCGAGGAGCCTGCTTCTCCCTCTGCTTGCCTCTGCCTCTGCCAACTGCTCCCCTTGCTTGTGCACTCTCTCTCTCTCTGACAAATAAATAAATAAAATCTTAAAAAAAATGCATCCCTAATATAGTTCCTTGGTTATATAAATGACTCATTTATGTAATTAAACTTAAAAATGAATCTTAGCAGATTAGGATCTGAATTTATTTCTATTTGAGGTTTTTACTCTATAGTATTTATTTTGAAAATATTCTACAATTTCATGTTTTCATTCATTCAAATCAGAATTCTTTGCCACAAATAAATTGTTTTAGTCTGTAGCTCTACCCAAGAAAGCTGGTGGGTCTTACTTTCACTGAATTGGTGTCTGCAACTTTTCTCACCCATAGAGATAAAGGAAGAAGAACTTTTCGGCTGGGAGGCTAACACACGGATAAGACGTGTATTACATCTTGTGTCTATTATAGGACAAGCTAGAATTTAGTATTTGGCTAGAAAGGAGGAAACATGGTGAAGTTAGTTCTGATTTGAACAATTAAATTGAAGTTACTGTATTCTCCTTGTGCAGACACTTAGAAGCATAAGACACATAAAGTCTGGCTACGTTAGGATCCTACTTGCTTATGAATTCGGAGCTCCTGTCTTCATGTTGAGAAAAACATTTACCCTCTTCCAGCATTCCCTGCTAAAGCACCATCCAGGTTACATGTGTATACCAAAGAAGGGCAGACCCGGAAAACTGGTTTGGCTTTCAGGTCCCTGCAAAAGGTGCAGGAATTGCAGTTTTCCATAAAATGTAATCAACTGATATTATGGGGTATATGGAAAGTTTGTAGGCAACACTGGTTTGAAGCGGCTTGGACGACGTGTCTGTGCTATCAGACAAAATAATATAAAAGTACATTCCTTTACTTTTCTGACTGTGTAGTCTACTTGCAAGAGTTCCTTTAATAAGAGTTTAGGGAAAAAGAAGAGTTTGAAGCATGATTTAGGGTTGCGGTTTAGAGGTTATTGATCCTATTTCGAACAAATCCGGGATAGCACTTTAGTAACTGCCTTGTTGCTTGAATTATTTTGAACCAGAAAGGAATATGGATTTTTGGAAATACTGAACAGCATAAAACCCTTTTCGAGTCAGTACCGTTTGGCACATAATCCTGTGAGAAGCATAACCTTCTCTGTTGGTGTGATGAGGTCATTGGTGTGGGCTTTCGTAAAGTAAAAGTCTGTTTCTAGGTGGGGTGTGTAGATCCAGGTGTGGGCGGAAGCCGATGTGACTACACAAAGAACTCCAGTATGTTTCTCCTTGACCTGAAGTGGATTAATTCTAGCAGGAATCTCTTTTTTAGTCCGATTTTAAAGCAAGCCAATTTCAGGGTTTTTTTTGTTTGTTTGTTTTTGTTTTTTTTTAATCATTTTTTGGTAGTCATTCTTTCATTCCTTGCATAGTCAATGAGTAGTATTGGCTCTTTTTACTTCCAATAAGCGAAATGCTCCTGTCTATTGCTCAGAATTCTGTGAAATGATAGAGACGTTCATATTTCTAAGTGGGTCAGGTACGTTGGTTTTACACATTTTAGAATTATTCCATTCACCAAGTATATATACTTTCTTTTCTAGTTGAATATTCTGATGCAAAATGACATTTGTAGTATGCCATACTAGGAGCTGGGAAAGTGCTAAAAATCTAATAAAGGGAATTTAATGATTTCAGCACAAATTCAGGAAACAATGAGTATCTCTAGAGTGGTATTTATTCACAGGATGCTTCCTTTTGGTAGACCCAACTCTTTCACCTTTAGGTTAAAGAGAACATTTTATGACCATAAGGGAATTAAGTGAAGGTTGCTCTCTGTGGGTATTTGGAATTTTCCCTAAAACAATGGTTCTCAGCCTTGGATGCCCAATGGAGTTATTTGAAGGAGCTTTCAAAAATCCTAACGCCTGAGCCCTACCTTCAGAGATTCTGGTGTAATTGGTCTGGGGCACAGACTGGGCTTGGGGAGTTTAAGGCTCCTTGATGTTTTACAGTCTGTAAAGGAGTCTAATGTCAGCCCATGTTTTGAACCCCTGATGTGGAGCGGCAGCAGGAACCTGTGCTTGTTACACTCGATGGGCTGCAAGGGAGGGCAGAATGGCCTGCTGACCTCTGCTGTGTCAAGGTGACACGGGATCGTGCGCACGGTATAAAGCATACAGACCCCCAGTGAGTAACGTTGCGGCAATCAGTGTTAAATATTCGCCTGATCAAGTTTGTTCTTTGCTGAGCCAGTGTCATTGTGTGATTGTCAGAAAATCGTTGAAGATGGTGTCATTAGTGGCACCTGAGTCTGTTTTACTTAAAACGTGACCTGTGATCCCCTTCTCTTTACTCGTTCTCTTGCGTCTTATAATTCTCCCTGTGCTCCCCAGTCAGAGTTCTTCTAAAAGGTGTGGGTTCCTCTATTTAGCAAGAATCAAATCCAGCCACGCTCTAGGCACGGTGGGAGCACTTCAGGAACTACACTGTGGCCTGAGGTGACACAGTCTCCGTCCTCTGTGAGCAGGCTACCCAGGTAAACCGCAGCGAGTAGTCACCTAGTGACCGAGGGTGGTAAGTAAGCGGTGAGGAAAACGGACAGGGAGCTGGGGTAGAGAATAACTTGAAGGACCCCCCCCCCCCCAGATATATCTCTGAGTTACTGTGAGTTAAGGCTTGAGGAACGAGAAGGTGTAAGGTGAGCCAAGAGCAGAGCCCGGCGGAGGCGCCTTGGGCGCTGAGAGCCAGTGCGTTGGAAGCTCAGCGCCTGGAGAGAGGTGAGGGAGCCCGAGAGGGGAGCAGGTGCCACGACGCAGGGCCCATGGCCAGGGGATCAGGGCGCGTTTATTCCAGGTGGTCAAAGGGAGTTTGCAGGTTTTCTGATTGTCTTGGATGGGTTTTAAATAGGGGGTGACGAGATACGATGTACATTTTAAGGTCGCTGTGGCTGCTGTGACCTCTGGAAGGGGGTGGCCATCCTGCCCAGCTCTTGCCAGTCTTGGCCTTTCTCACCATCCGCTCTGGCACCTGCTGGTTCCTCTCCTCTCCCTCCGTCGCCAGGAGGCCCACACCACGTAATGGTCAGCGTGGGGCTTAGAGGCCGCAGGACACAGAAGTCAAGTTTGGAAAAGCTCCCATGGCTTCCTGGCTTGTCTTAGGACTCACCCGCCGGGAGAACTGTGGGCGGGACCCCGGCGTCCCTGGCTTCGGGTCAGGTTGTGGCGTGCTGGAACCCAGCCGGCTGGAGGCCCGGCCCCGCACGTGGAGGGCACTTAGGGCCTTAGGAGGGCCCCCCTTCTCACTGGTTACTCTTGTTTGCTGGTACACTATTTCCCTTCGAGAGCAGGGCCTTTCATCTTCTGCCTCTACATTTCCAGACTTTTTGGCCACCCCTGTACAGGCGATTTGAAGTCGAATTCCAGCCGTCTCATTGTCAAGAGTTGTTGACAGAATTGCTGTCATCTCTTAACTTCTTTGCTCTGTTCCTGGGAAGAGAGGGCAGGCCACTGCATCGTGCGGGCCTCTGTTGTTAAAGTAGACCCACCCCCCGGCCGCCCCGTTGTTTTGCTGAGGTGTAGTTCACACGTGACCTTTGTAAAGGGTACAGTTCAGTGTTTGGTATGTTCATTCAGTTGCGTGGGCATCACCACTATCCAATTCCAACACATTTCCATCAGCCCCCAAAAGAAACTGGATCCATTAGCAGTCACTCCCTATTTGTCCTATGCCCCAGTCTCCAGAAACCACTTACTACTTTCTGTCTCTATGGATTGGCCTATTCTGGACATTTCGTAACCTTGGGATCCTAGAACATGGGGCCTTTTTTTCCTGGTGCAGCCCTGCTTCCAGGGGCATTGCACAAATAAGAGTCTTTCCAGGAGACAGGGGCGAGCTGTGTGTGCCCACATATGCAGAGTCCGTTGCCAGAGACCTAAGGCAGCCCCCCACCGGGGTCCTAGAGTGGGTGCCAGTCTTGTCCCTGCTTCTTTGGTCAAATGGAAGTATGAGGGCAAGTCTAATGCCTTATTTTCTAAGAGGAGAGTTTGCTTTTCATCCTATTCAGAGATTTTTTAAAAAAAAATTCTACAAAAATGTCTATTAGTTTTTCTTTTTATTTTGTATTTTTCATACAGATCAGGCTACCACCTTCCTGGGACTGTCAGAGGTGGGCCGTAGAGATCAAGCATGTAATCTAATTCCTTTAGTTTTCAAACGGTCCAGGCACAGAGAGAGGTAGAGTGTGTTTCCCAAGGTCACCCAGAGGCCAGACGTGGTCTGGAACCCTCAGTTACTACATAGGAACGTGAAAGCGCAGTTCGGCGCGTTTTAGTACCAAGCTTGAAAAGATTAAATAGGAGTCCAGCATTTTGGTGACTAGATTCAGTCTAACATTTGGCAGCACTTTTGCAATCTCATGCCCACTTCAGTGATGTGTCATTTTATCCTCTGGGTCCTCGCCAGCCTGTTTTAAACTGTGCCACCGGGACAGAAGAGGTGATTGCTTTTAGCAGTTTGCACGGCTGGATACCTGCGGAGCACTTCGTCTAATAGACACTTACATACCCTAGGTCAGTGCTCTATAAATGCAGCTCATGTAATTCTCATGGCACCCCGATGACATAAGTACTATGATTGTTCCCGTTTTACAGATTGAGGAAACAGAAGAAGGAGTAACTTGATCAGGTTCTACAACTAGTAGATGGGAAAATGTATTTAAACCCAGGGAGCCTGACTCCCTTACTTGGTAGAGCATAAGACTCTTAATCTTGCGGGTTGTGAGTTCAAGCCCCAGACTGGGCATAGAGCTGACTTTTAAAATAAATAAATAGGGACACCTGGGTGGCTCAGTCGGGTCCTGGGATTGAGCCCCGCATCGGGCTCCCTGCTCAGCATAGGGTCAGCTTCTCCCTCTTTCTCTCGCCCTCCCTCTGTGATCTCTCTCTTGCACTCTCAAATAAAAAAAAAAAAAATTAAAGGAGAACCAAATAAACCAACCCAACAACCCAGGGGCTCTGGTTCCAAAGTCCGTGCTTCTAACTTGACCGCTGCACTGCTTCCCGGGTGGCTCTCGGGCTGTCCCGGATACAAGCCATACCCAGGCAGAGATCAAGAGTGAACTGCTTTCTCCGCTTGACTTATTTCACTCAACATAATCTCTTCCAGCGGAGAAAGTCAATTATCATATGGTCTCACTTACGTGTGGAGCATAAGGAAAAACATGGAGGACATTGTGAGAGGGAAGGGAGGGATGAATTGGAGGAAGTCGGAGGGGTGAAGAACCATGAGAGACTGTGAACTCAGAACAAGGGACTGCGAGTT
>CM052895.1:75058111-75105496 GCA_028534135.1 Potos flavus | reverse complement strand
CACACACACACACACACACACACAAGCATTTGCAGGGTCTTGTGAACGTGAGTTAGAACGTATAACTAAACTAACAGGTTCTTTGACTTGCTATGTAGCGTCGATTTACAAGAGCAGCAGCATAACAGGCTGTTTGCAGAGATTTGCTCTGTTTTCCCAGGGCAAGCCCGTCTGAGGAGGGCGCCCGGAATCGGATTTCCCGAGGGAACACGGCCTTGCCTTTAGTTCCGAATCAGGAGGCAAAGAATCCCAAGGAGAAGATGTCTGGGGATGACGCCTATGAGGTCGGATCAGAAAGGGGACAGTGAGGGGGAAAATTGGGAAGAGACACTGTCAAATAACTATAAGAACTGTACTACAACTAACCCCAAGTAAAAGCGCCAGCATTTTCTTAGTTAATGATTCACAGCAGACAAAGTGTGGGAGTGTAGGTTACAAAGGACTGAAATCTCCTCCCTTAGGATCTGCGGTGCCAGACTCCTAAAGGAAGGCTGGGGACCTGAAGGAGGCTTTGAGAACATGGCCCTGGTGTGACCGGCATTGGAGCACCACTTTGTTTGGGAAAAGCAAGTCATCTGGAGCAAAGTCAGGCTTCCCAAATGGGGCTGGAGGATGTTTGTTTGTGGTTCTCGGACTCATTAGGAAGGGGCGTGCTTGTTTTCTTGTGTGTGCGTGTGTGTATTTACAGAACTTGTAATATGTCTTTTTGTCCTTTTTTATGGATGAGAATTTGGTGGATATATTTTCCACTAAGCTGCTCGTGTTCCTGTTACACGAGCTTTTCCCTCTGCCACTGGGAGCCCTGTGTGCCAAGCGCGCAGCCCGCACTGACGTCTCCGGGCGGTGGGCAGCGCGTGCAGTGTTCTGGGCGACTTGCACTTGGCTCGGGAACTGGCATCCTGTAAATTGTGCCTCGAGAATCCTGAAATATTAGACATTTAACCACTTTACTTTTGTCGGCTTTTTATCGTATGCGTTTTCACTTAGTATTACTGCTAATACTGCTGAACTATTTTAAGATGGAGTTGTGGAGAAAACTAGAAAAAGTGATAAAATGTCCTTATAACAGCATGCCACTATTTCTGTGGGTAATTAGAGCCAGCATTTGGGTTAAGTTTCTTTTCCCCCCTTGCCTGTGCCACAGAGAAAAGAAAGTCTTAAGGAGCAAGTAAGACGAAGGATTTAAATGACTTATTCACGATCTACTTTCTGGGCTCTAAAGCAGTTGTGGGGAGAGAGCCCATTCCTAATACTCTGTTCTAGAATGTTCCCTATGAATTTTAATAATTTTTTTTTTCTTTCCTGTGTATGAGGGCCCTGGAGGTGGAGTTTACCTGTCCTTCTGCCTTCATCCACCCCATCTTGAAGTTCTCTTCTTCAGGACTGACTTTAAATGAGTATTCCTCATCTCTTATGGTATTTCCAACAACTAGAAATACGTATGGGACATTTTAAGGTATCTCGTGGCTGTTGACTACATTACCAATGAATTAATTTTGAGGAACAATGAATTAATATAGAAGTTGAGAAACAGTTTCAAAGATTGTTCATGCAACGGGTTTTTGTAGCAGTCGAAGTAGGAGCGGCGGCCTGTAGAAACCTCTTCTGATGTTCGTCTGTCACTCGCACACTCTTCTGGTTCCCGGGAGTAGAGCTTATCGGCCCCTCTCGGTCACATAGCCTCTATATATAGCAGGTTCTAATGGTCCGACCAGGTGATCTGGGGAAGGGATCACTTACGCGTCAGGGGTAACTCCAGGCTGCCATGTGCCTGTCTTGATGCGGCCTTCTTCCGTCTGGGAAACATCGGTTTAGATTGTTCTTGTCCAGGTTGGGAGGGTACCTGAGCTGAAGTTCAACTTGACCGTACTATATCTGACACCGATGCTATATTTACAGAACCATCAGTTGTATCGACAGAGGTTGTTCCGGTGGAATCCGCATCTGCTGTGTTATTGCTTTAGGCATACATTTTTTCTGGATTATCAAGTAGTTTAAGGCATTCGGTTTTGAGTTATAAAATGTTAGGGGTGCCTGGGTGGCTCTGTCGGTTAAGCATGTGACTCTCGATCTCAGCTCAAGTCTTAATCTCGGGATGGTGGGTTCGAGCCCTGTGTTAGACTCCACGCTGGGTGTGGAGCCTCTTAAAAAATATACATATATCAGCTAGTTTAGGTCCTAGAGATTAAGCCGCTGGGGTGAGAGCCGCCTTTTACAGATTTAGGAACTACTGGACCTGGATCATGGGTCCGTTGGGGCAAAACCAGGTGTAGGTGTAGGGACACCTGAATTCTCTGGCCTGCATACTTCAGCATTCCTCATGTTTTATATTTGACTGTGACTGAATTTTTCATTTTGCATTAAAAAACAAAATGGTGGAGTTGGTTAAAAAAAAAAGATCATTGTAATTAAACACTAAAATGTTTGACTACAGAATGATGGCTTTTGTTTTAATATTTGGTCTCCATTAGAGATGTTTTATAGACTCATCTTAAAATGTTATTTGCCTGTGAATTTAGCTTATTCATGTATTTCACTAAGTCGGTCATTTTATGTAGGAGAACAGCATATTAAAGAGTAAAGGAGCTTGGTATTTTTTTTCACTGTTCTTGTAGATACTTAGAAGTATCTTAGTACCTTAGAAGTAGTACCTTAGAAGATAGTTTCTATGTATTTAGGAGGCATATCTAGCTAGTTATCTCATATCTTTTTTTTTTTTTTTGAATGAGGAGAAGGGTTGGGCACGATATATATGGTAAATAAGCAAATGGCTTTTATTGTATGTGCAGGATCCTCTCTCTTGCTTTGAGAGGACAGCTGCTCTGTGGTGGAAAACAAGTGGAACTCTGCATGCCCATAGCTTCGAACCTTCTTTTTTCCATGAAGAAGAAAAGTCTTTTCTTTATCAGCATGGAAACAAACTAGTGTTTATGTCTTAAAATATGTCATTTTTTTCCTTCTAATTTGATGCACTGTATGAGTCAAATAAGATTCACAGTGGCATTCTCCTAAACCAATAAAGGGTTAATAAAGTATAGGAAAATCATTTTGGGCTCCCAGGAATTCCTACCTCACGCTCCCCGATATGTACGGTGGAAGTAGTCCCATGTGTAGTGGGTGCTGGGGATGGTCGTGCTATGTCTGCTCTATCAGAGAAAGGACTATAAACATTATGGTCTGCAGTCTTCAGATTCAAGCTTTAGACAATCTACCTCGAATTCTGGGATATTTGCTACTAAATAAGATTTACCACATTCAAAATAAAACAAAGCAAATGGATCCCAGGCAGATTTCTTTTTGTTCTTTACCAACAGAGTGTCTCAAAGCTGTTTATTGTTGTAGGGTTTTTTATTAACTGCTTTTTTTGATTCACTGCCTGGTAATATAATTGACTCATTAAAATTAAAATTCCGTGGGTGGATACAACCAGTTTTGGTAGTAAAACCAGTGCTTTGAAGAAATGTATTACTTAATTTTATGTTATTTGGCTAATTTGAATTATAGCGACCAAGTTATACCTGAACCACGAACAGTACAGGGTTTGGTACCAGACTTTCTTTGGTGCAAGTGATCAGAATGGATCTGCTGGTTCCTAGCTCTGTTAATGCTTGGGCAAATAGCTTAACTTTGATAAAACTCAATTTTCTTATAAGTAAAAGGGGTGGATAGTGTATGTCAACCACTTAGCACAGAATCTAGCAATCAGTACGCGCTTAATTAAGGGTGGTGACTTTTATTAACCTACAGAGAAGAAAACTCACTTGGTCATAGTTGTGATTAACTCTAGGTCATTGAGCTTTTAAATGATTCAGGGAAAACCTCCTTAGTGTTTTCTTTCATTACTTTCTTCCACTTAACTTTTCTTGGTTCCTTGTCTTATTTTTTCTTATACCTATATTCACAGCTTAAGGCATTATTATTCCAAGGGGATTAGAGGACAGTAGAATTTTGTTCTTCCAGGTCGTGAAGGTGTGTTGGAATGGCTAATGGTTCTCCTCTGTTAAGGTACATAATCTTCTGTTTTGTACGGTTGTACATGTCGCTAAGCACTGGGTATAATTTTAACAACCTGTAAATATTAAATCCCATTTTTTTACTTTGTTTTGTTTCTATTAAGATTTCCAGTTTCCCATAAAACTGCGTCCACAGCCCTCCTTCACAGGACCCTTCCCGGAGCATACACGTGCTCCCTAATTAGGAGCGGAACTATTTTTGAGCGTCGCCTTCTGGTCTTTGAGAACCACTGTTTTGGCCCGAGGGCTTACTCACAGTGTCGGAAGCAACGTCAGTGCTCAGCATGTGCTTGTATCTGAAGGCATCCGGCCGGGGTTTGCTGTGGCGGATACCACACGGGCAGGGAATACCTTAGGTCCTCTGAGGAAGGACTCCGTTTGTGAGGGAGAGAATACTAGTAGCTCAAGATCATCTCTGCACAACCTCTGTTTTCTCTCCACATGTTTAATGCTATCCTTCAGCCACCGTTCCTTCCTGCCCTTGCTTTTAGAAAATAGCGGTAAAGGTATAAACAAATAGATGGGCCACGCGGGTGGAGGCAGCCAGGGCCTGTCACCGGAGCCTAGTGGTCTGGCTGCCGGGTTCTGTGCGTATCGGTACTAATCCAGTCCTAAAGAATTTCGGCCAGTCCGCCTTCACACCATGGGCCTGAAAAATGTTCTCAGCAGTGTCTGAGTTTGTTCCCATTGACCTGCAATGGGATTTGGGGATTTCAGCTCTTTACTCTCTGTAGCATTTGGGATTTGGAGAGTGAGGTATAATTAAAATCCATGAGTAATTCTCTAATCTCCTCTTAGCCTTATTAACAATGCTGTTAACCCTCTACCAGTTCTACTTAGACAGAAGGACTGGAGTATTATCACTTGCTTTTCCTTTTAGTCTCTTGCCTCCCTATAAGAATAATAAATTATTATCATATTATAAGTACTTATCTGTTAAGGTAATATTTAACGAGAGCTTACTTGGGTCAGGCCATTGATTCTAAGTGCTTCACATATATTAATTTAATCTTGACGACAACACAATAAGGTTTATCGTTCCTGCTTGAGAAATGAGGACACTAAGGCCCAGAATAGCTTGCTCAAGGTCATGTGCCTAGTAAGTGGTAGAACCAGATTACAAGGTGAAAGTCAAGGATGGTGAAATGATGCAAACCCAGATGAGCACTGGGAAGAAAGGAAGGAAAAAGCCTGGCTGTTTCACAGTAATTAATGATTTTTTGATAATTTGCTTTGTTTAAATAGAAAATTAGAATGAGTCCATTCCATGTGATGGGCTATGGGACTCTCTGTGTTTACCTGTGTATTGAAAGCCTTTTAATGCTCTGAAACACAGCAGTGTGTCCGATTATTGTTAGAGAAATTTGTTTGTAAGGAACCCAGGAGCTGTTTCCTCAGGAGAGAAATTAAATGAGCGTGCCTGAAGTTCACTTTAATGTCTAACAAAGCCCTAGAGAGAGAGTTCGTCTCATAGGAGGAAGTAGTTGTAGAAAGTCTGGTGTTCATTTTTTTTCCCCCCACATAGAAATCCTTTTCCTCCCTCTTGATTAAAAAAAAATAGTACAGGCTCATTACAAAAAGACCGTAAAATGAAATTCTGCAATCCCAATGCCCAGGATTATCTTTCCCCAATTTGAAATACCTATTTCTGGACCCATTCTTGGTCTGTAAACACACACAGATATATATTTGCCTCTCTTTTCTTCAAAGACAAGTTAGTAAACTCCTTTTTACATTGAACCCTATATCTTGTACATCTTTCTCTGTTAATATCCTTTTTAAAGGCTTCAGAATATTTCATTATGTGGATATAACAACATGTATTTACGTAGTTTCATTGCTGCCCTTAAAAACTGTGTAGACACATGCTTCTATAATCTTTTCCTTTCTTTTTATAGATTTATTTATTTATGTGACAGAGAGAGAGAGAGAGCACAAGCAAGGGGAGAGGGAGAAGTAGGCTCCCCACTGAGCAAGGAGCCCAATGGGGGGCTCGATCCCAGGACCCTGAGATCATGACCGGAGCCCAAGGCAGACACTCAACTGACTGAGCCACCCCGGAACCCCCTATAATATTTTATTGTCAGTTCAAATTCATTTTAATACCAGTCTTTCCTCTTTGAACTTCATATTTTGGCCTATAAAATATAGAATAGGAACAGTTTATCTGTAAGACAGCTGCCAACTCAACATTCTGACAGTTTCTAATTCTGCTCTGTGAATTTTTAGAACTGCAAGCCACTCCTGTAGGTGGTATTGACGATCCCCTTCAGCACCCTAGCCGTGTCTCTGCTGCTCACCGAGGCCTCGTTTCTTTTTCACCACTTGCTCCAAGTAGGCCAAGCCCTGCCCCTGGAACAGGGTAGGTGGCCGAGGAGAGACAGAACGGAGTCCACAGCACTGAGCCCAAGCGGCCAGGCACTGGATCAGTAGTGAGAATACGGCAGTAAGAGTCCACAGAGAGCAATGTAAGACCAGGCTGGCTGTCTTTTGTGAATGTGTCCCCCCAGGAGTTGTTCTGAAAGCAGGTTCAGTGTCTGTGGTGCAGCTAACATACCCCACTGCGGGCGAGGGAAAATAGAGAGCATCCGAGACAGAGACCCAGGCCTGTGGGGGCAGTGGTTGCCATGGCTGCCAGCTTCTTGTGGGATAGTTCCAGAGCTCCTCTAGAGTTTAGCTAGGGATGGAAAAGCCCTGGGCGAGGTTAGTGTTCCAGCCAAAAAATACAGGACTTCTGGATTGGTTCTTGACATTTCAGCACAGAGTTTTGGTTAGGAGATGTTTTTATTTTGAATTCCTTTACATATTTAAGAATGTTCAGGTGAGCATTCTAGATCATCTTAGAGTGACTCTTCCTAACTGTAGCAGAGACACGATTCAGTCTGCCTTCCCTGTCTAACTTTTCTTCTCTCTTGGCCTCCCATTCCTTCCCCGAAAGGGGTAGCCTACCCTTAGGCTACGGCCGACTGGATCCAAGTCCATCACTTGGATTTTCTTTCTTAGAAGGGACGGGGAGGCGGTGCTGAGAATGAACTTTGAGCCGGCTGTTCTGAAACTTGGCTCAGCCTTAGGGTCAGCTCCACAACTTTCTTCAAGTTTATACCTGTGCCCTACACGCCAGCGCCTGAACGCTAGGTCTGAAAAGGACCCAGGCACGTATGTGTTTGCTTAGTTCTCCAGGTGGAGGTGGATCATCATCTAAGTTTGAGACACAGTGGACTAGGGCGCCAACTCAGAACACTGTCCCGTTCACTTCTGACTGCCCTCCCTGCCCTTCCCACCTCTGCCTGCCTTCCGCCCAGGTAAGCAGGATGGAGGGTTTAATGGTTCTCCACGGATCTGGACCTTGAGACTGTTTCCTCCTGTTTGTCTTCTGTGACCCAGTCTGCCCTTTCTGAGCCTTGGTTTTCTTCAACAGAAGACAGATCGTTGTGGTCTCTTCCAAAGGGAAGACGTGAACTCTTCTTGTATTTATATTAATGCAGCAAATATTTGTTAAGTGACTATTTGGTACCAGACATTTTGCTAAGTGTTATACAGCCTGGTGGTGAGTTATTCTAACTAGGAAAACAGCCTGGAATAGTGTGAAATAGGCACAGGGTTTGTCGGAGTTAATTTTGGGTGTAAATCCAATCTCTGCTACTTGTTTTTTTCTTTCTTTCCTCCCTCCCTCCCTCTCTCTCTCTTCTTCCCTTCCTCCCTTCCTTCCTTTTCAAGTAAGCTCTCCACCCAGCATGGGTCTTGAACTCATGACCCGGAGATCAAGAGTTGCTGGCTTTCCCTGAGCCACCCAGGCACCCCAGTCTCTGCTACTTTGTAGCCTTGAGCCCTGCACATGTTATTTTTCTTCCCTGAACTTAAGTCTTTCCCTCAAAAGTGAAAGTAACAATACCTATTTCATAGGGCTATTATAAAGTTAAATAATTATTAGGTAAAATTTAACCAAGGATGTGAAAAACCTGTACTCTGAAAACTATGAGGCATTGATGAAAGAAACTGAAGAGGACACAAATGGAAAGACACCGCGCTCATGAATTGGAAGAGTTAATATTGTTAAAATGTCCATACTACTCAAAGCAGTCTACAGATTCAGTATAATCCCTATCAGAATACCAATAGCACTTTTCACAGGACTAGAACAAAGAATCCTAACATTTGTGTGGAGTCACAGAAGACCCTGAATAGTAACGTAAGTAATCTCGAGAAAAAACAAAGCTGCAGGTATCACAATCCCAGATTTCAAGATATGTTACAAAGTTGTAGTGAAACAGTATGGTGCTGGTGCAAAAACAGACACATAGATCAATGGAACAGCAGAGAAAGCCCAGAAATAAACTCATGCTTATATGGCCAATTCATCTACAACACAGGAGGCAAGAATATGAAGTGGGGAAAAGACAGTCTTGTAGATAAATAATGTTGGGGAAAAAAATTACTAGGTTCCTACCTCTCCCAGTCTTTAGCTGTGCGGTGTTGACCAAAATGGAAATGACCTAAAGGCATAGAGCGCTGCTTAAGATTTCTTGAGTCCCCGTGTTGCCTGAGAAGTTGCTACATCCTCATTCTGATATGCTGAGTTGAAACGTGATAGTGTATGTATGAGGCAGGAGAGTGCATTGCTGAGTAATCACCTGTGTCCACTCACTTGGACGAGGAAGTATTTACGTAAATAGCATTCAGGAAATGGCAGTTGTTTTTTTTTTTTTTTTAGATTTTATTTATTTATTTGAGATAGATCACTAACAGGGAGAGCTGTAGATGGAGAGGGAGAAGCAGATTCCCTACTGAGCAGGGAGCCCGACCTGGGGCTCGATCCCAGCACTCCGGGATCAGGACCTGAGCTAAAGGCAGATGCTGATCTGACTGAGCCACCCAGGTGCCCTTAAGCTGAAGAGATTTTTAATAGAATTTCTCATATGATTGAAGCATTGAAGTATTGTTTTAATTTAAAATAGCACAAGGTTCATTTCTAAAAATGTCTACATGTCATAACATCATCAGTTAGCCACAACAAGAAAGAACAAGAAATTGTCTATAGGTGTGGAACCCCAGACTCAAAAAGATGAAGCGCCCCGGTCTAGTTATGGGGAGAGAAGAGCTGAAAACTGCCGTTTCCTGGTGGCGCCCGGGTGGCTCAGTAGGTTAAGGGTCTGCCTTCAGCTCAGGTCATGATCTCATGGTCCTGGGGTCGAGCCCCATGCATTGATAGATTGGGCTCCCTGCTCAGCGGCGAGCCTGCTTCCCTTTGCCCCTCCTCCCGCGCATGCGCACTCTCTCTTTCTCCCTCTCTCTGTCTCAAATAAATAAATAAATCTTTAAACAAAAAAGTCTTTAGCTTAATAAGCCTCTGTGGTCCTGTCTTCTTAATGTGCCTTGGTTTTCCACAAAGCCCTGGTCAACCTGTGTGTTCAGTTTTGAGCTCTTTTCTCCCTCCCTCCCAGTGTTACTACATAGTGTTCCGAGTGTAGTAACACGGAAGCTTTTGAATCCATAGTGTCCAGAAGTTAGAGGACTAACCTTTTTTTTTTTATTCCTTGAACCTTTTTTTTTTTTATTCCTTGAAGCACTGAACTCGAACTGTTTGGGTGGCTTTTCTGTTTTTGAATCCGTGGATCTTGACTAAACTCTTAAAAATAATGACACAGAATGGAATTGAAAATATCAGAATGTTTCCATGCAATGTTTATTTCAGTTTATGTTTATGTGTGGATATGTTTGTTGGCTGGGTCATGTTTGTTTACTTAGTCATCAATTGCTTTTGTTCCTAAACCGAGACCAGAAGTGAAGTATAGCTCTGCATCCCCTCTGCCCAAGAGTGATGTATAAGAAACAAATCTTTATCAAAATAATAACTTAAAAGATCCACTTAAATAGAAATGGGGAAGAAAATGACCTTACGTGTCAAGGGGATACCGTTGTTAGTTCTTGGGCTAATGTGCTGGCCTACCCCTATCCTTTGGCCCTCGATTACATTTGCCATCTTCTATCTGAGGAAAGCTAAAACACGGACATATAGTCCACATGTTACAAGCCATTATTTTATAGGCAGCTTTCTTAAATTCATTTTGTGATTCTTTTGTGTAAACTGAAACACTCTTGCCTACTCTTGACTTTCAGGGCGGCCATCACTTCTCCCTCTCTCTCCCTCACGCCATTGGCACTCATCTCAGTCAGCTGTAACTTTCCCCCGTTAGTTGTTTTCTTAAAACAATCATGCACACAAACAAACATAATACCCATGGCTGCTTCTCACCAGTTCAGAGGCTTTCTTAGTGACTGACTCAGCGTGATTCAGCAACCTAATGGTCTCTTTCGGGAACCCGTTTTACCAAGTATTTTCAATAGTTAACCAATCTCATAAGCTAACAAGAGTCATACTTCTTCTAGTTTGCTATTTTAGTTCAACTCAGTTATGATGAGTAACCAGACGTATGTCAGGATAGAATAAAAAAAATTGTGGAATATTCAGGTTTAGAATGAAGAGATTCCCAGGCCTGGGAATCTGTGAGATTTCACAGATTTCTGTGATTCAGAAGTAAAAGATGATTTTAAATTTATTTCCATTCATTTGCAGAATGAAATTTGTTTAAGCAGTAGTTGGTACTGAGAAAGTCAGGCTATTAAGATGAGGAGAGGAGAGACCACAGCCCAAGGATCACATATGATAGTCGGAACCAAACGGACGCCATGATGTTTGCTTTCACCTGTTTGTCACGAAGGATGTTATAGACTTCGGGCCGTATCTGAACTGTGTTCCCGAAGTTCCTTTACAGAAGTTTCTGTTTACCGTAATATACCACCGTTATTAAAAGCACATAAGAACTGAGTTACCATGAAAGAATTCTTTTTTTTTCTTTTTTTTTTTACGATTTTTTTTTTTAAGTAATCTCCACACCCAGCATGGGGCTCAGACTCACAACCCCAAGATCAAGAGTCGCATGCTCCACCAACCGAGCCAGCCAGGCGCCCCACCATGAGAGAATTCTTGATGTATCTCTGGCGTCAGGATGCCACTTGGGGGTTCCCAGTCATTGGTGGTATCTCCTGGTGCCTGGGTTGAGGCACGGACAGGGTGGAAATCTGGGGGAAAGCTAGTGTTGGTTTCTCTGGTGACCGGAAGACTGGTAACCAGTAGTTATGATGGCTTGTCTTATTTCCTCACTGCTTCCTGTCCTTATGTTGTATTTTTATCTCAGCGACATGGTGCATGCATTTGCCTGAGTTCCCTACTTGGTGTTAGAGGGCAGGCTGTCAAAGTCTGCTGTTTGAAAGTGTTTCATTGAGGTCTCCCTACATGATACATGTACTATTTATTGCTTTTCAGAATTAAAGCCATAGAGAGTCCCAACAAAGAAGATGATACCCAGTGGCTGACCTACTGGGTAGTATATGGTGTATTCAGCATTGCTGAGTTCTTCTCCGACCTCTTCCTGTCATGGGTCCCCTTCTACTACATGCTGAAGGTATGTTGGCTTTCCCTCAACTGCTCTTTTTCCTTTCACCTATGGATTTGTTTTGTGCCCTACCACTAAAATAAACTCCATCTCAGGACCTATATAGAGGCATAGGAACAAAGGCTTGAATGTTGAACATCTGTGGCCCAGCCTTCCCTTAAAAACAGGAAGACCAAGTTCGGCACAGCTCACTTACTTTGTATGCTGTCTTGGAAACAGCCAAAGCAATTGTGTATTCAAGAGGGGCTTGGTAATAAAAGATGGAAATACGGTGACGTAGCCCAGGCATTGCCGGTAGTTTACCAAGATCCTCTCTTCACACGGGGTAGTCACACTGGTGTGTAGGAGTCATTGTTTCTAGAACAAAAAAGTTCTGATTTCTTACTTTGGAGGAAGGTTTGGAGGAAGATGTGAAACGGGCTCTCGGAGGAAGTCATTTTGAGAATGTTGGCAGGTGTCGTAGTCGGGGGTCGGCCCTGCCACACCTTGTGTTTGGTAGAGAATCAGCCTTGTTACCACCGTGTGAGGAAGAGGATGAGGAAGTTGAAACTGTATCGATTCTGAATGAAAAGTCAACATCTTCTAATAGAGAGGGTGTACATTTTATTGGAAGCCTTAAATACTCTCATCCAATCTTTTTCTTTGTGACTTTTACATTTTGTCCTGCTTCTATACCTTCAGGTTAAAAAACATTCTCCTGTACTTTTTTCTAAAACGGAGGTTTGGGCATAGAAGTCCTGTCCCTGTTGGGGCGCTGAGGAAAATGAGTGGAACTAAGATGCCAGGGCGGTTCCTCCCCGTCCGCTCCTGCCGTGTGTTACAGCTTACAAGCATCTCCTCATGCTGCCGGGGGAGCAAAGGGTGCTCCTTGGCCTGTGGGGCTGTTTAGTGGGAGAAGAGTGATGAACTGTGGTTCCCGTACTGCCGGGGGATTCCTACTCACAGCTTACTGGGACCAGCATGCATTAGCGTGTGGTTTTCATCCATCCCAAGGCCTGACAGAGCAGCGGATACTTCTAGAGGAAGATGAGCTTACAGGCCAAAATAACAAGATATTTGAAAAGTACACCATTTCAAAAGAAAGACAACATGATCAATACAAAATTCTGTTAGCAGTAGAAACATTAGCACTGACTAACGAAGACTTCTGGGATAGATTGCTAGCAGAACAAATAGAACAATATGAAGTGGGAGCCAGAAGACGCAGGAAAGAGCCAAGGAAAAATGTGAGAGAGGAAAAAGAGCTGAAATAAAGAACACACTATATGGCATAAATAACAGAATGGAACAAACTTGAAAACTGCAAGATTGAAAAAAAATATATATATATACATGTATTTCAAAGTAATCTACAGATTTAGTGCATTCCCTATCAAATACTGATAGCATTTTACATAGAACTAAAATAAATAATCCTAAAATTTGTATGGAACCACAAAAGACCCCAAATAGCCAAGGTAGTTTTGAAAAAGAAGAACAGAACTGGAGGCATCACAATCCCAGATTCCAAACTGTACTACAGAGGTATACTGATCAAAACAGTAGGGCGCTGGCACAAAAACAGACATATAGATCAAAAGACCAGAATAGAGTCCCCAGAAATAAACCCATGCTTATACGATTAACTAACCTATGACAAAGGAGGCAAGAGTATACAATGGGAAAAAGATAGTCTCTTCCATAAATGGTTCTGGGAAAACTGGACAGCCACATCAAAAGAATGAAACTGGACCACTTTCTTACACCATATACAAAAGTAAACTCAAAATGGGTTAAAGACCTAAACGTGAGACCTGAAACCATAAAACTCCTAAAAGAAAATAGAGGTAGTAATTGAACTTAGCCACTATTTCTAGATATGTCTCCTCAGGCACGGGAAACAAAAGCAAAAAATAAACTATTGGGACTCCATCAAAATAAATGGGAGTTTATTTATAAATAAAAGCTTTTGCACAGTAAAGGAAACCATTAACAAAACAAAAAGGCACCCTGATGAATGGGAGGAGATATTTGCAAATGACATACCTACAAAGGGGTTAATATCCAAAATATATAAAGAATTCATACAACTCAACATCCCTAAACAAACAAGCAAACCAAAAACCCAAACAATCTGATTAGAAAATGGGCAGAAAACCTGAGTAGACATTTTTCCAAAGAACACATACAGATGGCCAACAGACACATGAAAACATGTCTTTTCAACGTTATTGATCATCAAGTAAATGCAAATCAAAACCACAGTGAGATATCACCTTACACCAGCCAGAATGCCTAGTATCAAAAAGATAAGAAATAACAGGTGTTGGTGAGGATTTGGAGATAAGGCAACCTTTGTGTTTTGTCGGTGAGAATATAAATTGGTGTAGCCATTATGGAAAACAGTAGGAGGTTCCTCAAAATTAAAATTCTATACCATATGATCCAGTAATCCTACTACTGGGTATTTACCCAAAGAAAATGAAAACACTAATTCAAAAAAAAAAAAAAGAGAATGAAAACACTAGTTCCAAAAAAAAATATATGCACCTCTTTTTGCAGCATTATTTAGAATAGCCAAAGTGTGGTAGCAACGTAAGTGTTGTCAATAAATGAACTGATAAAAATATGTACACACACACAGACAGACACTCTCTCTCTCAATGGAATATTACTCAGCCATAAAAAGAGATCTTGCCATTCACAACAACGTGGTTGGACCTAGAGGGTATTATGCCAAGAGAAGTAAGTCAGAGAAAGACAAATACAATGTGTGACTTCACATATATGTAGAATTTTAAAAACAAAATAAATAAAAACCAGAAACAGACTTATAAATACAGAGAACAAACTGGTGTTGCCAGAGGGGAGGAAGGTGGAGGGGATTAAGAGGTACAAAATTTCAGTTATAAAGTATGTCACAGGGATGAAAACTGCAGGATAGGGAATATAGTCAATCACATTGATAACTGAGTGGTGACAAATGTAACTATACTTGTAGTGAGCCTTGTGTAGTATGTATAATTGTTGGATCACTATGTTGTACACCTGCAACTAAGATAACATTGTCAGTCAACTATACTTCCATTACACAAAATAGACCTTAAAAAAAAAACCAATGTGGGAAAAAACCAGTACAGCCATACAGTTAAATGGAATTAAATGATCCATAGCTATAGAAATTTGCATAATTCATTAATTATAAAAAATTGCAGAACATTACATATAACGGGGCACCATTTATGGTAAAACAAAAACAAAAAGCTAAATAGTTAAAAATTTTACATTTTTATTTTTTTTAAAGATTTTATTTATTTGAGAGAGAGTGAGCGAGAGCACGAGCAGGGGGAGGGGGAGGGGCAGAAGGAGAGGGAGAAGCAGACTCCCCCTAAGCAGGGAACCTGACAGGACTCCATCCCAGGACGCCGGGATCGTGACCTGAGCCAAAGGCAGATACTTAAGTGATTGAGCCACCTAGGCGCCCCGTAATTTCTTAATTTTGAATGACGTGACCACAGAATGCCTTGTGAGATAGCTGAAGAACCTTTCTTTCAAGACAAATTTTTTTTTTTCAAAAAAAATTTTTTTTAAGTCTGTGGTAAGGTTTAGGATTTCAAAGACTGCTGGATTTTCTGTGTGTTTATGTTATTCAAAGACATGTAGCATTTATAGCAATATTTTTATGATCTTATTTGGATGTCACAGATGTTAAACTACAAACAGTTTTGAAGTCCTTCATCAGATCCGTCTAATGGTAGTGGCATCACAGTGCAGGCTCTAAGGAAAGACACTTGGCTTTTGCCTCGGGTCCACCTGCTTGCTGCAGTGAACAGTGTCCTGTCAGCAGAACCACTCACACCGGGAGCTGACCTCAGACCTCCGAAACACGAGCAAGCCTGACTCCAGCCTGCTCCTGGTGGCCTCTGCTAATGGAGGTCACACGAAGTAAACAGAGGATCTCAAATAAGAGAGAATCACTGAATCAATTATATTGGGTTTTGAGGTACATTACAAAAATGGCTTTGCAGCAAAATTTTCTTCCCTAATGGTAAAACAAATGTGCCTCCATTAGTAGTCATCAGTGAAAGCGAGAGAATTTACTGCACATTCCAAATAGATAATATACTTGAGATGATTAAAAATTGATTATGCCGTCAATCAAAATGCATTCTTCCCACAGTAGTGCATATTCTGAGTGGCTTCAGAGAACAGACTGAGAAAACGCCTCTGAATTGCAGAGTAGGTAGGAAAATATCCCCCACTTCTTTTTAATTTAGAGATTTTATTTATTTGAGAGGAGAGCGTACAAGCCAGAGGAGTGGGGCAGAGGGAGAGGGAGAAGCAGACTCCCCATTGAGCAGGGAGCCCGACATGGGGCTCGATCCCAGAACTCTGGCATCATGACCTGAGCCGAAGGCAGACACTTAACTGCCTGAGCCACCCAGGCGCCCTGAAAATAGTCCCTTTTAAGGGCTAGCATAGACCATATGCCATTGCTACAATCACATGGTGATATATGGATGGGAAAAGAGACCTAAGTAAGGACACATTTAATACTTCTCTTTTGCAGAATTAATATTGTTGGTATTTTTTTTCTAAAGCAGCCGAATATTGGGGGCGCCTGGGAGGCTCAGCTGGTTAAGCGTCTGACTTCGGCTCAGGTCCTGATTTCAGGGTTCTGAGATCGGTCCCCGCATCGGGCTCCACGCTCCTCAGGGTCTGCATGTGCCCCTGCCTCTCCCCCTGCTCGTGCTCTCTCTCAAATAAATAAATTAAATAAAAACCTTTAAGACAGCCTAAGATTGGAGGAAAATAAGAGGAACCAATGATTAGGCATCAAAGATTAGTTGACAAGATAATAATACAATCTATTCGGCTACAAATAGTGGATCCTGCCTGCTCAGAGCTTTGCTCTGAGGTCGGTGTTTAAGCAGGAGGTTTTAAAAATAAATGTAAAAGCGCCCCCCCTTTTTTCCCCTGATAATGAAGGTAGTGTATGTTCATTGCTTTATTCAGAAGATATTTATTTAGAACCTCTATGTGCCAGAATCTATTCTAGGTCAGAAGGTTACTTTGGTGAATAAAACAAAGTCCCTGCTCCCATATGTTTACATTCATGTGTGTGTGCAGTTGCGTGTATGTGCGCATGTGTGTGCATACGTGTGTGCGCAGGTGCATGTGCATGTGTGTGCGTGTGTGTGTGTGCGTGTGTTGGGGCATGTTTTATGTAGGGAGGAAAATAGCATTTGTAATCCTACCACCATTAACATCTTAGTCTCCCTAAATTTTTTAAATGTGGGAACATACCAGTCCACGCCCATAAAGACACACAGAACCGTGCATGTGTTATTGTTTGAACCATGTATGTATGGTTGAGACTGCATATTATACACAATTCTGTATCTCACTTTTTAAATTAACATAATACTAGGAGTATTTTCTCAAGTTATTCAATATTCTTTGACAAACTGTCTAGTCCATTCTAGGTGGTGATGTATTAATTCCCCAACTGATGGACATTTAGGACGTTTATCTCACTATTTTAACAAATGCTGCGATGAAGAGCTTTGCGCCTCCTCTTTACACGCATTTAGATCATTTTCTAGATTTGTTTTTTAAACGAGGTTGAATAAACTCCAGCGAGTGTAAGTCCTGACTCAGCTGTCCCCGCTGTCACCTGTACTGCCTTACCCATGACGGACAGCAGAGCAGGTCTCTTCTTAACTTCGTGGGAGCCAAAAAGAACAGAGAGATCTTTCTCTCCACATGTTTTTTTTTTTTTTTTTTTTTTAACTTTTATTTATGCAGGCCGAGCAGTCAGCTTTAACTTTCGCCTATCACTGTCCTTGTGGTTACACGGTGAAAGCTTCCGATGACTTTTGTTTCTGACCAGGTGGTTGTAGCCTTTCAGCAGGTCAGTGTTGAAGTGTGGGTTTTTGTGGCTTTTGACATTTTTGACAGTTCTGGCCAGGCTGGTCCCAAAGTGTATATAAAGCAGATCTCTGCCTTGGAGATGTGTCTTCTAGGAGAAAACTGGATGGTGACAGCGTTAGAACCCCAGACAGAATTATCTGGTCAGCTGTAATCCGTAACTTAAGGAGTTAGTATGTTAGTGCTCATCTTGCCGAGCATCAGTTAAAGTAGCACAGGCTGTTTGAACTGCAGGGAAGAGTGGGCTTCGGGTGGCTCTTGGGAGCAGGAGCATCGTCCGTCGGCACTTTGTTGTCCGTCCATGGGCACTTTGAGGGCAGCTTGATTTAAAGGATGGTGGGGAGGGGCACCTGGGGGGCTCAAGCCAATTAAGCCTCTGACTCTTGATTTCAGCTCAGGTCATGATCTCAGGGTCATGGGATCTCAGGGTCATGAGATGATGCGTCAGGCTCTGCGCTCAGCAGGGAGTCTGCTTGTCCCTCTCCCTCTGCTCCTTTCTCTCTGTCTCTCTCCAATCAATCAATCAATAAAATCTTTAAAAAAATAATAAAAGGATGGTCGAATCTGTATAGTTCAGAGTACTCCTGGGCTCTAGAATAGTTATGTAGATTAAGAAAAGGAAGTCATAAAAGCTGGTGCCTGAATATCACCATGAGAGTTGAACAGTAATTAACTTTATTTTTTAATACAAGAAAGCTCTTTCATTTGAAAACTAGAAAATGCTAATGATGTAGGTAGAGAGCAGTAATTATTTTACTGTCCCAAGTCACTAGCTGAAGGGTACTAGAAAGACATGAGCAGACCAGATATAGCCTAATCACACTGGAGAGGTGCAGAAATGTAGACCCTTAGCTCTGGTTCTGTTTGGTAGTCTTGCCTTAATTCATCCAGAAAAAATGAACTGAATTAGCGTTTCTGGATTGCTGAGGGGTTGATGTCTACCCGGGCAGGTAATAAGTCAGAGATTTTCAACACCAGTAAGGACTGTAGTAGGACTTGGGAATACTACTGCTGTCTTGTGTACTTTCTTCAAGGACACTAATTTGTGACTTTCCTAGAATCCCACGGAAGAGAAAACTGACTCTTAGGTTGTTTATGACTTTACCTCAAGTCATAAAATAAAATAAAATGGATACCAACTGATTCCTAATCCAGTGAGTCATTTCCACTTCACCTTGACGCTGATGCTTGTAATACGGGCATCCATCTCTACATCAGGAATCCATTCCTGAAAATTAGATATTCTACGTAGGAATACCAGCCAGGAGACTATTTCCTGCACTTTTAAGTGGTAAAAAATAAGACGTATAAATCTAAAACTCCATACCGGCTTCCCAAGTATTGGTAAAACACAGCAAAATACCTCTATATAAGTAACAAATATGCAGCTCTTTTAGCTCTCCAGTTAACGTAGTTGGTAAGAAACTATTGCTTCGTATGCAGTGGTCGTGGCACGTCTCCTTGAATACTCCGCATACTCTTTAAAATGTCCATGTGGAGTTCTAATTCAATGTCAAGAATGTAGTTTCTCCTTTTTCCTGCATACCCTTTTGTTTAAACTGTTGCATTGAGTTTGGGGTATGTATGTATTGTGTTAAACCCATATAAGAAACCAATGGAAAACACCATATGATATTTGCATATTAAAAACCAGATATCTTAAGGCGCCTGGGTGGCTCAGTTGGTTAAGCATCCGCCTCCGTTTCAGCTCCGGTCAGGATTTTGGGGTGGCAAGATTGAGCCCCTCCGTCATCAGGCTCTGAGCTCAGTAGGGAGTCTGCTTGGGATTCTCTCCCTCTGCCCCTCCCCCATGCATGCACAGTCTCTCTCTCTCAAATAAATAAATCTTTTAAAAAGTAAATAAATAAAAACCAGACGTCTTCCAGAGGGAAATGTTAGAGAGATGGTCTGCAGGGTCTGCCCGTAATTAACCTGGCTCTAAGCAGAGGCAGTGGAAGCGGAAGCCGGTGAGAGATGCTCACTCCGTTCTGCATTTTGGGTTAGTACAAATGTGGAGTTAAGAAAATCAGGGTTTCTCTGGCAACATCTTTTTATAAGTCAAGTAGGAGAGTGGGCCAAGCTCAGCAGGTGCTCGTGCAGAGCTGCTGGGAAAACTAACAGGAAACATGGAACGACCCACACAAACTGAGGTGCTGAGGGTATTTCAAGGAATTGGCTCCATTTAAGGGCTTGGACCTGTAGCAGAAGGTGTCACTCTGCCGTTGTGTGTGTGCGAGGGCTCTGCGGAGTTTGGGTTGGTTGCACACACATGTGGTGAGACTAGGGGGTGCCTGGTCTGAATGTTTGCCCTTCTCCTTCCTACTGCCATGCTTTCCCCTCATTGCTTTTCTCACTCTGAGCATTGTTTCCTGCTGTTATGCTGGATAAATGAGCTGTGGAGTCTGTCACACGCAGTGGGCGGAGAGTTGAGGGAGGGCGCCTTAGAATCCTAACTTGGGTTAGGACAGGGAATCGCATTCGGTTGAGCGCTCAGATATGGGAAGCAGCCTGCATAATCCATCCAGTTCAGAAATTCTCAACCTTTTGGAAATATATGGAGGAAATTTTGTTTGTAGCTGTTAATGGTCACTGATTCTATTTAGGAGTATTTCATGGTGGTGTCTGGTATAGTTTGGCTCGAACGTTTACACGTTGAAAAATACGTACTCTTTATAATAAATTACTTTCACTTTATTTTTCCTTTATTTTGTAGCTAGTGAACGCCTTGATTTTTTTTTTTTTTTTTTTTTTTTGTAAATTATATGTATAGGTATATCATTAAGTTTTATCTCGGGTAGTAAAAGAGTTACAAAATAGTTGTTTAAAAAGGATATATGTTGGGGGCACCTGAGTGGCTCAGTCGTCTACCTTCAGCTCAGGTCATGATCCCAGGGGTCTGGGATCCAGCCTCGCTGCGGAGGGCTCCCTGCTCAGTAGGGAGTCCGCCTCTCCCACTGCTTGTGCTCCCCCTCCCTCCCTTTCTCTTTCTCCTCTCTCTCAAATAAACAAATAAAATCTTTTTTTAAAAAGGTATATGTTGGTTTGGGGATTTGATTGTAATTACCCCATTTAAAGCTAATCACTTAGGCTGTTACTGTTCCATGGCTGTTGGTAGAAGACAGTTTTCTTGGGACAGAGACAAAGCCCCAGCTAGCCTGGATGGTCCAGATGTTTCCAGTCTTCTTACAAAATCTATATGAAGTAGATTTTTTAAAAATTTCAATTAATGCCTATTTATATTATAAAGTCTGTACAGACTTAAGCAATTGAGGCAAAGTGAGTTACTTACTAGTAAGTGGCAGAACCAGGATTAGAACCCAGTTTCTCTGAGCCCATTCGTTTAATCTCTATATCTGTAATAGATAATTGCTTTAAAATCAATTTGTTGGTGGGAGAGATCTGTATATTTTTAGATCTAGATTTTTAATTTTGTGTTCCTTGTTCTTACTAGTTTCTAGTTTGTTTGATATATCAATTTCTGGTGGAAGTGTTAAAAAATCTATGATTGGGGATTTTCTCCATTTATCTATATAATTCTGACTTTTTATTTTTTTTATTTTTATTTTTTTAAAGATTTTATTTATTTGACAGAGAGAGAGATCACAAGTAGGCAGAGAGGCAGGCAGAGAGAGAGGGGGAAGCAGGCTCCCTGCGGAGCAGGGAGCCCGATATGGGGCTCGATCCCAGGACCCTGAGATCATGACCCGAGCCGAAGGCAGAGGCTTTAACCCACTGAGCCACCCAGGCGCCCCTCTGACTTTTTAATTTATGTAATTCAAAGCTATATTTGGAAGCTATCCATAATTATATAATTATAAAATTATAAAAACAAAAATTATATAACTAGATAATCCTGTAATTACACACATATATACAAAACTATATATAATTTGTATTTTTTTTTTAAAGATTTTATTTATTTATTTGACAGAGAGAGAGGGATCACAGGTAGGCAGAGAGGCAGGCAGAGAGAACTGGGAAGGAGGCTCCCTGCTGAGCAGAGAGCCCAATGTGGGGCTTGATCCCAGAACCCTGAGATCATGACCTGAGCCGAAGGCAGAGGCTTTAACACACTGAGCAACCCAGGTGCCCCTATAATTTGTATTTTCAAAGATATGTAGGTTTGTGTGAATCTTCTTGGCAAATTGTTTTCCTTCTTTATCATGGTTTACTTATTTTGCCTTAAATAATGTTTAGGTACTGTTAATATTACTAAATGAGCTGTTTTGAGAGTTGGTATTTGATATATCTCTTTTCACTCTTTTATTTAGTGTTCCTAGTTGGCTTTGTCTTAAGTGTGTTTCTTATAAGAAGCATATAGCTATAGTGTAATTTGTTTCTAATCCAGTCTGATAGCCCCTGTCTTTTGAAAGCTTGCCCCCCTGCTCTCCTGTGCCTGTAACAAATTCTAATTCACGAATACTGCTTTTCCAGAGTTCTGTAGTTCAGATAATCTGGAGAGAGTCATCTGTTGAGAACGTGTGTTTTGTTTTGTATTTTGAGCGTAGTAGAAGCCCAAAATGCAACACAAATTTCTCAGAGCCAACATGGTACTGATGGAGCGAGCTTTTGGGCACAAATATGTGCATTATAAGTTCAAGCTCTCTGTAATTGGTCTTAGCGCCTTACCAGCTTTGCATCTCTAGACCAAACTTAAAAGACTATCTTAGAAAAGCATTGTAGCTTCTTGATTATTTGAATACATTCTTTAGAGTGGAATAACAGGGAGTAAGGGTATAGAGTTTAACTTATAGCATAAGAAGTGGGAGATTTTTTTCTTTAAGAAATTGTAAAATGCACAGGTTGGGAATCTCAAGAAGTGCCTTCTGTTTTTTTATATCACCTGGGCTGTGTGGAAACAATACAGTTAGAACCTTTTAAATGGAGAGAACCCAGTAGGTTGTTTATTTAACTTTCTAGGGAAATGAGCATATCACTGTGCAGATTCCCTTTTTTGCTCAGTATCTTAGCCAAGAATTAACTTCTGGGACAACTTAAAGTGCTGAGTGGGTGTCATTTGAATAAACAGTAAAACTTTTTTGGATATAAATATAGTGTGAGTTTTTGTTTTTTAAGTTTTTAGGGCATAATTCTTGTGTGTGTGTGTGTGTGTGTGTGTGTGCGTGCGTGTTTGGGCATAATTCTTGTCCATTTCTTATTCTAATGGCAAAGTAGAGTTAGGAATGATATTATTTTATTTTATTCCAATGGCAAAAGAAAGAGTTAGGAATGATAAAAGGGGAAGATGATGAAGAGCCGCCTGTAAAGATTCCTGGAAGGCAAAAACTACCAAAAACTGAGACTCTGCTAAGGGAAGAATTTAAAACATGGCTAGGGTATTTTGTCTATAACAGATGAATAAATGTGACAGACCTACCGGGGTAAGCCACTGAGAATAAGCCTCGTAAATCTGAAACTTATCTAGACAGAGCTTCTTTACTCATGCAGGTAAATACTATGTTTCTTCAATTGATTTTTAAGAGTTATGATTAATAAAACTTCTTGCAGCTATAAACTAAAAAGTGATTCATGTTAGGACAGAAGTTAAACTTTTGGACTTGGTGTGTTTCCCCTTTTTTCAGTCTCAACTTTTGCTTACTAGGTCATTTGTCAGGTGTTTTTTCCATCTAAGAAAAGTGCACTGGTAACCTACAGAAAATACTGGAAATGCTGTTGGAGAACATAGCCGAGGCAGGGCCATCGGCAGAGCAGTGCTGGCAGTGTGTGTTGTCAGGATGCCTGCCGCCTGTCCCATTACCATGGTTACCATGCAGAGAGAGAGAGAGAGAGAGCGAGAGAGAGCACATGTGTGTTGTCAGGATGCCTGCCGCCTGTCCCGTTACCATGGTTACCATGCAGAGAGAGAGAGAGAGAGAGAGAGAGAGAGAGAGGGAGGGAGAGAGCGCGCGCACGTACGTGTTGTCAGGATCCCTGCTGCCTGTCCCGTTACCATAGTTACCATGCTGGCTGTCTTTCTGTGCAGTGCGGCTTCCTGCTGTGGTGCATGGCCCCGAGCCCTTCCAACGGGGCCGAACTGCTCTACAAGCGCGTCATCCAACCTGTCTTCCTGAAGCATGAGTCCCAGGTGGACACTATGGTGAATGACTTGAAGGACAAAGCCAAAGAGACTGTTGATACCATCACTAAAGAAGGTAAGACTCAGGGGCAGCTGGGTTCAGCAGGTGGGAGGACCTGGAGGATTCTGGGCCCAAACTGCTTCTCCTCTTCTCCTGTCAGCTTTCCTCAGCTAAATGCCAAAGCTACTCTGTGATCTCTTGACCGAAACTTTGCCTGTTGCCCTTTACTTTTCCTAAGATTCTTCCACCCTGCTACATTTAAGGCACTGTTCAGTCGGCATATTAGGAAAAATGACTTTCCTGTGCTGGGCAGAGATTTTAGAGAATCATCTGTATTTATATACAAGTATAATCTCTTTAATTCGTTTCAGGTTGAACTGTTTAATATGCTTTTGTTACAGGTCAAGAGAATGCCCTTTCACTTCTCCTGATTCATTTATTCAATGTTTATTTATCGAGGAGCTTAATATGTGCCAAGCATGTTCGTAGCTCTGGGGATGCGCCAGTGAACCAAATAGACCATGCTACTTGAACTTTTGAAGCTGACACTCTTGTTGAGAGAGACAGTAAAATTTTAAAGTTATAGGATACGGTCAGCACATGATTTGAGAAAAGTAAAGCGGATAGATAGATAGGGAGTTCCAGGGGCCGAAGGGAAGTTACTAATTTTAGACAGAATGATTTAGGGAATCCTCACCGGAAGGCCATCCTGGATCAGACTTGAAAGAAACCATGGGGGAGGATGCGCCGGACAGAGAAAACTGCATGCGCAAAGCAGAGGCGGAAGCGGTGTGGTTGGAGGGGAGTGAACCAGGCAAGAGAAGAAGGAGATGAGATCAGAGAGGTTGGGGAGCGGAGGCTGGAAGAAGACAGATCATGGACGGCCTCATAGGCTTCTGTAGAGGCTTTGGCTTTAACTCTGTGAGACGGGTGCTGTTGGGGAACCATGAGCAGAGGAGAACATTACACATCCTGTGCTTTCCCAGGATCGCTTTGGCCACTGTATTAAGAATGGACTGAAGGGGGACAGGGAAGAAATCAGGAGACCAGTCATAAGGTGCTTGCAGTGATCCACCTGGAGAGGACGACAGTTGCTTGGGTTGTAGTAGAGGCAGGAAGAGGCAGGAAGTCATTGGAGTCTTGGTATATTCCGAAGGTGGAACCACTAGGATTTGCTTAGGGATCAGGCATGGAGTAGGAGAGAGGAGTCATGCACGAAGCCAAGCCTTTCAGCCGGAAGAAATGGAAGGACAGAATTGCTGTTGAGCTGGGGAAGACTAGATGTAACAGGTTTAGAGGGGAAAACAAGGAAGTCAGTTCTGGATATGAGACCAGGTGAGATCACAAAGGGAGTGAATATAGTTAGACAAGATGAGGCCCAAGACTGAGCCGGGGTCCCCAGTGTTTGGAGATTGGGGAGATGAGAAGCAATGGACAAGGCAGACTGATAGTGAGTGGCCAGTTGTGGCAGCAGGAAAGCCATGTGACTGATGTCCTCAGGACCAAGTGAAGACAGTGTTTGGAAGAGGAGGGAGGGGTCTGTTGTGTCACATGCTGCAGGCAGGTCAAGTAAGGTAACGACTGAAAACTGGCCGTCCCACTCGGCGGTGAGGAAGGCGCTAGTGGTCCTTACGCAACAGCTTGTGAGTGGTGAGACTGAAGTCCTGATTGGAATGGATGTGAGAGATGGGAGGCAAAGTTGAGAAAAGATAGGCAAATCTTTTGGGAAATTTCCTGAGAAAGGAGAAGAATGGGACTGCCAACTGGGAGGAGGAACTAGGGTCCTGAGGGTGTATTTTTCTTCTTCTTCTTAAAGTAGAAGGAACGACTTATGTTTGAAGATTAGTGGGAATGATCCAGTAGAGAGCAAAAAACTAATACAAGTGAGGGGAGAACTCCTGGAGCTCTGTCCTTAATTAGCCCAGAGGAACTAGGATGTACAGTCCAAACAGACTGGTTACAGGGGCACAACAGTTTATGATTTATTTACTTATTTTATTCAAATTTTAGGTAGTTAACATACAGTGCAGTGTTGGTTTATGGGGTAGGATTCAGTGGTTCATCACTTACATACAATACCCAGTGCTCATCACAAGTGCCCTGCTTAATACCCATCGCCCACCTACCATCCCCCCACCCACCTCCCTCCAGCAACCCTTAGTTAGTTCTCTGTCGCTAAGAGTCTCTTATGGTTTATTTCCCTCTCTCCTTTTTTTTCTTTTCCCCCTTCGCATATGTTCCTTTGTTTTCTTTCTTAAATTTCATGTATGAGTGAGATCATATGGTGTTTGTCTTTCTCTGACTTATTTCACTTAGGAGAATACATTCTAGCTCCATCCACATGGTTGCAAATGGCAAGATTTCATTCTTTCTGATGGCCAAGTGATACTCCATTGTGTGTATATGTCACACAATACATATATATACATGTATATACATACATATATGTATATATGTATATATATGTATATCCATACATATATGTATATGTATATCATCTTCGTTTACTCATCTGTTGATGGACATTTGGGCTCTCTCCATAGTTTGGCTGTTGTTGACAGTGCTGCTGTAAACATCGGGGTGCGTGTACCCCTTCGAATCTGTGTTTTTGTATCTTGTGGGTAAACATCTAGTAGTGCAGTTGCTGGATCGCTCTATTGTTAACTTTTTGAGAAACCTCCATACTGCCCTCCAAAGTGGCTGCACCAGTTGGCGTTCCCAGGAGCACATCGGTTTCTAACTGGAGTAGAGATGCTGGCAGGGAGTTTATGTGGTGGTGGGAGCTTACGGAAGTCACCCCCTGACTGCTCCACCTTTCTCAGTAAAGTAGCAAGAAAGGTCAGCGGAGAGAGAATGGGGAAGGAAGGGACAGAAAGGGGAGACCGTATGAAATCATTGCCTAGGACAGGGTCAGGTAACAACGGTTCGTTTCTGTGGGCCCTCAGCTGTCTTGCAGCTGCTCCCCTCTGCCACGGGAGTGGGGAGTGTGAAAGCTGCCAGAGACAAGGACCACAGCAGCGGGACGGCCGCAGGACCGGCGAGGTGGTGGGAGAGTGGGCGGACCGGGGGTGGGGGGGGTCGGTGTCATGTGGCTGCCAGGAGGATTAGCGGCTCACCGGAGATTTTTGTTCAGGAATTTAAAGTGAGGCGGGTTCCTGGAGGTGTTCCTTCAGCCACATTCGGCGACACCGGTGCAGCTGCAGAACTCGTGGAGGGCCGTGTCAAGATCTGTGAAGTGAGGGTGGCACTAGGGAGTGGTTAGTGTCTGACAGTTGGACTTAAACTGGCCAAGGAGGGAAGGAGGACACAAAGAGAGTGCGGACCAGTGGAGAAGAGGTGGTAGGACCGGTGGATTATAAAGCAGGTGGTGGGGAGAACGCTGAATCAGGATACCAGAGGGTGTGAGCTGCAGAGGTAGGAGGGGGTGGGGGACAGTGGGATGCTTGACACAGATTGTAGAGTGACTGTGGTTACTGGTAGTGAGGAGGATCATGGAGTGAGCGCCTGGGGTAGGTAGAGGCTGGAGTCCGTAGGATGGAATGAAAGGTTACTGGAGGGGGGAGCAGAGAGGCCACGATATTGGAAGAATACAGAAATCACCAATAATTAAAATATGAGTGGTGTGGGAGAGTGATAGTAACTTTGGAGCTAAAATCGTCAAGAAATGAGGCAGCAGGGGCGCCTGGGTGGCTCAGTGGGTTAAGCCTCTGCCTTCGGCTCAGGTCATGATCTCAGGGTCCTGGGATGGAGCCCCGCATCGGGCTCTCTGCTCGGCGGGGAGCCTGCTTCCCCCTCTCTCTCTGCCTGCCTCTCTGCCTACTTGTGATCTCTCTCTCTGTCCAATAAATAAATAAAATCTTAAAAAAAAAAAAGAAGAAATGAGGCAGCATAGCCCAAGGGTCAGAGGTGATTGGGAAGAGAAAGGCTGGTGGCAGATATAATCTGATGACATGATCTGAATGTGGCGATGAAGAACAGAGACTGCCTACCCAGCCCTCCAGAACCACTTGTGCTAGGGTCAAGGAAGAAAGAAAAAAACAGTCACCACCACGGGTGGGCTAACTGGGTGACGGGCATTAAGGAGGGCGCTTGATGGAATGAGCACTGGATGTTGTAGACAACTGATGAATCTCTAAATTCTACCACTGAAACTAATGATACACTATATGTTAATTAAATTGTATTTTTAAAAAAATGAAAAAACAAAAAACCAGCCCCCATTTGAGAAAAGCAGTGTCCTCAGGAGACAGCCAGATTTTTGTAAAAGCAAGAAGGTAAAAGAAACGTTCCAAGAGTTGGATGGAGCTAGAGGAGGTTTTGCTGATGCTTCACTGGGTCTTAAATTCCAGAGGGCACAGGAAAGGCTTCAGAAGTTGGAGAAAAGTGGCAAGGGACATAGAATCACTGTTTTGTTTTGCGAGCTCTATAGTAATTAGAAAGTGGGGGTTGAGAATTGGCCTGACCCGGGGCAAGGGAGATCCCCAGGGCAGCTCTCCAGCACGGAGAAGTTCTCGCAATTCTCCCTCACACACCTCGCGCTCCCCCGACTCCTCTTCTGGGCCCACCGCTCCAGTCTGCTTGCATTCATTTTCCTACAATTTTAAGTGTTTTCTGACCTGTAGCCTTCATGTCCTCCCACGTGGGGATTGCCAGTTCTTTTTAAGAGATTTCCTTTCTGTTCCTCCCCTTAGCCTACCTGGCAGCCTTCAGTGACATCACTTCTGTCTAGTTCACTCACATTTCTTAGTCCCTTGGTTCTCTTAGATCTCAATACTCTAAAATCCAATTTTACTTTGATAGGATCCATTCCTAAACAGGAGTGTAAGAATCAAAATAAATTAGGACGGACTTACATGCTGACACATTCCAGGCTTTTCTCAGAACTTCTGGATTCTCAAGTTAGTAAATTTTTACAATGGGCTAGTTAAGAGAAAGGCTGCAATTTCTTGTTAACTCTGTTCAGCGACTTTAATTAAGGAAGTGAGAACAGCCCTCAGGCAGCTGGTGAACAGGGCGGGACTGGCATTGCTGGACTCCAGGCCCAGTCAAAGACAGGTGCTGTTTGTGGATCCTCCCAGGAGGCCCTGGAGGCTTCCAGAACACCCCCGCCCCCCATCGCACACACACTAGTTCTTACAGCTCGTGCCAAGTCACATGGGAATTAGGAAGAGGAAAGTTTAGTCTCCCACAGATAGAAGAATATTTTTCTTGATGAATGTAGCATCTTGCCACCAACTTGAACACTTAACAGCAAACTCTTCCCATCATAGGGGGAAACGGCGGCACAGTGAAGAGAATATAAATGTGTATAAATATTCCGTCATTTCTGGGTTGTGAGAGGGAGGACTTTGATTTTTTGTCACCATGGGATAGACGACCTAGTTGTCATCAGATTGGGACATAGGCCAATTATACAGGTGAGCACCAGACACAAACGAGAATTTCGTGATTGCGCAGAGGAACACGACGCGTCAGGAATCTCTGCTTCTTGTGTTCCTTCAAGGGGGGGCAGATGGTTTAGATGACACTGCTACTCTAAGGGGGCTCGGCCAGAAGACCCTGAAGAACTTAGCCGGAGTACTCAAGGTTTGTGCTCTGAAGAGGTCTTGCGTCCATCTCCCGGAAACTCTTAGCCCGGCCGCAAACCTCAGTGTGCTGTCGTCTGCGTAGGAGTCACGCAAGTGGCCGTCTAGTCACTACATTCGGCACAGAGCCTGTACTGCAAATTGCCTTGACACAATTTTCTTTCCTCCTCACAGCCAAGAAAGCAGCAGTGAATTTACTTGGTGAAGAAAAGAAGAGCACCTAAACCACTGACTGGATGAAACGTTTCTGCCCTTGCTGAACTTCCTATTAGTGCTTGGTGTTATATTAGGGACTGTGGTATAATCATTTTAATAATGTTGCCTTGGAAACATTTTTGATATATTAAAAAAAAGGAATGTGTTGTATGTTTTTTTTTTTTTTTTTTTGCTTTTGTTGTCTCTATACATAGGGAGCACTTAAATTTAATGCAATGGGCAGTATCCAAATTTTGGGGAAATGTATTTTGCCTCTGGGTAGGAAAAGAGAGGTTACCATTCTGCAGGAAATACCAACCTGAAATTATATATCCCATAGGCTTTGTACTTCAACAGGCTCTCTCTGCATGCATTTTCTCTGTACTTACATTTTAGGATAATCTTTAAGGTTCTACTTCATGGAAGGTACAATTTTGTATTAAATGTTTTTAATGTATTTGTGCATATATATATATGTAGGGAAACGTTACTGTCTGACTGTGACATGTGTAATGCTCACGGGGAGCACCTGCCAAAAGCTAAAGGCACCAGTGTGCTGGTGTGCTCTGTTAAGTAGGTCTTCAGAAAATTAATGCAAATGACCGATACTTCCAATGAATAGTTAAGTGATCAGTGAAGTTGAATGGGGGCTGGCCTGGTGGTTCTAACTGCGGCAGCTGGATACCAGAAGAGCTTGCATAGCAGTCACCTTAGTGATAAATGGGGAAAGGTACCCACACACCAGTAATACACGGCTCCCGACTCCCTGTACAACTAGTAATAGTGTCTTGTGGCCTTTCAAAAAATTTGTTTATAGGCTTTAGATTTGTCTGTTTTGAAAATGCTATAATGGAAACCATCCCTGTTTCTCCTTCAGAGCTGAGTAACATGTTGGTTTAGTCTCGTTTTTTTCCCTAGTCTTTTTTTTTTTTTTTTAACCAGTTTAAGGAATCTCTAGACCTGCCCACCTTTGGTTACATGTATGTTCTTGTTTGTATCATTAGCAGTTACGTGCTAATGATGACACCAGGCTCTAAGAGCAATTCTGGGAGAATGAAGGATGATAGAACCTATTGTCTAGTTGGCAGTGAAGTCAAACCGCCTTCACCTTTTTTCTCTGACCTTTAAGGTCCAACGCAAGAGGCCTCCCCAGTTTACCAGTCAGAATCATTTGTGGGCCATTTGAATGCTTTCATCTTTATACTTCGTTTTGATAAACTATAGATAACTACATAGTTTAAGTATAGAACGAAAAGTTAAAACAGATTTCCAGCTTGATGATCCAGCTTATAGGAACCTCAACAACTCGTCTGGATGAGAAAACCCGAGCTTAACACCAACCATACTGCTAGGATCCTTCTGAATTAGATTACACAACTAAAACAAAACTGAGTGTAACAAACGAACAAGTTTAAATATCCAGCCTGTAAAATACCCTTTAAGGCAAAAAGGATTAGTTCTCTTTTGGACAACAGGTAAGACCATAATGAAATCTCTTGATGTAAAAAATATCAAAGATATCAAAAATTAGGGACACTATCACCTAAATATTATAATTATAGATTAGGGTATTTATCCTTTCCTGGCAAAATTGTGGTAATCATAAGCCATCTTAATAAACTTACCTTAAAGAAAAGAAAAACTTTTAGAGAACAAGCTATCAATGGTTATTGGGAGAAAAATCAAGCCTTAGATTAAAAAAAAAGAAAAGTACCTCTAGGAGTATTCAAATCCCTTTCCCCATAAGAAATTACACTTTTCTTGGTAGCAGAAGAATGAATATCAGCAACTTCTATCGTACAGAATATATAACTTTCAGTATACAAAACATTTATCAGGCAAGATGGGGAAACATAAATGTTACTCTTGCTCATAACTTCTTACGGGCTGATACCAGTTTAAAAACTACTATAGTAAGAAAATATATTCTGAATGCAATTTTTCTTTGTCCTTCTGGCTTTTCCCTATAGTGCATTCTGTAAGAAATTTAAGTTACTATTTTTGGCAGTCAAGGTGTACATATTAGTGACAGGAGAAATTAAAGAATGAGTTGAGCAATCCTGTCTCAGTTTAGATTTCCCACAGAACATATTGGCATGGCTAGAGTATTTGGAAAACTAACTGAGCCTGTGTCTAGCTAGAAGACAAGCATTTATTGAGATGAATAGTGTTTTAGGGGTAAGTAAAGTCAGAGAATCTCAACAATTCTTTGCCCCACTCGAAAGCTTTCAGACTAACAGTTACTGCTACTCTGGGGAGAGGCTTCTACCCACAGCCTGAAGAGAATGAGCATAGCTTTCAAATAAGTTGCAAATAAGTTTCAAATAAGTTGCTGCCCATCCTGAAGATGTGATATATTAAATGGAAATGAATGTAAATAAAATTCTGTTATCCCATTAAACTGTTTTTCATTTTATTTTCTGGGGCTTTAAACAAATGTAGAATCATTTAAATAAAGTCTGAAGTAAATCCAGATAAATGAACCTGAAACACAGCTGTTTATAACCACATTCCTCACCTGGCCTAAGGTTTTCCCCTGGCGGCCATGACCCGTCAGAGGAAGGACTCCGGAAGGAGAACATAGCAATCATGCAGAGTTTCTAGCAGTAATTAGGTTTAAAGGAAACCTAAACTGCTTTCTACTGCATACTGTGTTACACAGTCTCAGAGAAGTTGGTTGCCTCTAAATGTATTTGTATGTGCCTCCAAATCACTCTGTACTTAAGAGACCAAGGAAGGAGAACTTGAGAATTTTATTAAAAATACCTGCTTCTGGAGGGTGTGTTTTGGTCAGCTGTGTCTTCTACATCTGCTTTTACATGTCTGACTACCCAGAATCACGGTTTCTGGAGTAAAAGTTCACATCCTTAGCCATCAGATACTAAGTTCTATGTAGTGCAGTAGGAAAGTAAATATATTTGAGAATAACCTTAATTAAACATTTTTTGGCTCTTTACTACAGTATTAGCTTATCAAATGTCTTTTTAACATAAGCCTCATAGAGGATTAAGAGCAATACGGAGGTTCTGTGGTTAAATCACTGGTTTTCAAACTTCAGTGTTTATTGGATTTTCTCTGTGGGGGAGGCGATTGTTAAAGTAGATTGCTAGTCCCATCCCCCAGAGCGTCTGGTTCAGTAGGTCTGGGGTGGGACCGGAAAATTTGCATTTCCAGTAAATTCCTGGGTGATGCTGATGGTCCAGGAACCACACTTTGAGGTAAAACAATTGGGTTAGGTAAATGCTATCCTTAAAATCCACTGTATTTTAGATCTGGCTGCATATTACAATTACCTGAGAAGTGGATTTTAGATCTGGCTGCATATTACAATTACCTGCGAAGCTTGCCAAAAATGCTGGTATCTGCCTCCACTACCAGAAAGTCTGACATTAATCTCTAGGCACCAGTATGCTTTTAAAACTCTAGAGGGATTCTCATTTGTAGCTGGGGTTGAGAACACATAGAAACTACTAGCGGCGTCAAGAATCCCAAGGTCTGCAGAGAGTTTGTCTTAACTCATTAGCTCACCACGTGTGTGTTCCCTAATGCTGCTGTAACACATTGCCACAAATGGCCCCAAACAGTATAAATTTAGTAGCTTACGGTTCTGGAGATCAGACATTCAAAACGGGTCTGCAGGACCGCATTCATCCTGGAGACTGTAGGGGAGAATCCTTTTCCTTACTTCTCCCAGCTGGAAGCTGCTTGCATTCACTGGCCTGTGGCCCTAGTCCTCCTACTTCCGCTTCCCTTTTAGAAGGCTCCTTTTGATGACGTTGGGTCCACCTGGATAATCCAGGCTATTTTCTCCAGCTGAAGATACTTAATTACACCTGCAAGGCCTTTCGTCATGTAAGGTAATAGTCACAGGGTTTCTTTTTTGCGGGGGGGTAGGGCTCATTATTCTGCCTACCACACCTCATCTCTTTGGTATAGAAATTTCATTATAAAGTCACCCCCAATATCAAAATAACTGCAAAGAGCAATCTTAATGTTGGGAAGGAACTAAAAAAAAAAAAAAGGAATGGTGAAGAAATACCTTATCCTCTTCCAAGTGAAAGACTGGCAGTCTGTCCTCCAGAGATAGTAAGAGGATCTTTGGAGTGGGGAGGATACAGGCAGAGTTGAGGGAGGGAAATTGTATTTAAAACAGGACTGAGGGGCACCTGGGTGGCTCAGTCAGTTAGGCGGCTGCCTTTAGCTCAAGTCACATGATTCCAGGGTTCTGAGATCTAGTTCCCCATCAAGTTCCTTGCTCAGGGGAGAGCCTGCTTCGCCCTCTCCTCTCTGCCATGCACTTTCTCACACTCTCTCTCTCTCTCTCAAATAAAATCTTTAAAAACAAGCAAACAAACAAAACAAGATTGAGTGACTCAACGCTGAGACCCATTTCTCTCACCCCACCTTCTCCCATTGGGCTCCCAGACCTTTATCCTCCTGGAAGCTTGTTGGACTCCTCTCTAGGGAACAGATCAGCCTAAAACATTTCTGATCTTGGAAATTTCCCCTAAAAGGATATTTGAGCCAGATATCCCTTTTTAGTGAAACACTCTGCAAGCCCTTCTTATGTGCCTAGAACTTTCAATCAATTTTTATGGGTTTTTTACTCTTAAAAAGCCATCATTCTAAGGAAGGCCACAACATATCAGGGATCAAAAATAAAAACAAACAAACAAAAAAGGAAATTGGGAGCAAAAAAATATAAACCATACCCTCTGAGAAATAAGAATGACACCTATGAATTAAGAACAGAATGCAAGGCACCTGGGTAGTTCAGTCGGTTGAGCATCTCACTCTTGGTTTCAGCTCAGGTCATGATCTCAGGGTTGTGGGATTGAGTCCTGCATTGGCTCTGTGCTCAGTGTGTGGAGTCAGGTTGGGGGATTGTCTCCCTCTACCTTGGCTTCTCCCCCGCCAGCTTGTGCTCTCTCTCTCTCAAATACACAAATAAAAATCTTAAAAAAAAAAAAAAAAAAAAAAAGACTGCTAGAAAAGGAAATATTCAGATGACAAGAGAACTTGGAGAAGTTGAAAATACAAGAAAAATGAAAAGTTCAATAGAAGGGTTGGAAGACAGAGCTAAAGAATTCTAGGAAATAGAACATAAAGGGAAAGAAATGGAAGTAAGAGGAAAAAAAGATGAGAAAACTCGAGAACTAGTACAGCATGTCCAATATCCAAATAAGGAGTTCCAAGATCAGAAAGGGTAGAAAAGCCATTGATGAGATTTTCAAGAAAATTCCCAGATCTGGAGAACACAAGTTTCCAAATTGAAAGGACCCATTACGTACCCAGCACAACAGACAAAAAAGGGCCCACGCAAAGCACACTATTGTGATATTTTAGAATTCTGAGATGTGTTTCAAAAAGAAAAGTGTGGGTGACAAAAGATCATGAACTGGGATGCCCGGGTGGCTCAGTCAGTTAAACATCTGCCTTTGACTCAGGTCATGATCCCTGGGGTCCTGGGATAGAGCCCCACTATCGGGCTCTCTGCTCGGTGGGGAGTGTACTTCTTCTCCCTTTGCCCTTCCTCCCCACTCCTGCTCTCTCTCTCAAATAAATTTAAAAAATCATGAACTATAATGGCTTGGACTTCCCTGCAGCTATAACATTAGTCAGAAGACCATGAAACAATACACTTGAACTTCTGAAATAAAATGATTTTCAATTCTAATTCTATACCCAGCCAAACCATGTAAAGGTTTGCATGTGTGAGGGTAGAATGATGACGCTTTCATACATGGTGTAAGAACATTTACCTCCCTTGCATTTTTCCCAGGAAGATCCTGAAGATGGGTTCCCAACAAGGAAGTAACCCAAGAAAGAATGCATAGGATACCATAATACAGGATATACGAAACAGTGAGGAAGTGAGGCAAGTCACTCTGGATGATGGTGAAGAGAGATCCCAGAGTGAAGCTGTACACTAGGCCTAAAGGGTAATAAGCAGAGAGGGTAAAAGGCTCCAGAAGAGACTTAAGATGAAATTAAACTATCTGATGTGAACAAACTTATGTACTTACATACATATTTATTTACTTAGCTTCACACCCAGCATGGAGCCCAACACAGGGCTTGAACTCAAGACCCTGAAATCAAGACCTGAGCTAAGATCAAGAGTCAGATGCCCAATGGACTGAGCCACCCAGGCACCCTTGAACAAACTTTTTCTTTCAGAGATTTATTTATTTTAGAGAGAGAGGGCACAAGAGGGAATGGCAGAGGGAGAGTGAGAATCTCAAGCAGACTCCGTGCTGAGCACACAGCTCAACTCGGGGCTCGATCCCACAACCCTGAGATCATGACCTGAGCTGAGACCACAAGTCAGACGCTTGCCCTAAACAAACTTTTTGAAAGGACATTTTGACAACTGATAATTTGTGGTTGAGTTAGTGATATTCAAAAATCTAAGCAAATAAAAGAAAAAAAATTAGCTGAAGAACACACAAATCCAGAAAACAAAAATAACAATAGCATACTTCTGTGTTTCTCACTTTAATATGCATAAGGATACCTTGGGGATCTTTTACATTCTGGGCTGGGCCAGAGTTTCTGCATTTTTCACTAGAAAAATTGTATATACTGCCCCAATATCTCCCTGGGGAGACCAGTGCTGCTGGACCCCGGACCACTTTTGAGTAGCAAAGTACTACATTGTTCAGCTATGAATGAAATATAGGATAGTAATGTAAACTATTAACAGTGATTAAAATCAAGAAATACATTGGTAGGAGGGAGGATGGGAAGCATACTTTGGGGGTAAAGGAAGGAAAACTAAATTGTCCTCTTCTAAAGATGAAAGTTAATGCCTAAAACTGAAACTAATAAAACTAGCTGGCTCTTTAAATTATGTGTAACATTGATGATAATAAAGTCCTTAAAAAGGGGGCAAAGGATGTGATCAGAAATCAGTGAAATAGATACAAATGGCATTTCAACATATGAATAAGTGGGCAGTCTTGCTCACTAGAAAAATTCTATTTTCCACTTGATTGGCAAAGAAAAGTTCAATTATGCACTGATTGCAACAATGTGAAGAAACAGCAGTACAATGTTAGAGTAAGAATTCCAACAATCGTTATTGCTCCATAACCAAAGTAATTTTAGACTCTGGTCCTCTTTCTGTGGCAAATTATTTGACTGCCCCAATATCCAGTGTCAACTTTCTTCTTTGGCTGACTCTATTTTCATTGCTGAGAAAGCTATACAGTCACTTTCCTAGACTCTCATATAGCTGAAAATGGACATGAGCCACAGGGCTCAGCAAGGAGACTTAAATGGAAGTTGGCTGGGAGGGATTTTGAGAAATCTTTAGCTTTCCTTTAAAGGGTGGACAGAAGTGGCTGGCACAGCTATCTCTTCATTCTACTTTGAACTCTGATGTGACATTTGATGTTCTATCAGCCCTTTTATAAAGCTTGAGACAACAATCCTAGGAGTGTTAGAAACCATGGATAGTGGAATGGAAAGATAAAAGAGGGTGTCACTGAGCAGCTGAACTTACACCTGTAATAACTTTTGGATTTCATGTTACTTCAAAAAAAAAAAAAAAATTCCTGCTTAAGTTCCTGATTGTTTTGTTACACACATTCCTAAGTGGTACAATTTCCCAGAGGGTTGCTCTGAATTTTGTTTTGTATATACTGCCCCAATATTTACTTATAAGTCAAATATATAAACTGCTATACTGTTATGTTCACTATAAGACATGTTAACAACAGAAATTATTGGAGAAAAAAGTAAAGATTCTAATACTTCTTCCTGTACATCCATGAATCATCTTCATACAGCTTGGGTGTCTAAATCCACCTAACGCTCTGAAACACTGGGTTCACTTATTTTGTAATCAAGTGGAATTTCTTATCTCAAGCAATAAAAACTTAAAGAAAATGGGATTTACTAGAAGGATATAAAGCACAGTTGATAGAACTCACAGAAGAGCCGAACCAGGCTGCAAGAAGAACAGGACTCAGATAACTCAAATTTGTAGATCATTATATAACTTAACTCCCATCATCTGTATGTCTGTGTTTCCATTCCGGATTTGCACTTGATCTTAGCCAAAAGGCTGAGAAGCGATCCCATTCCAGATTTGAATTCCTGAGAGATAAACCATTGGCCTGGCTTGGGTCATACCCTGTGGTCAAGAGGCAGTCCTGTAATTAACAGCCCTTCCAGAAGCATAGGATTCAGAGAAGGCAGTTCCCCAAATGATGCTCAGTAGACAAACACAAATGGCTGGATAGGGATTCTCTTAAATCTTACACAGAATTGCCACTTTCAGAAACAGTGCTTTGGAATAAAATCAGAATCTTCGATCCAGTTTAGTTTCTTTTTTTTTTTTTTTAAATATTTTTTTATTTATTTGTGAAATAGAAAGAGAGAGAGAGAGAGAGCGAGAGCATGAGAGGGGAGAAGTCAGACGGAGAAGCGGACTCCCCGCAGAGCAGAGATCCTGATGTAGGACTCGATCCTGGGACTCCATGATCATGACCTGAGCTGAAGGCAGTTGCTTAAACAACTGAGACTCCCAGGCGCCCCGATCCAGTTTAGTTTCTTCAAAAATAGTACATCTCAAGGTGTTAAAGCATGGGTAATTTTAAAACTCCAATTAAAATAATGTTCTTAAGCCTACAAAATAAGCAAATCTAAAGCTTAAAGTCCAGGACTTTTTATACATCAAAAAACTAGTAATTAAACATTCAGTTACAGTAATTGATTAATATCATCTATAGATGTCCAAGAGGATTTAACCATTTTCTTCTAGTTTTAAGCTCACACTAAGCCTCCACTACCCATTTTATTAATTTCAATTATCTCCTCTATTAGCACTTAGTTCATAAGCAAAAGAGCAAAAGCTACAAAAGTCAGTTTCAAATTTTATTTCATTAACTTAAAAGCTGAAGGAAATGTCTATTTCAAATCTTTAATTAAACCCATTTATCCGAAAGATGTTTACACACAGGACAAATACAGTAGTTCAAGTAACTTATGGCAGTGTCCATTTTCCATTTAAAAATATGCTTCTTTCTTCCACAAAAACTCTGTGTTGAAAAGCAAAAAAAATTTCTGTTATACTGCATAAGAGCTAGATGCAAACTTCTGATATAAATTTATTTCATTGTCAACTCTGATGCTGAAGCTGGGAGGCAGAGATGTCCATAGCTCGGTTAAATGATGCAAATAAAAAGCTTCCGTTTCTCTTAGATATAAATTAGAAGCCTTCATTCACTGTCTCTCACAGTAGGACCACAGATTTGACTCTCACATCTGGTCACTTCTTCTTCTTTCCTTTCCCTTTTTTACTTCCCTCTCCTTGCTGAAGACTTTGGTCACCACCTCCTGTTTTTTGTGTCCTTGTTTTTAGTTTAGGTATCATTTCTGCTACATACAACATTATTGACTTACCTAGGAACAAGAAGTTAGGCTTAGTGTATAATCTAAGGAATAAGACATACAAGCTCATTAACTTGAAATCACATCAGGAAAATGACCAAGAATTAAAAAAAAAAAATGACTATGAAGACATGATTTGCTCAAGTGGGAGCTTTCCTTGGAGAAAATGTACTAAGAACGATACTGAAACATTTATTTGAAACACACATTTTGGGGGCACTTGGGTGGCTCAGTGGGTTAAAGCCTCTGCCTTCGGCTCAGGTCATGATCTCGGGGTCCCGGGATCGAGCCCCACATCGGGCTCTCTGCTCAGCAGGGAGCCTGCTTCCCCCTCTCTCTCTGCCTGCCTCTCTGCCTACTTGTGATCTGTCAATAAATAAATAAAATCTTAAAAAAAAAAAAAAGAAACAAACACACATTTTGGTCCCGGTTCTAGTAATTGACTTGAAGATCAAGTTTATTTGACCTTCATTGTTTAAACTGTTTAAATTGATCTTGATTGTTTAAATACAATCTGGGAACAGAGTCGGGATATCATTGTACCTTAAGCTAAAGAAACAAGAGGGCCGCTCAATCTTTTAACAAAAACCCAACGTTATCAAGCTACAAAAGATGTTACTCATATGCCTAGATGATTTCATGTGTACAGGTACCCTGCTCTGTGCACCAACTACCTCCTCCAGGTCTAGTAGCTACTTTCAACACATGGAGCCCCTCAGTTTTTCCCTTTCTACTTTCTTTTTTCTTATTGGAAACTGGGAGCAACATTTTTCAACTGTAATTTTTACTTACATTTTATTTACTGCTCAAAAGTTTTTTGTCTCTTGATTTTTTTTTTGTCTTTTGACTTTTTTTTTGAGATTTTATTTATTTATTTGACAGAGTGAGAGAGCGAGAGCAAGCACAAGTAGGGGAGAGGGGGAGAGGGAGAGAGAGAAACAGACTCCCCCCTAACCAGGAAACCCGAGACAGGGCTCGATCACAGAATCCTGGGATCATGACCTGGGCCAAAGGAAGATGCTTAGCTAACTGAGCCACCCAGGCTTCCCTGTCTTTTGACTTTTAAGAGATAGTCAAAGAAGATGTCAAAGAAAAGAAAAAATACGCTGTAATATACTACCTGTTACTCCAGAGTCAAAATCTTGTTTCTAGAATTATCTACCAACCTGGAAAGGTTTTAGCATAGAGAAACCAATCTAGGGACACCTGGGTGGCTCAGTTGGTTAAATATCTGCCTTTGGCTTGGGTCGTGATCCTAGGGTTCTGGGATAGAGCCCCACACTGGGCTCCTTGCTCAGCAGGGAGCCTGCTTCATGCGGTCACTTTCTCTGACATAGTAAATAAATAAAATCTTAAAAAAAAAAAAGAAAAAAGTGTATTTTAATTAAACTAAAAATCATTTATGGGACACCTGGGTGGCTGTTGGTTGAATGTCTGCCCTCAGCTCAGGTCATGATCCCAGGGTCCTGTGATCAAGTCCCATACTGCTTCTCCCTCTGCCTGCCATTCCCCCTGCTTGTGCTCTCTCTTTCTGACAAACAAATAAATAAATACCATTTAGTTGTCAGCTTGGGGTTATTGTGACAAGAAAAAAAATAATAGCTCCATTTTTCAGAAATAAAGAATTCAGAAAAGAATCATGTGCAACAAAAATTCATCTTCCCCAAAGCCAGAATTAATTATTTTGCAATACTGATATTTGGTTACTGTTGTTTTTTTAAGAAATAAAACACTAGAGATAATGCTGGTCTTCTCTGAGCACCATTCCTGTGTCCCTACTTCCCACCACCTGTTCATCATTAGGTTACCTACTATTTTAAGACTGGGGTTTTCCTCCAGTCCATTAAAAAAAATTTACATACATAAATGTCAATAAACCATATTACATATACATCAATAAATAGTAACATTTTGTATTTAAATGTACCAAAGTGGTACTACACTATGCATTTCTTTTGCTGTTTTCGCTCAGTATGGTTTTTAGATTAATGATAGAAATTATTAACAGACCTCACAGGCCTCTAGGATCTGAAATGGCAATTAACATCTGACCACTCAATAATTCTACATTCTTAACCTGGGAATAATGACAGACTTCCATAGGTTTATAAAGTTCACAAAACAAATTTTTTTGAGAAATGATTAGGTTTCATCACATTCTCAGAGGTCCTTAACTTAAAAGAAGTGAGAACCACTGTTTTCCTCTCTTCCTCAGCAGTAGCCTTTCTTAAATTCATCTGCAGAATGCAAATTATGAATTTTACCTTTCAAAGGGGTCAGTTTTATAACTTTTTTTACAGAGTAGAGGAATAACCTGTCACCAAACTTTATTAGTTCATTTTTTAAAAAAAGCTTACGTGATGGGAACTGTACAAGACAGAGGCTGCCGTCTTCCTGTTTCAGCTGGACCCGGACTCTGCCCCTGTACTGAACATCACGATTCCACTCTCTAGAGTACATTTTATTTTTCTAACATAAAACAAAACAAAACAAACCAAAAAAAGACACAAAAAACAGGCTTTAAAAAGTTGTCACATCAATGAGATTGAGTAGGAAAAATAGTGAAGAAAGAACCACCTCTTACCTCAAGGAATACATTAAGTCCAACTGCTGAGCACACATCTTGAATCTCAGTAGCTGTAGGATTTTCAACAGCCTGAACAGTTAAAAGCAAAAACACTAAACAGCTTACCTTAAGCAGATACTGCTATATTGTTGTATAAATCATTTCAAATATGAGGATCACAACAGTTATCAAAATCTTAGATTTCCTTTATCATCAGGTATGGTTGTTTCCACTGAAATTTTTAAAACTACAGGAATAACACTGATTTAAACTTGTGTGTCCATCTTCCTTCCAACATAACATACACTTCACAAAGGCAGGGACTGTTCTGTTTATCAGTACATTCCCAAGTATCTGAATGATGCTTGGAACATAGTAGGTGCTCAATGAATACTGGTTAAACAACTATTATAGATACAGCCACTTTAGAAAATTGGTAGTATCTACTAAAGCTAAACATATGCATTCTTTATGGCTCTGCAATTCCACTTCTAAGTACACATCCAAGAACCATGCAAAAATGTTTCCTAGAAGACAAACTCAAGAACGTTGACAGCAGTAGCATGCATTATAGCCTCAAACTAGAAAAAAACCAATTATCCATCAATGGTAGGATGGCCTGTGATATATTTATACAATTCAATACTACAGAGCAGTGGTTTTCAGCAAGGCAATTCTGCCGCTGACATTTAGCAACGCTAGGAGACATTTCTAATTGTCAGAGGAGTCAGGTAAGGCACTGGCATCTTGTGGGTAGAGGCCAAAGATGCTGCTAAACAACCTAAATAGCATAGACCAGCCCTGATAACAAAGAATTATCTGGCTCAAAATTATCTGGCTTGGGGCGCCTGGGTGGCTCAGTGGGTTAAAGTCTCTGCCTTCGGCTCAGGTCTTGATCTCAGGGTCCTGAGATCGAGCCCCACATCGGGCTCTCTGCTCAGTGGGGAGCCTGCTTCCCCCTCTCTCTCTGCCTGCCTCTGCCTACTTGTGATCTCTCTCTCTGTCAAATAAATAAATAAAAATCTGAAAAAAAAAAATTATCTGGTTCAAAATGTCAATGGTGCTGCTGTTAGAAACCTTGCTACAATAATAATTGTAATGTTGTTACAATTATTACAATATATTTGTATGTTACAATTATTACAATAAAATTGTAATAATGTTAATAAGAATTAACAAACTACACTAACAAATGTGAATAAATTTAAGCTAAAGTTCAGTGAAGAAAAGACAGATACAAAAGTACATAGTGTATAACGCCTTTTAAATAAAGTTTAAAAACAAGCAAAAGTAATCTATTGCGTCGGAAGTCAGGATATGGTTATCCTTGTATGTGAGTATATGTGGCGGGGGAAGTGACTGTGAGGAGACAAAGGAATCTTCCTGGGTACTGATCACGCTTTCTTTTTTAATTTGGGTGCTTGGTTACCCATGTGTATTCTCTTTGTAAAAGTTAATCAAGATATACACTTAAGACTTATGTATATTGCTGTGTGTATGCTGTATACAAATAAAGTTAAAAACAATTCAATTATTCTCCAAATTATGTGAGAGCTTGCTACCAGAGGCCTCTGTCACAGTGGCTTGATGTCAGGCATTTTCCTGAATCAGTGCTTTGGTAGTCTCTTTTCCCCTGGGGCAGCAGAGCAGACTTTCCTTTAGACATATTTAAACAGCAAAATGGGAGACATTAAATAACACAAAAATAATGCACTGCTTCAGGCCAAGTTATCTTGAATCTGTTGTTAGATGACAAAACATAAATAACTCTCGGGGTGCCTCGGTGGCTCAGTGGGTTAAAGCCTCTGCCTTCGGCTCAGGTCATGATCTCAGGGTCCTGGGATCGAGCCCCGCATCGGGGTCTCTGCTCAGCGGGGAGCCTGCTTCCCCCCCTCTCTCTGCCTACTTGTGATCTCTCTGTGTCAAATAAATAAAAAATAAAAATAAAAAATCTTAAAAAAAAACACATAACTCTTAAAAAACAGAATATGACATCAATTTTGAAAATAAAAAGCTACAAAGACCCTTCACTTGGCATTAGGCACTTTCCAAACAAGCCACCTGGCCAACTGAGAACTTGAAGTTTCCCATTCAAACAGCACAAGGGAGAAATCATATTTTTTAAAACTATAACACCCTTTTTAGAAGTATTAATTTTAAACTTTACCTCAAAAAAAAAAGATAACGAACATAAAACTAAAAAACTCAACACATCTAAATTCTCTGCAACTCTTGGGGCACCTGGGTGGTTCAGTCTCTTAAGTGTCAGACTTTCTTTCCCTTTTTTTTTTAAAGATTTTATTTAATTATTCATGAGAGAGAGAGAGGGAGAGGCAGAGGCAGAGGGAGAAGCAGACTGCCTGCGAGGCAGGGAGCCTGATGTGGGACTGGATCGCAGGACCCTAGGATCATGAGCTGAGCCAAAGGCAGACGCTTAACTGCCACTCGGTGCCCAAGCATCGGACTCTTGATTTCAGCTCAGCTCATCATGTCCTGGTGGTGGGATCCAGCTGCTCAATGGGGAGTCTGCTTGGGATTCTCTCTCTCCCTCCCCCTTGCCCCATCCCAACTCCCTTCTTACTCTCTCCCAAATAAATAAATCTTAAAAAAAAAAAAAAAATTCTCTGCAAGTCTTGTTTAATAACTCAACTGCATTCGGGACATCAATGCCATAGTTTGATTTCCTTTATTAAGGGCAAAATTGTCATAACCTTGGCTTAAAAAACAACATGCAAACCCTACCGCCACCCAACTTCTTTCAAGCATAAGCTCATGAAGAACCATTTAAAAAACTCCCCAAGTCATGTATTAGTGCCTTTCTGGAAGAAAAGCACCCCAATTCTTGGAAGCTGTTCACCTCAGGCCCCAAACAACACAGTACAGTAAAAGAAACCCTTTAAGCCCTAACAGTACAACCTCCCCCAACCCCTCAAAGACAAAGCTGCCAGCCCATTTACCTTACTTATGGGGATTCGCCTCCCCTCCGCGATGGTCTTCTTGTTATTTAAATAAGCAGGATAGATACAAATGAACCTGCCACAGAAGGAAGCGCAGCTAGTATCACTACAGCAGTATTTCCAAAACTTCATTCATTCTTTCATCATCAGGATTGCCAGCACGCCTATTACTTGCTTAGTATTTTTTTCCTTATATTGCCTCCCTTTTACTTAACTTACTTAAAAAGCAAACGTTAGTTTACTACCTCAGCTGGAAAAAAAATCACTTGTTAGAGAAAGTTTAAAACCAAACCAAAACAATGCTTTCACCGTTCAGCTAAGATAGAGCCGGCTATCAAAAGTTCCCGAGGGTGGGGCCTGCTCTCAAACAGAAACCACACCAGCAGAAGTAGTAGAAGACTTCGAAAAACCCAAACGTGCCTTTCGGAACGTAACAATGAAAAGAACACATTTCTCACTTTGTGAGTCTGTTATTTAATGTCCTGTCCACGTAGCACCCAAAGTCCTCTGTCTCCGGCGCAGGCACACACTGAACTACCTAGGGTCGGAATTTCGGGGACACTACGAAGAGCCCGGAGCTGCTGGCCTCCCGGAGGAACCAACACCTGGGAAGAGGCCCGGAGCCTGGGGCCGGAGACAAGCTCCACCCGCCAGCCTTTCTCAGGGATGGGGAGGGCGGCGCATCACCCTTTCTCAGGACCCACCTGTCCTGGTCGGCCGGGGACCGTGCGGCGGCACAGGCCATCTTCACCCAAGCTCACAGAGAGCGCACCCAGGACCTCCTGGGGAAAAAAGGGCCGGAACTCGGTTCTGAGATTTTCCGGAGCGCGCCGCCTTCCGGCGGAAGTCCCTCCCACCGAAGCCTACGCGGCCGAAGCTTTTCCCCGAGTCTTGTTCCGGCGTCTGTCGCTCGGCGCCACCGTCTCTAGTTTCTGACGTGGCGTTAGAACCTCTCCTCTCGCGAGAGGATTCACGAAAGCGTCAAATTTCTTCTCAAATCTTGTCAAACCCGGGAAGTTTTAAGAGTTTATGCTGTCGCCGAAATAACGTTTTTACGGTCCTTCACGTCCAATGTCACCTTGAGATTGAATGGTGTTAGCTACCCTCACCTTAGGTGGAGGCTCTGTACCACTAGTGAGTGGTCTGTCTACGCAGATCCGAGCAGGCAAGGAAATGCCTTTTATGTTTAATCTTTATCTGCTCCTGGGCCCCACAGCTTGCTTTCAACTTGGCAAATAAGGATTTTATAGTGGTGAGACCAGCAAAATTACTGCTACTGTTTCAGTGAGCTGTATAAATGTTAGAAATTTGACCATACACCTTTTTAAACTTCAGAACAACACTTTCTACTCTATAATTCATTATTTTTTGCATACCTTAGGTTAATTGCAAAGCACTATGTCAGCATTTCCGTTCTTCAACAAAACCCACCTTCGTTCCTGTTTTAGTAGTGGCTGCTTATTCCACACCAACCAAGGCACTTTTCGTAAAACCGGGCAAGGTAAGATAAATGTTTTCTATTACAGATGAAAAAACAAACTTAAACAAAAATCTCTTCCCCCTTACCCCCCACCAAAAGCTTGAGTCTCATTGAAGTTAGATAAATTTGCCAATTCAGGCTAATGACTGCTGAGCATAGATACCCAGCTGGTCCATCTGGAAGCCCCTGACTTTTCTCCACCCCTTTAATCCCCGCCTCTCAGTCATCCTTGTAGTTCCGTAGTATCGGATTAGTTTGGTGCTGATGTAAATATGTAAGTCTTACTTCTTTCTTAAAGTATACATGATTCCTGTAAAAAGAGCTTTATGCAATGACCAACAAAACAGAATAGGGATGCAGTGAAACCAAGCTTTAAAATACCTAGTTTGCCTGCTTTAGGATTTTGCTTTTATACTTTAGCTTCATCATAAAACTCAAATACTTCTTTTCAGAAAATTAACATTTTACATATACATGTGGAAAAAGTGGGACATGAACAAGGTAGTCTGAGGTTTAATATATGCAGTAGCCCCTGTCCTATCTTCTTCCTGCTAGCCCAATTTTAGCAAGAATCCTGCTACATTAGGTATGTTTGTTAGGGTTCTCCAGAGGGGCAGAACTATTAAATTGATACAGATATATGAGAGAGATTATTATAGGAATTGGCTCACACCATAATGGAGGCTGTGATAAGCCACAATATGCTATCTGAACACTGGAGAACCAGGAAAGCTGATGGTATAAACCATTCAGAGTCCAAAAGCCTGAGAACCAGGAGATCAGATATTGGAGGCTAGGAGGTGGAGGTCCCAGTTCAAGAAAAGAGAGAAAAATTTGCCCTTCCTTCACCTTTTTGTTCTATTTGGACTCTCAACATATTAGATGATGGCTGACCGTATTGGTGAAGGTAGATATTCTTTACTCAGTCTTCTGATTAAATGCTAATCTCTTCCAGAAACACATTCACGGACACACCCTGAAATGTTTTAACGCTCTCTGGGCATCCTTTAACCCAGTTAACTTTACACAGAAAATTAACCGTCACAGTAAGTGTGGTGAGTGTCCCCCTTACCCTTGTTATCTGATCACCCTCAATATCTGATCAAATTCCTCATTCCCCATCTCTCATATGTAAGTCCTTGGCCTGTCGTCAACAAGAATTTACCCTTAGTAATTTTCTGTCTACTGATGCCCTCATTCTGTTCTTTGGTTATAAATCTCCAACTGTCTCTGCTGCATTTGGAGTTGAGCTGATCTCTCTCCTCTGCTGCAATATCCCGATTGCAATAGTCTTGAATAAAGTCTTCCTTACCATTTTACCAAGTGCCAGAATAACTTTTTCTTTAGCGACTACTTCAAAGCATGCTAGTTTCAGGACTCTTACACCGTGGCTGGCTTCCTGCAGATCAAACAGTAGAAGCTACCAGGCCTTTTTAATGCCTGGTCTTGTAACTTTCTCTATATTTTGTTGGTCAAAGAAGTCACAGGGCCAGCTCAGTAACAGATTCATATTGGGAAAAAGCATGTGGAATGGCAGATACCATGCCATCTTTGAAAATATTATCTACCTTAATGTCAGAAGTCAATTTTTCTTTTCTTCTCTTTTCTTTTTTCCTTTCTTCCTTCCCTGCTTCCTCCCTTCCTCCCTCCCTCTTTTCTTCTTTCCTTTTCTTTCTCTCTCTCCCTTTTCCCCTTTCTCTTTCTTTTTCTTTCTTCTTTCTTTCTTTCTTTCTTTCTTTCTTTCTTTCT
>CM052895.1:75017658-75057611 GCA_028534135.1 Potos flavus | reverse complement strand
GCTCTTTCTTCTCTCTCTCTCTCTCTCTCTCTCTCTCTCCCCCCCTCTCCCCCCCCACCTCTCCATGCCCAGCACCAAGCCCAGTGCAGGGCTTGAACTCACAACCCTGAAATCAAGACCTGAGCTGAAATCAAGAGTCAGACACTTAACCAATTGAGCCACCCAGGCACCCCCAAAAGTCAATTTCTACAGAAGATGGAATTTAGGGTAACTAAAAGTTAAATATACCAACTTGACCTAATGACAGAGCTTTCACTGTCCAGGGGAAAATACAGAGCACAACATGGTGTTTATGAGTAAGATTTGTCTACATGCCATATCCAGTCCCTGTTGGATTCGTATCTATATCTTGGGATGGGAGAGTAGACTATAAGTAAAATCTGTTTTAATGAAACTGTTTGATTAAAAATCCTTTAAGGCTGGGGCGCCTGGGTGGCTCAGTGGGTTAAAGCCTCTGCCTTCAGCTCAGGTCATGATCTCAGGGTCCTGGGATCGAGCCCCGCATTGGGCTCTCTGCTCAGCAGGGAGCCTGCTTCCCCACCCCCTGCCTGCCTCTCTGCCTACTTGTGATCTCTCTCCTCTCTGTCAAATAAATAAATTTAAAAAAAAATCCTTTAAGGCTTTGAATGCAAGCAGTACTGCTTTGGCACTCTTATGGGAAAACGTTGATACCAAAGTGGAAGATAGATGCTCTTTCCATTTCTAGAGGAGCATAGTGCAATGTCTAGACACCAGGAACTGACAGTACAGTCCCCACATAGGCACCACCAAGATTCTGACTGGTCTCTGATGGAGAGGGCCATTTTGGTAGATATGGTTGATCTGAAATTGGTGTTCTAACAGTATTATGGCTTGGTTTCTGCTCCTGCAAAGTGAGAGAAAGGAAGTGATTCAGGAGCAGCCATAAGAACAGAGATAACATGAGAACATATACTGAAGACTCGAGATCAAAAAGATTCAATATCAAAAGACAGAGTTGTGGAAAAAAGACACACAGGTGGACTTGTGCCAGTACAATTTCTTTATTCCAAGGATAAAAACAAAACCCTACAAACACCAAGATAGGAAATTAAAGTTATATATAATGGAAACTAGACTGATAGTTGAACTTAGTGAACAATAAAAGTTTTCTGAGGAAAAAGAATTGTGACCAAAGTTGTGACCCAAATTATCCTTTATGTGATGGCAAAAGAAAACAAAATTTTTTTAAAAAGATTTTATTTATGAGAGAGAGAGAGAGCTCGTGCACATGAGCAGGCGGAGGGGTATAAGGACAAGCAGGCTCCTCGCTGAGCAGGGAGCCTGACTCTGCCTAGATCCCAGGACCCCGAGATCATGACCTGAGCTGAAGCCACCCAGGTGCCCCAAGAAAACAGTTTTAAACAAGCTAGGATTTAGAAAGTATATCCTCAACTTGGCTTTTGTAGAAAAAAGTAAGGACATAGTCCGGTCAAGCCAAATTATATTAACATAATTGAACTGAAGAAAGTAAAAGGCACGTAACATAGAAGAAACAGTGGTGAACACTTACATCTAATTTATATTTAAATTCAAATAATTATTGATAATGTGATGGTGAAGCCAACTGCAATTGTTAAGAAAAGATTCTGAAAATTAATTAACAAGTGAATACATTAATATTGGAATAGAGAATTTGCAAAGAACTTAGGGTTCCAACTGAAATAGTGAGTTTCTAAAATCATTTTAGCTGCTGCACCACCAGGGCTTTCGTAGGACCCTGACTTCTCATTTTGCTGCCTCCTCATTCTTTTTGTCCTCCCCATCTCTACTCCTCAGGCCCCATTGCCTGGGTACCCTGAGAATCTGAAGTTCTTACCTCTTAAGCAAATCTGTGAAATTTTCTCTAACCCTCCTCCCACCTAAATTCCAGGCTTGGCTGTACATATCCCCAAACTATCAAGGTCCTCAGCTCAAGAAAAGGACCTCTGAGAATCTTCCTTTAACAAAATCTACCCTATCTGGAAGGAAATTGTAGTTTTGAGTAAAAACAGTTCCTTTTGTTCTGTAAAGACCAAGTCATCTGTCAAACACTGAGTCTTACTTGCTCCATGGTTTTTGTTAATATTTTGTAACTTTGATTCATTCATTTGATATTAAATCATTTGAAATTTAAAGAAAGTCATAAATGATGTTAACTCCTTTTTCATTGTTTTTTTTAAAGATTTTATTTATTTATTTATTTATTTATTTATTTATTTATTTATTTATTTGTTTATTTATTTATTTGTCAGAGGGAGAGAGAGGGAGCACAAGCAAGGGGAGCAGCATGCAGAGGGAGAAGCAGACTCCCTGCTGAGCAAGGAGTCCAATGCTGGGCTCAATCCCAGGACCCTGGGTTCATGACCTGAGCCAAAGCAGATGCTTAACTGACTGAGCCACCCAGGCATCCCTTTTTTCATTATGTTTAATGTCTTGTATCTACAAATATACTGTCTGACTAAATTTGCCTTAAGTGCTCTCTTTACATTTGCCTGTGCAAGTGTGGTTGTACTTTTAGTTTTTCCCATTCGTGATCATTTTAGTGTGTCTTTTATTATAAATGGCATAAATTTGGAGGACTTTTTTTACTTGACTCCAGTATGAGAGTCATTAGTTTACTATATATGTTTAATCCATTTATTGCTATGGTATTACACTGTCATTTTATGCTTCTTTGTAGCTAATTATCCATTTCTCTCTTTCTTTGATATCTTGATCAAGTATTCTGATTGTTCTCTTTGACTAGTGATTTAGGTGGGAAATTTTATTTTTTAACATTGGGGTTACCATTAAACTAAAAAATCAAATTTGTATTTTTCTAAGTTAAAAGTAAAATAGTATCTATTGATACTGACTCCATAAAACTAGAAATTTAGCATGCTTTTACATCTTCTCTCCCCTTGTAATTCATTTCCCAATTTGGGTTAGAGTAATCTGGAATTTAAGATTATGAAAATTATTAAGCATTTCACCTTTTCAGTTTTGAGTTATGTAGACATTCATACTGAGATTACCAGATTAACCACAATTATTAACATATTTATTCAGCTTTAGTAGTTTTATTGCTCAAATTTTGTTTCCTTAATACTTTCCCATTTATTTTGTTTGGGCAGCAGGAATACTATGGTAAAACATATCACGGTTTCTGGTTGCCCAGGGCTTCCAAAATGCCCCTCATGGATTTGGAGAGTTCATGTTTTAAGAATCCAGCTTCCTCACTGGGGAGACCAAAATTTGAACTTTCCCAGACTTTACAGGCATGTGACAGCCTCTGCCAATCATGTCCACTCAAGCAAGACTTCAGTCCAGATGTGAGCAGTGTGAGGAAGCAAGTGCTGCAAGTAATCTCATTTTATGCCAAGGATGGTGTCAGATGGTTCTGGCCTTTAGGGGAAGCAAGGGGAGGATCTTTATTGAAGCAGTCTCACAGATGGTTGGATATCCTTTCTCTATTTGGCTTCCAAGAATGATTTTTCTGGCCCTCATACAGATCCTGAGAGCTACCTAATATTCTTTAAATGAATCTTATCTTTTAGAGGTCTTGTTAACAGCTGTAAGAATCCTGCGTCATACAACTATTTCAGATAAATAAAATATTAGTTTAGCTAGTTTCAAAATTCTCAGGTAATATTTCCATTCCCTTCCAAATACTGCACACATTGTTCCATTGTTTTTTTTTTTTTTTTTTTTTTGGCATTTAGTATTACAGAGAAATCTGATACCAACCTTTTTTTTTTTTTTTTTGTAGGCAGCCTATTCTTCCCTCCCCATAGATGTTTTAAGAAAGTGTTCTCTATTTTTGAAATTAAAAAACTAAAGTGGGTCTAAATGTGGTTTTCTGTTATTTCAAGCTAACTCAGCCTAATGGTACAAGATCTTTCAGTTCCAGCACTCAGTCGAACAAACAGAAATTTCCTTTGTGACTTTTATTTCAAGTTGATTGGCTTTTTTTTTTTTTTTTTTAAGCAAGGCAAGTCTTTGGTCACTAGCTAGTTGATGACGAGTCTCTCTTAGGTCGAGTATCCACTGCTGGTGCAAACAGCCACGGTCAGGGGGAAAGACTGGGTACATGGTTTGGTGACCAACAGTGGGGCTAAGTGTTTAGATTCCAATAGGTGGTATAGATGGGCCAGGTAATGCTTGGCCTCATTGTCAAGAGTTATTTTTCACTAATGCTGCTTTATATTCAGTGGTCACCTTCACCAGTATACACTATATTGAATGTTTTTAATTAAAAAGAAGTAACAATCACATAATTTAGGAAAGTAAGTGAATAGTCACAAATGTAGAGAAAGAATTATCCTGAATATCAGAGAAAAGAAAGTGTATTTAGCACCAAGAACAATATAATACACATAGAACATACAGGTTGAAAGAAGCATCAATGGTCTAACAAAAACCAGGATATAGTTTTATAGACCACAGAACAGTTAAGAGAATGGCAGGAAAATGACCTGGTGTTTACAGGAGTTAAAAGTCCATAGTTTTTAACACTACATAGTATTTTAAGGTCAGCATAGTATGAGGGAATTAGAAGTTAAAAAATAATTTATATACTCTATTTCAGCCACCATGACTTTTGAAAAATTATTTGGTAAATTTTGATGATCTGATTACTCACATATTCTTCACCTCTTGGCAATTTCCTTTTTTTGCATTTCTAGCACTGTTTTTTCCCATTTTAGATACAAAGAACCTATGTGATAACATGAATTCAGATATAGTGCAACTGGCTCCCATCCTCAGCAAAAGCTTCATCTTCACTTAACCTTGTGGTAACATGATCTATATTTTATGGAAAAAATATCTTGACTTACAGTGCCATTTGTTCCAGTTGGGCTTAATCTTTCGTTTCATTATTCCCCTCTCATTAACTTTCCTTTTAGTACCCAAGTAATTTGGAAAGTTTATTCTCAAATACCAATTTGCCAGTTGTTTGTTAATTGCGCCCACTGTATATTAGCAAATTGGGCACATTTTCATCTGAAATAATTCTGAGGACAGAATTATTAGTCTCTTCTGGTATCTTCTGATTATCTCTTCTGATCTTACTGCAAATCCTTTGCTGAACTTTGCCTTTTCAAAAACTCTGTTCCAAAGGGAACACAAGCCAATCTCTCAAAAAGTCATTGTCTTTAGAATTCATGTCTGCTAAATTTGTTCACTATTGGGAGTTGAGATGGATGGGCTATATATATCAGATTGTATAGCTTAGTATTCGTGCCTAAAGTAGGGGAAAGTTCATTTGTTGGAATACTTTTAGATTAAAAGGCCCAGTTGAGAGGAATAGCTACAACTGAAGGCAATCACTCAAGGAGCTTCATTATAACTTAGGGCAATCAATCTCGAAGTGTGGTTCTCAGACCAGCAGCATCAAGCATCACCTGAGAACTTGTTAGACTTGCAAATTCTTGGGCCCTACTCAGAATCAGAAACTTTGGGGATTGGCCCAGCTACGTCTTCATAAGCACTTCCGGCGCTTATTAGACTGCTTTGCTGCAGTCTAAAGCTAGATAGAGCACTGCCTCTCTTAACATGTATCACAACTAATTCCCAACACTGGGTTCAGTATACCATTTTCAACAAGCATAAACTGGGAATATCTGGCCTATTAAGTTATGGCAGCACTCTGTGAACTTCTAAAAGTAGAACTGAAATTTGCCCCTTTCCTAATTCAGAGCTATTTTAACAGAAGAGTCTCATACAACAACTTTTTCCTCAATGGGCAATGTAGATGGACATTCTCATAGGAGGTGTTGCCTACAGTAATTCCTGAGTTTTCTGGTGTGTGGAAGGCACCCTCTTTTCATTTCCGGCCTTGATAGTGGTTTTTTTTTTTTTTCCTTCTTTGGAAAAAGGCAGTTTTATTCTAATTGACTCACATCCCATCTCTTTCCATGAAAGTACCTGGAAGTGCTCATAATAACTGGCATGCAGTAATTCAGAAAAACAGAAAATCATGACCAAAAGAGGAAAGAAATATGACCTATATGCACACGTATTCCTGTTAGAGAAAGCAGCCTTTGAGAAAAAGATAAACTATTATTATTCACAAATGATTTCATTCAGATAAAATGACAAAAATTTAAATGTTGATATATTCCAAAGATCAGTAAATTGAGGTGTTTGCAAAGTGGTACAGTGGAAAGAGTATGGGCTTTGGAGTATTTACTGGCACTAATAAACACAGGTAAGGGGGAGATAGCCACATGTGACTTCAAGGGCATCAAATAGACGTGCTTACTCCTTCTCAACCCTTTTTCCCAGAGCCCCATCGTATCTAAGTATCTTTTCCCTTCCCTAAATGCAGAGCGCATGAATTTTATCGTTAAAAGTAAAGTTTCCTTTATTCAACAAATATGTGAGCATTTCTCATTCTCACCCTCTTGTCATTTAGGACAAATTCTGGGAAGATACATTAAACTACCTGTTAATACGTGTATCGGTTTATCTTTCTTTCCCTCCTTCGAGGAGGATCTCCCTGCTCTAAGAGGAAGGGGGCACTCGAACATGTACCCCTCAACTCTACCCACCAAAAGCAAAGTTTTCCTTAACGGGCAGGGGTTTTTAAATAGTTTTTTGAATATCTTAATAGTATTAAATCTACCTTTGAAGTTCCATGTGAGTTGCATTTTCTGAGCATGGCAAAATGCTGATTACAACTGGCTGCTGGAATTTTGCCCTAACATACAGGGTGATGAAAGCTGTTCATTCCAGACCCAGTAGCAACAGAGGGTAGATGCAGGGACAAGACAGTTACATTCCAAGACAGGCTTGGAAGAGACTACTTACACCTAACCATAATCAATTTTTCAAGTAGAGCGTTCTATTAAGAAAAAGGAAATATTCTATGTGGGCCTATTATGTTCAATGTCCAGTCCTGTGCTAGGTAATGCACATGGCTATTACATGAATTTGTTTTAAATCAACTCCAGTGGAGTAAGAAAAAATATTAAACATTGGGAGTGCTAAGCTAATCTCATTTAAGAAAAGTAAGTTTCAGGAATGGTTAAGTGCCAATGCGTGGAATGGTTAAATGCCAACAGTTAGCTTCAATTGTTTTTTATTACAGTAAGAGGAATTTTACTCTTAATGCATAGAATTTGAAGAAAAAATTTATATAAGCTTTCAAAAGAGGCCTTTTTGAAAATTATTAATACAAACGTGAAATAAGACCCTTCAAACAAATACCAATTTCAGTAATAGTTTACATACAGCAATAATTTATTCTGAAATGTTCATTTAGTTTCTGTTGAGACACGATTCATGTCTCAATAAAAGAGCAGCCATCTCACCTCAAATACCAGAATATACAACAAGTTACAGCATAGCAAAATTCTACCTACTTTCAGATAAAATCTAGTTCAGGTAAAATAGTTTCATTCAATGTTTTACAGTTACACAGATTTTTTGTTTTTGTTTTTGTTTTTTTGTCTTGAGCACAAAATAAGTGTAAATTGTTACACCATAGCTATCTATATGCACATAATGTGACCACAGAACTGTTAATCATTACTTCTGAAATTGAACCATCAGTTTCATTCATGCAGTAAAGCGAAGCAGGCTGGGTAAACTTGTTCATCGGAAACCATATTACTGTGAATTTCACAGCCACATGATTAATTATGATGTTAGATAGACTCACAAGGACTAAAACAGAATGGTTTTTTGCATAAATACCAATTTCTCCCTGATGTAAGTTTAGTCAGTTTATAATCTAGAAACGATTGAGAACAGCAATATATCATATCCTCTATCTGTAGTGTTCATTATTTTAAGACAAGCAATAATTAAAGGATGATGGGATGGGATGCTACTTAAATACATGTAAAACATACTGTACAAATATACTTGGCTTTACCATTTTCTTCCTAACTATCAAGAGTGCCTCCCAAAATATGACCAGTGAAGACAAAGTATACTATCAAATATGGCTTCCAGAACAAAAACTCTCTAACAATCAAACCTATTTACACAATTTTTCAGTCTGTTAAAGTTTCATTTGAAACAAAATTTCTACATAGCAGTTGTAATTAACACATAATTTTCTGAGTTTCATCATTCCAGCTCTTTTACACAGATGTCACAAGGTAAGACCCAGAATGGCGCTTAGGACTTTGAGTTCCACTGGATTCTGTGCTGTCAGTTTTTGAATCTCGTTTCTTCGTGCTGTTATTCACTGGCGTCGGAATCTGAGACGGCCGGGCTGAAGTGCTATCTGCGCTGCTTTTCCTAGGGCTCGGATTGTAATTGAAAGGAGTCACTCTGGCAGCCACAGTCCCACTAGGTGAACTGTGCTTGCTCGAGCTGCTAGAACTGAATGGCGTACGCTCAGCTACAGAGCTTTCATTTGTCTCTGATGCAGGGACAGGATTACTTTGTCCCGGTTTTGCCTCAGTTCCTTTTTGGTCTGGGGCATCTACCTGAATAAAGGAGTTCAGGCGGTTTTCCAAACCCATGGTGCGTACGGGAGCACTGCCATTACCCACATTTTGTTTTCCCTGATTATCTTTTGCATCTTTAGCGTTTGGATTTCCCTTTTCTGAAACAGTGTCAATCACAGGGGGAGTATTTCCTGTTGGAGATCTTCCGGATCTAGGGTTGTTAATGGGACAGTCCTCAATTCTCACCCAAACATCCTCTGTTTTAGAAACAGCGGGTGCCATTTGATAAATTAGAGTCTTTGATTCAGCACCATTTGCAGCACCTGAGGAAGTGGTCTGAGAGGTACTATTTGTGGGAGAAATCTCACTTTCTTTTATTTTTCTCCATGTTCCTTTTGTGGATACTTGGTTTTCTTTAGTTTGTTTGGTTCCTGAAGTTGAGTTCACATGTTTTTCATCCTCACTTTTTGCTTTTTCACTGGATTCTGATGAAGCAGAAAGAATTGAGGATGAACTTCCAGTTCTTCTCCAAGTGCTTACTCGAGGAAGGGATGATGAATGCTTGCTGTGCTCACGTTTCCAGGTTCCTGACCTATTAATTGGAAGTCTAGAAGGACTTTCAGAATGGGAGCGTGCTATATCATGGCGCTTTGCTGGTCTTCCATCATTATACTCTATGGTGGGACTGAGATTAGGTGGGAGTTTTCGCCATCCACCAGACTGAACAGACGAATGTGTGGACAGAGACATATCAGGAAGGGAAGGACTTAAAACTGGAGTCTGTGCCTGGGACCTAGTGGGAGAATCTGGTCTAGAAGATGGAGAAAGAGATTCAAATGAAGCAGACTCCTCCAATTTTCTCCTTAGGGTTGGGCTTGGGGCTTCTTTGATGAAAGTTGACTGGCGTACTAATACGGGTCTCTCTGACCTATCAGATTCACTTCCGCTTGACTTAGTTGAAGACATTCTAGAAAGTTCCACCTTTTTATTGGATCCATTGCTATTATTCATCTGATTTAGTCCTTTGGAGGCAGACTCGCTTCTTGGGATACTACTGCCATTCTTGGATAAACCCGTTTGTTTGGCAAGATTCTGTTGGCTCATCTGTCTGCCTGGAGATGTATAAGACATCTTCCCAGAACCTGAGGACTTAGTCGAAGCAGTACTAGGGGATGAAGTCCTTGGCAACTGAGATAATTTGTTAGGAGGACTTATTCCATTTCTACCAGGAGAAATTGAGTTTCGCCCTGGTGACTGCATAGGTTTACTTAATGGTTGTTGGGCAGGTCTTGAAGGAGTGGAATCTCTAGATCCTGATCTAGAAGGCCCTTTATTTGCCCCAGCTGGTTGGGATGTCTGCCTGGTTACAGGGCTTAATTCTGACTTCACTGATGGCTTGGCTCCTCTAGGAGAAGTGGTGGCTGTCTGACCTTCGCTAGGGCTTTTGGAGGCTGGAGTCTTAAGGGGTGGGCCTTTCTTAGAAACCGGACTTGTACTTGAAGAGCTATTTCGAACTCCTGGAATATGAATCATTGTCCTGCCTCGAGAGATGGAAGGCATGTTTCCTTGAAGGGGCTGTTTCATTTGGTTTGAAACCTCCGAATTAGATCGAACTTTTCCAGTAATTAAACTTTTATAAACTTTTTTCCCTCCTTTGATTCCTTTATTTTCAGATTCTATCTTTTTAGTTTCCAATGTACTCTTCTCCCCAGGTTTTAGAATTCGTGGGCCCTTATTACTTGTAAAGGGTTTTTCCTCTTGATCAGGTGTAAGATGAAATGGTGATCCCAGAGAGATTCCTGATTTCAGTGAAAGGATGGAATCTGAGTCAGATGAAGCTTGTCTAGATAAACAGGCAGCAGCAGCAGCTTGATGTAAACTACTTACTATGGAATTTGCACCTTCCTGAATAGCTTTCCAATCAAAACTTTCTGAATCTGGGGATAAACCATGTTCTGAATCTGGTCTCTGTATATCTTTCAAATCGAGTGTCAAATCTTCTGCTAATATGCCACTCATATTTCTGGGACTATGCTTTTCATTATCACCCTTGAGTCTTGAAGGCTTTTTCTTTTTTGGCATTGCAGAACTTATACATTCCTGCAACAGGTCATCTTCAGAATCAATACTAAGAGAACTGAGAGAACTGTTTCTCGAGAAACAAACAGGAGTATCTTCAACGTGAAATGATTTAGGAGCGTAACCTGATGCCTGAGGTTTACTTGGTTCTCCCTGTGAGTTAGGGGGCTCTGTCTCCTTGACAGGTCCATTTTCTTTGTTATTGTTGTTTTCTTGATCAATGTCACTAAGTGAACTTAAAGAGGAGTTTCGAGAAAAGCACACTGGAGTATTTTCAATAGCAAAGTTTTGTAATTTTTCATCAGTTGCTGCCCCTCTGTCTGGTATGTCTTTGGATGACTGAGGAAAAGTGGATTGCTTCTGCAGCAAGGGTTTAGACTGACCTCGATTTATCGGATGTTTTGTAACAGCCTGTGTCTTATTAGCTGATTGTTGGTTAGCGGTTAGTTCTGTGTGGCTGGTAACTTTAGCTTCTGATTCCTTATTTTCTTTCCCCTTTCTTAATTCAGCCTTTTCCCTGGAAAGGTCAACATCATCATCATCAAAGTCTAGAGAACTCAGAGAATCATTTCTTGAAAAACAGTATGGAGTTCCTTCAATAGGTGTGTAGTGATGAGGTGAATCAAAAGTAAAACTTCCTCGGACTCGATCTTCATTATTTGGTAGCTTATCACTGAAGTCCTTGGAATTATTTTTCGAGTTCTGTTTCTTTGAATCTTTGTTGTCTGAGAAAGTTCTTTCAGGATTTAAATTATTTTTTGAGTCTGTATTTTTTCTTACACGTGTCCTATACTCAGTATTTTGTGGTATAGGTTTTACTGGTGAAGTAGGTTTCTTTTTCTTACCATCTAATTGATTTTTGTTAGCTCCAGATGAAGACATAGATGCTTGCTGGACTTGGTCCATTATCTTTTTCACTCGGAAAGGCTTGTGACTTTTTCCTTTGGGCATAGCAGAATTAATGCATTCTGCAAGAATATCACCTTCTTCTGTTTTACTGTCATCCAGCTCAGGTATTGTTACAGATGGGGTTTTTCCTCTTTGAGCCTCATCTGTACTTCTGCCTTCTGTAGGAATGGTATCTCGTTTTTCGAATTCACTTGACTGTGCCCCTGTTCTAACCCCTTCCCCAGCAGCTAACTCATTTGGAGGAGATTCTATCGTTAGATCACTTAAAGATGTAGCTGTGGAAAAGTTTATAGGTGTCCCTTCTACACAATATACCCGTGGCATATCATCTCCTGGTGTAAAACTAACATGCTTTTGTGCCTGTAACCTGTTTTGTGATGGAAGAAGTTTGTACACAGGGAGTTGACTTGGTTTCCTTGCCACAGGTGGAGGTAATTTTGAAGCAGTCTGGGCTGGTTTTTTGGCTTTGCGTGAAGATTTTGTTGGCATGGCAGAAATAATACATTCTTCTAGTATTTCAATATCATCATCATCTGAGTCATCTAACAGGTCTTTTTCAGAGTCGGTAGGTTTTTCTGTCTCTTTTTCCTGGTTTTCATTTGCTTCTTCAGGCTGCTCAGATTCAGTTTCATTCCCATTGTCATTTTCCTGAACTGGAGGCATTATTCTTAATTCCACATCTTTCTGTATAAATGGCTCATCGAGGCTCAGAGCACTCAGGCTAGAGGAACAAGAAAACCCATCTGGAGTACTTTCTGTGGCAAAATGTAGCAGAGTGTCAGCATCTGGAAGAACCTGGACTCTCTGTACCGCAGCGTTTACAGCAGCTTGCTTAGGTCCACTCTCCCTTTTTTCTGCAGCAGGGGCTTTGTTTTTAGGCACCTCTCGCTTAGTTTGAACCGTCTGAGGAGGAGGGGGAGGGGTCTTACTTCTGCTTGGTGGCATGGTTTGTCCAGGGCTATCTGGAAGGTCACTAGGGCTTATAATGCCACTTACCATTCCACTGCACGGTTCACTCTGAACGGAGCTGGCAATCGAACGACTCTCAAAGCTATCGAGTGAACTGACCGAAGTACATCGGCTAAACATGAGTGGAGTCTCCTGAACATAGTGCTCTGGTGGGCTTTTAGGTGTCTGAGCACCACTTTTTGATGGGGATTTGGCCCCTGAAGAAAATTCAACAGCTTTGTGCCTGGTTGATTCTGCAGATAAACCAGAAGCCTGAAGTCTGTTGGGTTTGGTTCGAATGTGCTGTGACACTGTTGGAACTTCACTCACAGAATCTTCTGTTGTTCTAGTCCCACTGTTTTCTTTGATTTCTGCTATTTGTAGAGTATTAGCAGAATCTGTTTCCTGTGTTGCCTGATTACATCCTATTTCATCTTCAGCTGATGACAAAGATGATAATGAGCTGCAACGTGAAAAACAAATTGGGGTATCCTCTACACAGTAAGTCTGTATAGTTTCTTGGTTGATAGAGGGAACTTTGCAGGAGGTGGCTTTTGGGGTCTGACCATTTCTGCTTTGTGCTGAACTTGGATGGTGCTGATTCTGTCTCTTGGCATTAGATGAAGGTGTGGATGTATTCTCACTGCTTGAAGAGATGTGTTCAGTTTTAGTGCTCTGTCCAGATGAATTCTTTGAGAATGAAAATGGTGGTTTCTGTGAAGAAGGAATGTCTGTGGCATATTTTAAACTATAATCAATAGGCTGATCCACATGATGTTTTTCTTCATTGTATTTTATGCTATAATTTGTTGGTCTTTCTTCTTCCTCATGTTGCTCTTCCTCGGAATAACGTTCACTATAGTTGGTTGGCTTATCGTCTTCATAGTCATCTTCCTGACACAAAGACTGGTTTACATTTTGATTAATTCCATGATTAGAACCTACTCGATTTGTTTCTGAACCATTGGCTCCTCTTGACCTATATGGGGAAACACATTCCTGCTGTCCAAAATGTGGTTGGAACTTGAGGTGTTTATCATCAGTGCTCTCGGTATATACGGGGTAAGTTGTGCTTTGACTTCTTGATTGTCTTTGCTCACTTTGTTTTAGTTCATCTTCTATTATATGTTTGGGTCTTGCCCATCTTTCATTCTGTGAAGGGCTTTGCCTTCCGGAGTTCAACTGCTCATCTGAATATTTAAGACTATAATTTATTGGTGTATCTAGTTCTCCGTCATTGTCATCCATGTGATTTGCACTATGTATTTTATGGGCTAGGTCAGCTGGATATTGACCATAGCTGCAAAATTTACTTTCATCATCTTCAGAATAGGATTCAATGGAAGGCTTCATCTGACCTCTTTTACCATAACCATCACTACTACTGACACTATTTAAACTATCATTTGAAGATCTCTTATATTCCAATTTGGCATAAGGCATAGGACATGTCCTATTTGAACTTTCCGACTTACTGAAGTTGTAAGTGTTTGCATGTGTGTGGGCAGTAGAGCTTCTTCTTAGTGCATTCCTCTCGTCTGTCCCACAATGTAACTCGGTGGTAGACCCAGAACTTCTGTCTTCCTGGGAGGTGTGAATGGCTGATACTTCTTCCATGACTTTGGCAATCTGGGCTGCAGTGGTGGAAATCTGCAAACCTCGCTTTGAAGAAGTGCCTGGATTTTCTGTTGCTGGGTGGTAGTTGCTGAGGCTAATTCCTCGTTCTCTCTCCAAACTTCTATCTTTTTCAGAACGAGAACTGTCTAAACTTCCTCTTGATGAAGAAGAGCTGGGCAACACTGTAGTATTTAAATATGGTGAAAGGACAGTCATATTTCCAGTATTAAAATTGTCTGACCTATTATCATCATGTCGATTGGTGTCAAAAACATAGTCACTATAGAGACTTTGCTTGTGTCGTTGCTTATTACGATGAGATGCCTTGGGACTTAAATTGTCAATATTATCAAAAGTTTCTGATAAATGCTGAGCATCTAATTCTGCTTCTAGGGCTTTTTGTTTTCTGACATGAAGAGATGGCAAGCTTGAACCAGGAGACATAATATTGGCATCCTTATACTTTGCAGGTCTATTTGCCATGAGATTCCTTAAAGCTGCAGCGCTTCCCATAGCAATCATTTTGTGCTTTGAATGAATGAGGTTCTTGAGCATGCTGACAGCCCCCATGTCCCATAATGCTTCTTGGTCTTTAGGATTTCTTGCTGAGAGATTCCACAAGGTTCCACATGCATTACTGACTATTGTCAAACTGTGAGATTTCAAGTGTTGTAATAAGGTTTGCAGGCAGTTATTCTCTCTTAGGATTTGCCTGAAATAAAATAAGAGATCCCAAAATTAAGGTAACAATCTCCTTATTATAACAACAAATAAAAGGTTAGAAAACAAATTTAAATCTAAAGATAACTACTAAAACTTATTAATAGCATAATACTGCCCCAAATTATACTACAAATTTCAAGCATTTCACATCTCCTTTTGTTCCTACTTCATTTAATGTTTATTGTTTAAAAATACTCATCTGTCAGACTGAAAGAAAAGTGTCAATTTTATTATTTTATTATTTTTTAAAGATTTCATTTATTTATTTGACACAGAGAGAGAGAGATCACAAGTAGGCAGAGAGGCAGGCAGAGAGAGGGGGGGAAGCAGGCTCCCCGCTGAGCAGAGAGCCCGATGTGGGGCTCGATCCCAGGACCCCAAGATCATGACCTGAGCCAAAGGCAGAGGCTTTAACCCACTGAGCCACCCAGGTGCCCCAAAAGTGTTAATTTTAATCTGTTCCGCATTTCCTATTCTGACCCAATAGCTGCTGCTGTTTTTTTTTTTAAGATTTTATTTTTTTATTTTATTTTTATTTTATTTTTTTAAGATTTTATTTATTTATTTATTTATTTATTTATTTATTTATTTATTTGGCAGAGAGAGAGAGAGAGGACAAGCAGGGGGAGAAGCAGGCAGAGGGACAGAGAGAAGCAGAGAGAAGCAGGCTCCCTGTGGAGCAGAGAGCCTGACGTGGGGATCCATCCCAGGACTCTGGGATCATGACCTGAGGCAAAAGTAGACGCTTAATGGATTGAACCACTCAGGTGCCCCTGACCCAGTAGCTTTTAAAATTTTTCCTGGGGCACCTGGGTGGCTCAGTCAGTTGAGCAACCAACTCTTGATTTCAGCTCAGGTCATGATCTCAGGGTCTTGGGATAGAGCCTGTGTCAGGCTCCCCACTCAGCAGGGAGTATGCTCAAGGATTCTCTCTCCCTCCCTCTCCCCTTTCCCCCACTCACATGCTCTCTTTAATTCCTGAGCAGAAACATTTGCTTTATTTACATGGTGAGAGTGACATGTCAGAGTGACACAGAGTGACATTTACATGATGACAGATTTACATGGTGATACATGAATGTATCATAAAATCTTATGCTGAACAGGGACTTTGTGGTAAGTTAATCTATGGATGGGTTCCACAATGTTAACTACAAGACATCTTGGAAGAGGTAGAAAAATCGATCAATCAATCTTTATATAGTCAGGGAGCACAGTGTAAGCTCCTAGACTGGCAAACTGACTTTTTAGAATAACCTCTATGCTCCTGGATTGATTTTGTGATAATGCTATCCCCCTTAGAGGTGTGCTCTGTCAAACTGTGTGTGTAGTTATTACTTCTAATGAAAGGTTTAGAAAATTTAAAGGTTAACTATAAAAACAAGGATTGAGAAGTAGCATAATGAATTTTGGGATTGAAAGAGCGATAGCTTGTTTAATGCATGGTAAACTTAAGTTTAATGATAGCACATTCAACTTCAGAGGTCTTTACAACTGAGTGGCAAGGGTGTACAATGAGCTTTAACATGACAATCTTCTCTCAGCAGTCCAGCAGACACCTGAGCGCTGAGTTTAAGAGGTCTTCTTTACATAGCAGAGAGGGCTATAAGGCTTGTTTGTGCATCAAAAACCTAAAGATAAGATGTTCACATTCTTTACAAGTTCTGTTACTAAAAGTACCTCATGGTGTTTCTGAAAATGAGAAGCAATACTGGATAAAAAATAAATAAATATGCTGTGAAAAGACCCATATGTATATATTTTTTGAGAGTGGGAGGAGGGACAGAGGGAGGGGGGAGACAAAGAATCCCAAGCAGGCTCCACACCCATCGTGTAGCCCAACGAAGGACTCAACCTCATGACCCTGAGATGATGAACTGAGCTGAAATCAAGTCAGATGCTTCACCAAGTGAGCCACCCAGGCACCCCAAGATATCCATATTTTTGCTGACAAAACACAGAACCTAAGTTATGAAAACGTGTGCTGTGTCACTGAGATGCTTTCTTAGGTTTCATAGCCCTAGATGAATGGCTGTTGGCTGAATAATATTAAGATTATTGATAATAAGACACCAGTAGAAAAATGTGAACCACTGGGGGTGTCTGGGTGCCTCGGTTCAGTTAAATGTCTCTCTCTCTCTCTTTTTTAAAGATTTTATTTATTCATTTGATACACAGAGAGAGAGACCACAAGCAGGCAGAAAGGCAGGCAGAGAGAGAGGGGGGAAGTAGGCCCCCTGCTGAGCAGAGAGCCCGATGCAGGGCTCGATCCCAGGACTCCAAGATCATGATCTTAGCCAAAGGCAGAGGCTTTAATCCACTGAGCCACCCAGGTGCCCTAAATGTCTGACTCTTGATATTAACTCAGGTCACAATCTCAGGGTCCTGGGATCAAGCCCCGTGCTGGGCTCCACACTTGGCAGGGAGTCTTGAGATTCTCTCCCTCTCCCCCTGCCCCTCCCCCAGCTCACTCTCTCAAATAGATAAATAAATCTTAAAAAAAAAATGAACTATTGGATTCTCTGGATCATACCCATAAGTTTTGTTTTTTTACAAATGTTACATTCCCTTATGCCATACTAACACACAATGGGATTTTGTTCTCTGTAGTATTTGTGACTTTAATTTTTTTTCCCTTCATATGGGTTATACCTCTCGATTATCATTTGTTTACTTCTACACATCTTTAGACTATAAACTTCTATTAGAATAAATATACTAACAAGTTAGGAATTAATAGTTATCTTCTCTCTGTAATCTAATTTAGCTTAGCACTTGCACAGCTACACAAAACACTGCTTACAACGGAGTCTTTTTGAGGGTATGAATTCTACACGAATTCATTTAAAAGTAATATAAAATGCTGTATTTACCTGTGGTCCTCATTTGTAGCTATCAAGCTGGACACGTTCCGTAATATCCCACCTCCACTTTCAATAATGGCTAAAGTATTTGTCTGGCTTCGGTAAGTGAGAGTGCCAACCAGAAATGCAAGCGCACCATCTACAGCACATATATCAGCTTTATTCTCAGTGCAGTGTGCTGACAAGTTCCATAAGGCACTCAATACGCTTTTGAGGGTTGATTCCTATTAAGAAACGGAACATGTGTCATCTTATTAGAGTTGGAATATGCCTCTTACAATTTCTATGTTTACTTCTATTGAATAAGTTGTTATTGTTACTACTTATCTCCCCTGCTGTTCACCCCTCAGGGGCAAAGTACAGGCACTCTCCATTTAGAAAAACTGATAAAATACCAACTGGAACTTAAGTAGTGATATCCCCATAGCACAAGCAGAACGCAATACTAAACTAATGACCTTTTTGAACTTTATTCTAAGTGTTTAGATGTACACGCGTATCTTACAAGAGCTCATATTAGAATATGAAACAGAATTGATGTGCATTCTGAAAAGAACATTTGCATGGTAATAGAAACGAGAAAAAAATACCACCACCAAACCCCTCTACATGCTGATATGGAAGGATGTCTAAGACATATTATGAAATAAAAAGAGCAAGTTGCAGAGCAGGATGTACAATATTCTGTTCATATAAAAAGCACACATATATACTTATATGTGGTTGATTCAAAGGTAACAATATAACTTATTAAAAAGTAAGCATACTGAAAAAACTCCAATTCCTTAAAACTCCCAAAGAAACAAGGTAATTCCAAAAACTAGAATTAGAAATTGTAGAACTAGAATTAGAACTAGAAATTCCTTAGTATATAACATCATAGCAAATTGTAATTGCTACAAAAACAAAACACTGAGTGTATAATTAAGGATATTTGGTTAAAACTTGCCATAATCCTGATGTCAGTTTTTTTCTTTAACTAAAATCAACTAAGGAACAAACATTCATTAAAAATCTACTCTGTGCCTATCACAATTAGAGGTACTTCAGAGGATACCAATATGGCAAGCTGATAACTGCTAACAGTTTACTTAGGGGGGGAAATGCAAAACCATACATGAACAAAGGAAAGATTACTGCTACCTGAATTTAATCAGATAAATGAAATATTTCATGGAGGAGAGCAGCTCTGTAGAAGAGAAGACAGGTGCTCCTGGCATAGAAGAGGCAATTAGCAAGGGAGGACTTAAGAATAGAAAGAAGATAGAGAGGAGATCCAAGTCCATGCTGGGGAGCAGTGTTAGGTCAGGTGAGAAGGTAAAACTCGTCCTTGAACGTCAGGGCAAACACTCTGGGCCTGATCCAATAAATAGCTAGCCACTGTGTTTTCATCAGGAAATTAAGAGAATCTAGGAGCAAATACTATTTATCAGGAGGCAGGAAGAAGTTTTTTTAACAATCAAGATGTGAGAAGGTTAAGAGCTCAATTTTAATTACACTGTGATTGAGGTAAAGGTGGGACATTCAAAGTATCCTGGGAACAGAGAAAACAGCAACAGTTTAGAGATATAAGTGAGGTCAACTACAAATGGCCCAGCAGTCAGAGCTGAGAGGTAAAGGTAGGAAAACAGAAGTTGTTCTCTACGAGATTATGTGTAGAGGAAAGGGTTTTGTTTCAAAGAAGCTTTATAGTTAGATTAGAGGAGAAATGATTAGAAGTTGTAAGTATAAGTGGTAAAAACAAAGAAAGGAATTTTAAAAAGGTGTGTGATCCAAAAGTATCAAATATGGGTGTAGGTAGAAAAGAAACCCCAGTTAAACTATAAACCTAGATTTTGTTAGAAGCAAAATTAAAAGGAACTGAAGAAGGTTTGGCCAATGAAGAGATGGAGCCAGTGATTTGTTCAGTGTTTTGGTTGCTAGAGGAATAAGAGCAACACTGCAGGAGTTACAAGAAGCAACAGAAAGCATATTTTGTTTGTTTTCTTAATTTTCAAAACATTGGGCTTCTTAGAGAGATAGTTGAAACAAAAAAGCCATCTCTATACTCAGTAGAGAAGATACAGAAGATAGAAGTAATGGACTGATAGCTTTTTTTTTCTTTTTCCTTAAGATTTTCTTTCTTTATTTGAGAGTAAGAGAAAGAGAGAGAGATCACAAATAGGGGGTAGGGGTTGAGGGAGAAGCAGACTCCCCGCTAAGCAGAGAGTCCCCGATGTGGGGCTCCATCTCAGACCCCTGGGATCATGACCTCAGCCAAAGGCAGATACTTAATCAACTGAGCCACCCAGGTGCCCAGGGACTAACAGCTTTGAGTAAACAGCAATGCTTGGGGCACAAAGTGCAGGGATGGAAAGGTTCTGTGTAGAAAAGTAGGAGCCTGCTCAATAAAGGTAAACTGAGGCAATGCATGGGGATATGGAAGGTAGTTCTGACCCTATTGGTCATTAGTACTAAAGCTGAAAAGGAAGAGATGATGAATTAAAAAAGAATGTTCAGAATGACTATTGCATTGAATGTAGAAAAAGAGGAAAAAAGTAAATTCTAACACTATTAACCAAAAGCAGGCCCAAACCAGAATTGGACATTATAAATTTCTGCTGAGCCAGTTTTTCCAAGACTGGGCTTACGTTAAAAATTTATAGATGAAAAAAAATTTGTAGATGAATTTATGGATGATGATCTGTAAAATACTACTCTTCCTTTATAAGAACAGGGTATGCCCTTCCATTTATTATGGTCTTCTTTTGCATTGCTCAGTAGGAGGAGTCTTTTCATTTAGCTTTCTCAGTTTGTAGCAACTATTTGTATAAAGATCTTTGAGGTCCTTGAAAGACAACGTCATGAACTCTTAGCAACAGTACAAGTTCCCATAATACATACAAACACATTAAATCTTTCTGAAAATATACACACTTGATTAGAGGTCTTAAAGTGTGGACACTAATTTTTTGGTATAATTTTATTGAGGTATAATTGGAGAACAATAAACTGCACATATTTCAATGTGCAATATGATCACTTTTCATTTATGAGCATACCCATGAAACCATCACTACATTCAAAATAACAAACATTTATATCATCTCCCCAAATTTCTAGTACCCTTTTGTAATCCACTCTCAGCCCCAGGCAACTACTGCTCTATTTCCCATCATTATAGATTAGTGCATGTATCAATAGTTCATTTTTTAAATACCCAAATAGTATTGCATTGTGGACATCCCATAATTTGTTTACCCATTCACCTACTGATGGACATCAGAATTACTTCTAATTTTTGGCTATCAAACAGTATTGCTGTGAACGTCTGTGTTTAAGACTGTGCAAACCGAAGTTTTTCTCTTAGGTAAATACTTAGGACTGGAATGGCTGGATTGTGTGTTTGGTATATATTTAACTTTAAAACACTGCCAAATGTTCTTCAAGGTGATATATCGTCTTACATTCCTACCAGCAGTGCATGAGACTTCCAGTTGTTTAACATCCTTGACAACACTTGGTTAATCTTTTACATTTTAACCAATATATGTAATGGTATCTCACTGTAGTTTTAATTTGTATTTCCCTCATGACTAATGATGCTGAGTATCTTTTCAAGTGCTTATGAGCCTTTCATATATCTTCTTTCCTGCAAGAAACATGAGTGTTCTGCTGATTCAAGAATGTTTTAAAGGTATTTTTGTTCAGATCCTAAGTATATTTGAATATTATCATTATAACCATTTTTTTAGTTGAATACTTTTCTTGTTTCTAATTATTTTTCAGTGGATTTTCTTGGGGTTTCCAGGTATAAAATAATTTCACAAAAATACATAAATAAGCAAATAAACAAAAACCAAAAATTCTTTGCCTTCTCTAAAAAGGAAATTTTGAAGAAAAAAATGTAGGCTGTAGGTCTAGCGGGATTCGCTGGATGAAAGGAAGCCCAGATTAGCTAGGAAGACCTGCTAAGTCCCTCCCAAATTTCAAGTTTAATTTTTTTCTTTTTAAATTAGCTTAGTTTCTGAAGTATATATTTCACCTGGTGCTATTTCCTTTTGTAAACAAATTATTATTTGAGGCGTTCCTTACCCTTGGATCTGATCACCTCTTGATACGGTGACTATCAACACTGAGGACTCTGGAGAGCACAGAGATAACAATGACCCCACATACACAGTGATTCTCCACTGAGGATGATTTTCTCCCTTCGCCCCCTTGAGGTACCTCTGGTAATACTGGAGACATTTTTGACGGTCATGACTGAGGGGAAGTATATTGGTATCTAGTGGGCAAAGGCCGAAGATGCTGTTAAACATCCTACAAAGCACGGGTCAGTCCCTTGAAACAAACACTTATCTGGTCCAAGATGCCAAGAGTGTCAAATCTGAAAAACCCTGACTTAACCTAGCCTATTTTATACAATTTTTTCCATCTTAATACTTTCCGAGTTTGGAGTAGTCTAAGACTAAGAACTAGTGAGATAAGCAGGTCAGAAATTAGGGAATCTCCCTTGTCTGAGGAAAGCGGCTGCATCCTCGGGACCGACTGGGGAGAAAGGGCTTTGGGTGAACGCACTCGGGTGAACGCACTCAGGTGAACGCCCTCAACTTGGCTTCCACGCTTCCTCCAGCCTCCTACTTCTAGGTCCGGGGCCTGAGCCGTGGCCTCCAGCCCAGCCAGCTGTCCCCACAGCCCATGTCCTTCTGTCTTGCCCATTTCTCCTGCCTCATGGGCTCTTGTGCAATTTGGGAGTTTTTCCATAAACTGATGCTTGCATTAGCTTTTAGATTTTTGTTAAAACCTAGGACCTTCCTTTAGCTCTGAACAGCTTTTTCCCTCAATTCCAAATATGTGCCTTTCTAGTTGACCCAAATTTGGGTAGCTTCTCTCCCTCTTTGCTGTTCTACATTCTTAGTCCTATGCTAGCTTTACGTCTCAAATGGGGAAATCTGTCCAATAAAATACAAAATTAAGCATGCTGCTTAAAAAAAAAAAAAAAAAAATTAGGGAATCTCAAGGGTGGGAAAGGGTAGCAAAAAAGTAACCAAAACTGAAATCCAAATTAGAATATTAAATGTTTTCAAAGGTACCTTTTTAACTTCCAGAGCACATTCCATCAATGCTTTCACACTTCCAACTTCACGCAATGTCTTTTTACTATTTACATCTGCTCGCCAAGACAAATTCCTCAAAACACTTGCAATAACCTGCAAATGAAATTAATTTTAGAGTAACTTGAATATAAAATAATTTATAGTTGTTTTGTTTTTAACGCTCGTGGTAAGAGTAGAAATCTACTAGTAATGAAATTCCTCCTAAATGCTAATACAGTGCCAAGAGGAATTCCTACAATATAATTATTTTCCTTTATTCTGGTTTTAATGTAACCACAATTGAAACATGAGACACTAAATACTGAGCCACATTTAAATTAATCCAAATCAGGATATTAACCCACTAATATCCAAGAAAAACATTTGAAATTCTAACTAGTACCTGCTGTAAGTCCTCACTTTCAGATTTTAGTTGGGCCACAAGCGCTCTCATGCAGCCTTTCATAGAGCAGAGTGTAGCCTATAAAATTAGAAATGGAACAGAGGGTCAATAACAAGGCAACCTGAAGCTGTGCTTTATTTTGGACTAATAAACTTCAAATCCAGTTTTAATTGTCTCATTTTAATCACCCTAATATTTTACCCATAGAAGCCCCAGAACCAGATTACAGAAAGAAAGTCTTTTGTGATCTGTTCCTCTCCTAGTAATCTGGAACAATAAAAAGAGTAAATGATAAGAAATGATAAGCAAAGGGTTTTAAAGTAAAGTCTCTTCTTTGCACAGAAGCGATATATATATAACACTCACATCTGTCATCAGAATTTTTAGACCTTTGCTCTCATTCCTGGGAATAGTATTTTAAATGCAATTACATAAACCTACTACTGTGTTCTCTCTTTTGCCTTTGTTTAGGCATAAGACAACCTAATGAGTAAAACTATGCACTGGTGTGTTAAGTTCAGTTTTTTTTTTTTAATCAGTGTTTAATGAGAGTGAACAAACAAAATCAGTGAAAAGTAGTTTGTATGAAACTAACTCATACCAGTGGTATCTTAAGAAATGGATCTTTTTATAAAACATACCTTGTTGGCTACATCTCCAAAAGTCAAGTTTGTCAAAGCCATTCCAGCATACCGTCTTAATGTAATACTGTAGTGGTCATTAGTTAGCCCATACATTTCACAGTCCACTTGCAATAATTCTGCAATGGCCTGTAGTCCCCCTAATTTAAAAAGGGCAAGAGGAAAAAGATAATAATCTAAAATAAAACAAGTGGCACCAAGTTTAAAAATTAATTATTAGGAAAACATCTCAAAGAAGGTGAATATATAGTTTGAATACATCTCTAGAATCACAAGCTACAAAAATTGTTACAAAGAACTTTTGTGTAATACTCAAAGTACAACTGATATCCATTTTCTGCCAGTTTTCTCCACCCTCCAGACCCTTGCCTTACTGAGTGAAGTGAGCATTATACTCTTATTTACTGATACTATGTCTTGTCATTGATGAAGAAGGCTATGTTCTAACACTAGGTCTTCCTGCATGAAGGCAGAAAAAGGTATCTTATTTTTATTATTACAATTTTACAAACATTCTTCAATGTTATACACTATGGCCTAATTAATGTTTTGTCAAATAATTAGCTTTAGGAATCCTGAGACTTTTAAATGAAACTGTGCATGAAGCAAAGCTTATTTTCTTATGAAAAAGAATTATCTGTTCAACTTATTACTAAGTTCTATAAAACCACTTATTTATATATTTTAAAAAATTTCTTACTTTTCTTTGATACAAGTGTGAAATACCAGCTACGCTAGGATTTAGTATTTTCTTTCCCCTTGATTCCCACCAGTAGGTATGCCTGACAATGCCCACAGTGGTCAACACTGAGAAGGCAAGGAGAAATATGAAGGAAAAGGACAGGGAAAGACAGAAAGGAAAGGGTAGTAACAAAACAGAACAAAAAAACCCAAAAAAAACCCAAAAAACAAAGGTAAAGCAAAATGGTGAGCAAGTGAATAAAAATAAAAATGCATATGGAAGCTATTCAAAATATTCATCATTAATATTAATTATCATGGGACTGGGGATATTGTTTTGTCACAGAGAAGTGGCTTAGACAGAAAAAAGGAGGATGAACATAAACAGGAGATTTTTGGAAATTCTAAGTCTAAATAGGTTATCGATTTGGAAGAGGACCTGTACATGTAGTATTTTTGTAAATGATCTGGAAGGGTCAGTATGTAGAGGAATCTGCAAATTTGTAAAACAAAGTTCTAACTTGGGTCAAGAATTCCAAGCCAGGAGAATTAACTGTAGGAAGATTGGTGCAAATCTTTATGACTAGCAGCAATGACAGATGAGTTTGAATGTAGATAAGTGAAAATTAATTTGGTTAAGGAAAACCCAAACCATATTTAGGAAGATTTTCTTCCATCCGCCCATGATAATGGAAAAATACATAGCCAGTGAACACAATACAGTCACTATCTTTAAGGAGCTTATACATTAGAGCAAAAGCAGACCCTGAACAACTAATTTAGGCATAACAGACTGTGTAGAAGCACAGGGAGAAGTAACAGGTGGACTTCACCTAGATTGAGAGTATCAAGAAAAAGGCTGAGGAAATAATGTTTAGGTTAGGAAAGACTTAAAGGATGAGTGAGTATCTAAAACGGGTGGGGCAGGAATAATAGAAAAACATTTTAGGCAGGTGAAACAGTATGTGCAAGAGCCCCTGAGCCTGAAATACACAGCAATAAGGAGAAGGTCTCAAGATGAGGCTACAAAATGGGTAGAGGCCGTATCATGCAAGACTTTCTATGTCACACCAAGGCTTTCCGACAGGGGAAGGAATAATTAAATGTACATTCTAAATAGATTCCTGTGATTGCAGGATGCAGAATGGATAACTGGAAGTGGGGAGCCAAGTAAGACAAAGATCTGCAGAGTAGGAGAGATGATAGTGGCCTGAATTGGGGATGGAAAGGAGAGCAGTGATTTGAGATAAATTTAAGAAGCAGAATTAAAGTACTCGGTTACTAAATGCAGGGGACAAGGAGGGTAGAGTTATGGGATGTCTTCCGAGATTCTGGCCTGAGGAACTGGGCTGTCATGCCATTTTCTGAGAAAAAGAACCCTGGAAGAGACAGAGATGTGGGGCTGAAGGAAATAACCAGTTCAGTTGGGGCAGTTGAGTTAAAAATGTCTAAAAAACCATCTAAGTGAAGATGTCAGATGATGAGTTTGATAATATGTCTAAAACTAAGGAGAGAGAAAGTAGATTAAGATGTAAATCTGCAAAACACTGTAGCAGAAGCCATGGATTGGAGGCTATTGTCTAGAGAGAGACGAAGAAAACCTAGGACAGAGCTTTGAGGAATTCTCACTGTTTAATACTTGAGTAGAAGAGAAGGAGCCAGTGAAAGAACTGAGGTTCTGACTCAGGAAATTGACTTAGGAATGACTGATGATCTAAAGACTGTGGCCCTGTATACTGGTAAGATCACCAAGATGTTGAGCATTACAGAGCAGGCTATTAATACCAAAACAAACATCCTATGCTTTGTGCCTGCGTGGTGTGGTAATACCTGTGATACCTTCTTAAGAAAGGCGAAATGATCTAATAAAGAAGATCTCAAGAAAGTACTAAATGAAGAAATAACTTTTTTTGAATGCAAAAACTAAAACACTTAGGACTTGATTCTGAAAACAAAGATTAAAAAAGGATATGGTCTATATCAACAAAACCATGAAGAAAAAAGAACATTTGATAAAATTTAGGATTCAGATAAAAGAGAGCCTTTTACGACTTCAGGCAAATAAAGAACACTTTCTGTAAATTTTAAGGCAACAAATAAAATTCGTATGTCAAAACTACAAATGGATTCACAAATATATGATGTGAATTCATGACTGATAGAATAAAAAATAGGTTGCCCTTAGAAAAGTTAGGCTGTCTCAAGGTAATGCAAAGATTATAAGCATATTCTTTCACATTTTGCTCAGTGTCTATGTTTAAAAAAAGTGGTCCAGATGGACCAGATATTATCCAATGTGTGATTTCATAACCTGAAAGTTAGGACCAATGGGTTTCAACAGAACCCTTAATTTAGACTTATGTATATAAAAAAGATAACAGAAAGATGACACTTAGTTTTAAAGAGTATATTGTGTTCCTTTTACTTGGGCTAGTTACCATTAGCATGAAATGCCTCATTCTAAAATAAACATTAGAGGCCCAACATAAATATTCTATATATTGGTGTTTCGCAAAATTTACTGATCATAAGAATCACCTGGGCCACTAATTAAATGATTCCTAGGTAACCCTCTGGAGATTCTGCTTTATTAAGCCTGCCTGCTACAGGGCCAGAGAATCTTTATGGTTTGACAAATATCTCTGTGATTATTATGATCTAGCTTGGAAATACTAATACAAATAAATCACGAGTTCCTTGAAAATCAGAACCATATCTTTACCATTTTTACAGGCACAGTTTCCGGGACACAGCTAGGACTTAATCAATGTCTACACCACTGATAGCATAGCCTAAAACCTGCAATTCTAACAGGTACAAACCTAAATGACCTTGAAAAGTTGTAGAATCCTCTTGTATGTACAAATGACAGTCCCAGCTGACTGGGTTTAGGAATTTCCCTTCATCTGTTTGGGACTTTATTCCTCCTTACCCCTCACTGTCAGATACCTTGTGCTTCCTTACTCCATCTCCCCATAATTCACAAACCTTGATTTCTCTTTTGTTTTGTGCAAATTTAGAGGCTAGGAATGAGAAGGAAGTAATCCCCTGTGGCTCTGTCCCCAACAGTCACACCCCCAGAGGCCCCATCCTGCTCCTCACCTGAAAGCCCCTGCCCTAGCTCCTGTGATGAAATGCCCCGGGTAGCCTTCCTACCTGAAGAAGGAAGAGGAACAAATACTGAGTCTAGGTTTTACTTTGAAATTCAGATGATTAATGTGTCAGTCCTAGTCTACATTTCATTGGAACACAGGGACATTTTCAGAAAAACCTTTGCAGTAGTTTAAAATTGGATTAGTTTTCTTGTTTATTCAAGATTTTTATCCGCTTCCCATTATTACTAGCATTAAAAAAAAACAAACATAAAATTTTCACAAATGCTGAGACTACTGAGGAGGGGCGAACCCGTAAGATCACAATCAGTTCCATAGGAGGCTGGGGGTGGGGGAAGGAAAGAGAATCAGATGGGCCAACTGCAAGGGCCTATGGGAAGAAAAGCATGGCTGGAGGGCAGGCCTGAGATCACAAAGTACACAGCCCCCCAAAGTGATGACTCTGAAGGAGACAACACTCATTTTTGGCCGTGCAGGTTCTCTGTGTTTAAGAGTCTCATGATTTTGTCACTTTTAAGATAAATGATGAATGACAATGATGAGGGTGGTAGGAATATAAAGTGGGGGCTGGGATGTAATGTAAAATAAACAGCACAAAAAGCAAGGGCACAGCTACACTAAGATGGGAACTCAGTGTATGGTTCTTGCTTGTGGCACAACTAGACAGATCCAGTTCACATGAGATGGCTCAGCATGATGCAATTATAAATACCACATGTGCAAAATGAACCTAGAAATCAAAGAAAAACTGTTACACGACAAATGGGGTGCACAAAAATGCAGGTTATAAAAGGTTTAGAGTGTGTGAAAACACATACATAAAAGAGCAATCCTTCCAAAATTAGTGGAATATTTCTAACTTGTTACAGCAAATGCTTTTCTTCATTAACCAGTTTCAAAGATATCATGCCGCTTATTATGAAAATCCAGTAAGTACTGATAACCATGAACAGAAATGAGAATCTTAATAATAATTTCTCCTGGTATCCCTCAGAAGTGACTGAGTTCAAGAACAATCACATAGCTCCGCATTTCAAAATTATTTAAATTACCCTCCCCATTAACTATTACAGTGTCTACTGTGGCAACAGGGGGAAGGAGTGGCCCACTTAGTAATTTTTCTAATTGTTGGCTAAGATTTTGAAAAGCCAAGTTAGTTTATACAGGGTAGCAGTTTCTATCATTAAGAACCTTTTCTCCTCTGGAAACCAGAGCATAATGATTTGCTACAATGAGGAAGCAGGTGGTAACAGAAATTAGTGGCCTTATATCCAATTCAATGATGATGAAAAATATTCAGTACTCTTCTATGGCATTAAGAAACATTTTTATCTTACCAAGTTCATTCATCGCATGTCTATGCTCTTCATCAAATGAAAGTTTCATTAGAACACACACAGCAGGACAGATCTGATGTTCAACAGGAGCTGGCACTGGAAAATAAAATTGACATAAACCATAATGCTTTGTTTTTTCAAAAGCACCAATGTTTATTATACTTAAAAAAAAAAAAAAAGCAGGGTTCACTAATATATCCCTAATGCTTAGTAGTTTAGTAGATCAACAAATAAATACTACCAACATGGAAAAGAAAATATGAGAAAAGGGCTTTTCTTGGTTCCAGAAAAATGTTTACTACTTATCTGCCTTTAACTAACTGTCAGAATAAATTCCTTGCAGGTTTATACTATAATTAAATAATTTAAAATTATGTTCAATATGTAAAAGAATAAAAACACTTTGGTATAGAGCTATTTTGTTATGATTTCTATTTAAACTATTGCCACGAGTGTGGGTTAAAAGCACTTATTTGTGTACAAATATAGTAAAGAAATCTAGCACAAACCTGTGGAGAAAGCTTACTATATAGACGGACAGTAAACAAGAATCTAAAGAAGAGGTGTCCAAGGACATTTACCTCCACATTTAATACCAGGCACAGTTTCAAAGCTCATTATTTGAAATAAAAATTTAAAAAGTCTATTTTTCACAAGTAATATTTATTTTATTTAACACTTTGAGAACAGTTATTAAGATCACAAAATACAAGTTATTATGTAATTGTGAATACCCACAGAAAAAAATCCAGAAAGACAATGTTCTCTCATTAAACTATCTTATTAGTTTTCTTCATCCCTAGGACAAAAAGATATAAAGGACTATTTCTGTTATTTTCTTTTTCTGGAAAATTGGTAAATTTTAAATAAATTCACCTTTATACCTAAGCTAAAAAAATCTGCTAAAGCTTCCTAGAAGGTATTCTTACCATCATCCCTTCTACTGCTCCCTGAATCAACAGGTTGATACAATTGTCCCCTGTCCTCGGTGTGCGTGTGTGTTTTCTTATCAGGTAAAAAGGAAGGTCTTACCTTATATACTTACTGCCTTTGGTTCTTGCTACGGGAATGAAGTAAGTTATGTCCCCAAGGGTCCCAATTCCTAACTTCCCTGCTCCTGATGGAGAGGGGTTGGTAGCCCAGGGTTTCTCCCTCAGCAAAGAGCTGGGTGGCTGATCACTCCCAGCAACTGGGACCCATCGCCTGAAGCAGGAAGGTGCAGCGGGAAGAGCACTGGGTTGACAGAAGATCTGGCCTCTGTTCCTGGCTCTACCACTTACTAGTTATAAGGCTAACAGGCAAGCCTTTTAGCATCTCTGAGCCTCAGTTTCTTCATCTGTAAAATGGAGATGATAATACCTTCCCTTCCTACTTCAGGAGGATGTTGTGAGGCTCAAATAACAACAGATATAACACAGCTCTGTATCCACTGACTAGAGTGTCGTGCAAATGTTAAGATTATGGCTTGGTCACTAACAGTTGAAGGAACTAGTCACTTTCTTGAGCTTGATCTATAAAAAGGAAGGGAAGGAAACATAATTGCTCAAGTTCTTTCTAAATCTACTACACCATGACTATAACTCTCTCTTGATCTCTTGTTCTTTTTTGGTTGCATATACTGCATGTAATGTTTTCCTTTACTATTTTTTTTCTAGAAAAATACAGACTTAAGTTTTAAACTATGTTAGCAGTGTAGATGGCTACTATAAATTTCCCATTCCTACTCATAAAGACAACATACTAACTAAAAAAGTTTTCATTTAAAAAAGGTTTACATTTGCTTTGTAACATGCACTACAGGGAACATACTTGGATTTTTGTCCTGGTCCATGCCTTGTTCATGGGCTTCCTGCCACTCCCAACAGGTTTCACAGTAAGCTCGTATCTGTTCCAAAAGATGAAGGACTCGGATTTCACGCCTGCCTCTCTTGTCATCAGGCTGTGAGTGAATGATGTTGTGAAGTGCTGCACTGGCCCTGGCCCGAGCCTCTTTACTGCCCCGGGAATTTCCCAACAACACAGAGTCTTTGTCATTGCCATGTAAAAGCTGGATGAGGAGAGGAAGACATCCAGACTGTCGCATGGATATACAGCTGTCTTGGGAGCTAGACATAGCTAGCAAAGTTCGCGACATATCATCCTTATCATGAGTACCAAGCATTGACAACAATGAATACACCATTTCCACCTGTGGGCCAAATGAGTTTAGAAACAAAATTATGATTTTAATATCCAAACGCTAACACCAATGATGTGATGAATGGGATACTTATTGTAACTCATTAAAAAGGAAAACAAAACTCAAAACCCCTTTCTAGGATGAGTAATGAGCATTATGTATTTTGAAATCCATATAATCACCACCAATTTGTTTATATGAGTAAACAGAAGTAGTGGTGGCATATAGTGTTGAAAGAGAAAGTAGGTTCTCACATACTTAAATTGCTGTTTGGATCAGCTGGTTATAGTGAATGACAACTGACTGCACACACACACACACACACACAAAATGAGGAATGTGGTTTATTTAAATATTTTACACAATTTAAAAATTTTACTTCTTTTAATTTACAACTATAATCAATAAATAGAAAACACTTTTCAACAATTATTATGTACTAAGTACTAGTTCTCAACAATCACTAACCCTTACCAGATTATAATATTGTTAAAGTGTATGATTTCTCCCTTAAACATATAAAAATATTTTTGTCATAAAAAGAATGCCATGATCACATAGGGAGTATGAGGATTCTTAATCAATTTTCTTTTTTTTAAAGCATCCGGTAAGCATCAGTTACTCTCTGATAATAAATTCTAAAGGTTTACTCAGAAGCAGATTAGAAACTGGAAACAGTATCCAGTTATCCTGGACTGTAATTAGCCTCATTTCAAAGCCAGAGCGATTACATAAAAGTGGAGGCTATTATATAAAGAATGTATCATCGCTATAAATCAGTGGTTCTCAATCAGGGGTGATTCTGGCCCTCCCAGGACACAACTGTGAGAGGAAGTGCAATGGGCATCTACTAGGTAAAGACCAGGGATACTGCTAAACATCCTACAATAAAGAATTATCCAGTCAAGAATGCTGAGGCTGAGAAACTCTAAATAAATACACACTACTCCTAGATATAATGTTTTGGGAAAGTAGTATAGAACTGTGGATAAATTGGGCTTTCAAATTCTGGCTCCACCACTTATGAATGAACTGGGTGACACCACCACATTATTTGATTTCTCTAAGTCCCAGTTTTCTCAGTTGGAAAATGGAGAAATTTACCTAACAAGGTTTTCTCTGTGAAGATTAAATGAAATAATACATGTGTAGGATAGTAGCTAGCATTCAAAAATATAGTAAGGTCTTACTATTATCGTTCACAAGTCACTTCAAAAGGCAATGGTATTCTAGCCGCCAGTTTTCATGCAATAGTACTGGTGAATATTAGATTTTCTTTATAGTAAGAACTACACATTGATGTTGGACAGACCTGGGGTTGAAGTCCAATTTAAATATGCAACAGCTGCCTGAAACTTTTTTGCTTCGGTTTTCTCTTTTAAAAAAGAGGGACAAGAATACTTCACAGTGTTTTTGAGAAGATCAGAGAAAACGTACACACAACTTCTAGCACAGTTGTTGGCATATCAGATGTTCCAATTAGCAGCTATTGTGAGTTATTAAAAGGATTAAGTCTCATATTAACAATATCGTTGATTATTCTAAATTCATTTCTTAAATCATATTAGTTATTTCAGTAAAGCTTTTCATAAGAGCCATTATTTTGTTAAAGTAAAGAAAGAGTAGGTAGAGTATGCTGTGAAAACAGTTAATGGGATTATTTAGATTTAACTAAAAATACATTGTTTAGTAATATTAGAATGTCCTCTTTGTCAATATAGTATTAAAGACTCTGGCTTTAAAACAACAATAAAATAATTATTATTTTCTTAAACATACCATTCTCAAGTCCTAAAATATTTGCTAATATCCGACAGACTAAGAAAACTCACTTATCAGCACTGGGTAACATTTCACTTCAGTAATTTTTCCATCCACTTAAATAAATTTATTAAACACTCATTATGTGCAGGCTCTTGTGCTAGATGCTGCAGAAGATTAAAAAAAAAAAGTCCCTATTCCCACAGAGAATTTCATGCAAATTGCAGTGACTCAAAGGAGGTAGACAGACCGCATGACTGGGAATCAGAAAATGTTTTGGAAAGAAGTAAAGCCCAAGCAGAGTGCCAAGGGCTGACTTGGATTCTAACAGCCATTTTGGGGTGGGGTAGAAAAGGGAGGAGGTGCCACGGCAGGCAAGGCATGGAGTCAGAAAGTCCCAGGGAGTACTTAGGAAGCAGCAAGTTAAGTAAGCCAGAGTGGCTGGAGCTTAGGATACTTGTAGAGAAGTAGATGATAAGGCTGAGAAAGAATAAAAAAGTAGCTAAACTGGCACTTTTTATAATCCTCATTTTTCTTTTGTACTCTTTTGTATAAAGATGTTTCTTTAAGAGACTGTGGTGATGGAACCAGAATTCTCCTCTAGTTGAATTTAAAAGATGAATGAAGAATGTTTTAGCAAAGCACTCTCAGTATTAGTGACCAGAGTTTATAATCTTCTGTTACCTTGGTTCCCAGATGACTTGTCAACCTTCGAGGAGCAGAGTGTGTGCTACTAGAACTCAAAACACTGGCTGTTTCATGATCCATTCGTGTAGTTGAACCCTAGAAATTAAGCAAATTATGGACAGTATAATTTAGATTATAGATACCAAATGAACTGTCTTTAGGGTAAATAGCTAAATACATCATGGAAAGTGTGGACACTTTAACGGCTCAAGATGAGTATTTTTACCTGTGAACTTAAGTAGATTTTAAAGAAAAACTGAAGAAAAGATTTGTTGCAAAATACAGTGTGGAAATAACCAAACATGGAAGAAATTCTAAGAGTGGTATTTTTTTCACAGATCAAAAGACATGAAACCACATTCAGTTAAAGATAAATTTATTGCTAGAAAGCTTTATTAATTGTTGAAATGCTCTAAATTACCACAAAACTTGGAATTTGGTACAGTCCATGTTCTCCAGGAACTCACGGCACAGAGAGGACTGCTTAAAACTTCATTAGAGAAAGACATGGAAAAATAAATAGTTGCACTGTGATATGACAACCATCATAGTAGAAAAAATGTATAAAATACTGAAGGAACAAATAAAATATTGAAGTAAAACAGGAAGAAACAATTACTTGCTATAAGGAACTATTAAAGTCTGCATAAAATAAGTAACATTTAAGGTAGGCCTTGAATTCTGAGGTAGAAGACAAATGCAAGTCTGTATAAAAGTATAAATATGGAGAGCATGGGGTGTTTGGTTGATGTGGACAGAACACAACGTGTATGGTGGGAAATAAAGGTTGGGTTAAATTATTAAGTGTCTCAGGAGTCATGAGTCAAGCTGTGGATGTTATAGACCAACTAGACATTCGGCAGGAGGATGGCACAGCCAGAATTCTATCCTTATTTATTTTTTAAGTTTTATTTTGTAATCCCTATACCCAACATGGGGCTTGAACTCATGACCCTGACTGAGATCAAGAGTTGCATGCTCTTCTGACTGAGCCAGCCAGGCACCCCCAGAATTACATCTTTAAAAGAGTATAAAAGACAGGATAGAGAGATCACAGGTGGGAAATCAGGAAAAGAGTACTTCAACAGCTGAGTGGTCATGAGGGCGCAAAGTAAGGAAGTGAGAATAGGGAGGTGAGGGTACCCTGTATTTAGAGGACAGAATCAATTGGTTTGCTAACTGACTAGATGTGATTAAAGAGATGCTGGGAACCAAGGACAACTTGGAGGCGCTGAGCTTGGATAAATGGGCTGATAGTGCAGGCAGTGTTAAAACATGAAAGCCAGGAAGAGATAATGGGTTTCACTTGTGGGACCTGAGATCACCATTTAATATACTGGCATATAGTAAAAATGCTCATTGGGCATCTGAAAACACACAATGCAACTCTGAACAGGAGTAGGGGCTACAGATAAATATGTGGGACCCATCAAAATATTGGCTATAGCTAAAGCCATTCATTATTAAGAATAATGATTATAAGAATAATATCCAATTAGAAAGCAGTATTGGCAGGTATTCTGTTACAGTTCTTAATCTTTCAAAAGGAAAAGCTAGAATATAAACTCTTCGAGGGCAGAAACTTTATTCTGTTCACTGTTGTATTCTCAGTACCAAGCGTAGTTTTAAGTTCATAGCAGGTATCCACAAAATATTTGTTATGAACGAAAGAGGAGCTAGTAGTAAAATCTGTAAGACTATCTGGGCAGAGGACACCTTTGCTGGTTCTTTCACATATAGATGCTCTCACTAATTGGAAAAGGGGTTATGGCAAAGGGGTGTTTTCAACATGATGGGAAAAACAAGTTTGAGGATTGTGAGTTGTTTATCTCCACTCTGGAGGGTACAATGAGTTGGAATAAGTCACTATCTCTGGATGTACCCCATATCCTTAAATTTTGGAACCAACAGACCTTGTAATTTCCTTTGTGCATTAGCCACAGGGCAGCCCAACGAGGTAGAAGCATTAAGCAAAGGTAAAAAAGAATACGTGGGGGTAGGAGGGGGGATAAAACTGCAAATAAATTTAGACATAAAGAGCTTATTCTGGTTGTAATAAGGAGGATGGATTTGAGGAACCAAGATTCAGGATACAGAATAGTCGGGGTTTTCTTTTTAAGTAAATTCAGGCAAGGTGCTTTTCTTGGTCTATGGGAGAAGGTGAAGGAAACATACTCTCTCTGAGGATATCTGAGCGTTTATGGTAGGTAGGCTGTAAGACAACCCCAGTGATCCTGACTGTCATGTCCTTATGTAATGTAATCCCCTCATTTTGAGTATGGGCTGGATTTAGGGACTGGATTCCAATGAAAAGAATGCCACAGAGGTGATAAGAAGTCATTTTCTTTTCTTTTTTTTTTTAAAGATTTTATTTATTTATTTGACAGAGAGAGAGATCACAAGTAGGCAGAGAGGCAGGCAGAGAGAGAAGGGGAAGCAGGCTCCCGATGCGATGTGGTGCTCGATCCCCGGACCCTAAGATCATGACCTGAGCTGAAGGCAGAGGCTTAACCCATTGAGCCACCCAGGCGCCCCAAGAAGTCACTTTCAAGATAAGGTTACAAAGACTGTGGCTCCACCGGTGTTCTCTCTGAGAGAAGCCAGCTACTATGTTGTAAACTGCTCTATGGCCAGGCCCAGGTGGCAAGGAACTGATTTCTCTGGCCAACAGTCAGTGAGGACATGAGGTCTGCCAATAACCATGCGGGTGAGCTTAGAAGCACACCTTCCCCTAGTCAGGCCTTAAAATGACTGTGGTCCCAGCCAACGCTATGACTATAGCCCTATGAGAGACCCTGAATCAGAGGCACTCAACTAGGCTGCAGCAAGATTCCTGACCTACAGAAACAATAATAAATATTTGCTGTTTTAAGCTGCTACATTTGTTAAGTAGCAACAGATAACTAACACACTCTTTGAAACAAAAGAGAAACAAGGGGCTAAATTATGAAACAAGGGAAAACCTATTTCCAACAATAAAACATGTTCCTGATATTCATTTCAGTGTAGACATCAAATTATCTTTAAGCTTCAATCTTAGTATCTTCCTGTACTGAAAGAAATCAGCTCCTTGATTTTGGGACACTTCTTCTCCAAATCTATCTAGCTAGAAACTCAGATGCATTTTTTTTTTTTTAAGATTTTATTTATTTGAGAGAGAAAGAGCGAGAGAGAGCATGAGAAGAGGGAGAGTCAGAGGGAGAAGCAGACTCCCACTGAGCAGGGAGCCCGATGTGGGACTCGATCCTGGCACTCCAGGATCATGACCTGAGCTGAAGGCAGTCGCTTAACCAACTGAGCCACCCAGGCACCCTTTCAGATGCATTTATTATAATGAGAAACCAAGAAAACATTCCCATACCTACACGACCTATAGAACTTGGGCCTTGAGAAACTTTCCTGGGCCCTTTTATTACGACTAGACCTGTGCCAACATCTTTCAGAAGGACTTAGAGAAATGATAACCCACAAGAAATGGTAACTTCCTAAGAAGTGTTTTCTACCCAACTCATGAGTAAATTCTGAAGAAACTGAGTGTGATTAACTTTCTCACACAAACTCAAGACCTGTTAAAGCAGTCATGTTGCACATATCTCTGGAATTGGCCTTGTTTGCTGTTCGAAGATACAAGAGCATGGAATCTGGATTTCCCAAGGAAGGTTGGATAGGAAAGAAAACTGGGGGGGGGTGGGGGGGGAGGGAGCATGTTCTCAACTCTCAGCCCTAAAGTGTGTGAGCCCTTCCCTGCCCCCATTTTCTTTCCTATCCAATCTTCCTTGGGGAATCCAGACACCATGCTGCATGAATCCTCAACTTTTCACTTACTGCTTGTGTTACTCCTGGCCTTACCCCAAACCTGGCTCTCATGAGAAATCCCTTCTCCCTCCAGCCTTGTCTCCTATGAGCCATGTACTTCGCAGAGTCAGGAGGCAGCGTAAGTCTATGTTTTCCTCACTCTTTAAATCATTTTGAAACCCTGTAACATCCAAATCTCTGTGTGTTATAATCACCTTTTCTCCTTTTTCCAGTGCTGTTGTAATTCCTGACCTCCTAATTACTCTATCCAATTATTACTCTGGTACAAGGGTCACTGACTTCCTTCTACTTTAACTACTGCATCATTCTCCATAACTTCAACATCCATGCACATACCCCATTCAAAACCTTGGCCCCTCAGTTCTCTGATATCATCTTCAATGACATTTTTCTTCTCTACTGCATTTTAGCCACTGACATCAATGATTCTGTCCTGGACTATTTTCATTACCCCAAAATGCACCATCTCTCAATAACACATTTAGTTATCCTGTTGTAGCCCTGAGAGCCTATTCTTCTAGCAATCTTCTTTAACCCTTCCCAAGAAAGCTTCTTCAAAATGACTGGAATAGCAAGTGCATGGATCTCTCTACATATTCCAGCTTGAATTTCTGGCAGTATATCACTTCCATTGATTCTCTTGCTAGTTTTCAATAGCTTTACTCCATGGTTATTCCATGGTTTGCTACCAAATCAACAAAATAACCTGCCACCATATCCATCTCCACCTTCTGCTGTTGCATCAGAGACACCTCTTCTATCCATGGCCCACCCCTTCATGTGTGCTCTGGATCCCTTCCCTCTACTGATTTCTTCCCATTGTCATTCAAGCATACTCATCTTTTCTATCTTAAAAAAATAAAACAATCTGCAAATTTTCTCTTGAATCTGTATTCTGCATTAGTTAATGGCTTTTGAGTTAGCTAGAATAACTCTCTTCTACTTTTTTTTTTTTTAAGATTTTATTTTTAAGTCATCTCTACATCCAATGTGGAGCTCAAACTCAACCCTGAGACCAAGAGTCGCACACTCTACTAAGTCCACCTGGCACCCTGATCTCTTCTACTTTTTAACCTTTTAAAGCTTCAGTTCACTTCAAAATAATACAGTAGGGAAGAAAGCCAATTAAATTGCTCTTGCTAAGATCAACACTGAATTCTTTTTTTTGGTAAAACCCAATGCAGATTTTTTAGTTCGTATGGTCAATGGTGAATAATGTTAACTGTTTCCTCTTTTTTGGAACAATGTGATTCCCTTGCTTTAGGATGTTAGCCCAGGTCTGCATCTTCTCACTCTATAATCATGGAGGATGTAAAAATCTTCCATACGTTGAGTTATCGCATTCGCCACCCTTTCCTTCAATTCCAAACTCAAATATCTAACAGCCTACCTGACATTTCTACTTCAATGTCTCATATTTAACACCTTCAAACTTAACCTTAATTTTAACATTTTTGAAACTAGATTATTTTCCTCCACAAGCCTCCTCCTCATTAGAGTTGACACTGAATTATATCACCATCCTCCTAGCTGCCTGTGAAAAAAACTGGAAGTCATTCTTGACTTCTTTCCCCTTTCCCCTTATCTGTCATATCCAACACCAAATCTTATTTCTAAGGTTATTTCTAACCTTATTTCCTAAATATTCTCAGATACTCAGATATCTACCAACTAACTGAATCTCTCAAATCTATCAATTGTTCCCTAATCCTAAGGCCATCATCATCTTTCATCTAGATATGGTACCTAATTTACCCAATCATTTTTGAAGTGTCATAATAAATTCATTTATAACTTTCTCTAGGACCAACATCATCCTAACACTAGTTAAGTGCTTTGAATATGTGTTCCTGTAACACTATGTACTTGCCCTCTCATAATACTTAACACACTTTGTGGAAACTGTTCATCTGTCTTACTTCTAGATTGTAAGTTTCTTAAGGAAAAGGTGGCACGTACCTAGCTCACGCCCATATCCTGGGATTGAGAACAGTCTTGGCATAATGCAGATGCTTAGTAAACAGATGCTGAACACTGATGAATGAATTTTATGTTATCTTTCAGGGGAAAGGAGTAGGGGAAAAGGTGAACAGTAAAGTGAAAAATGGGCTGGGGAACACGGAGGTGGGGATAAGATGAATGGCTGGAGGGGACCCTTCCAAGTAACTATAATTTCTTTTAATCACTACATATAAGAATCAAGCATCTCTTTATTTTCTGCTTTCTCTTATTCATCCTTCAATAGCCACTGCCAATAGAGACAGGCACTCAAAAGTTCACTGAGAGGGCCTAGAAGAGCTATGCCTGACAGCTGCACTTAATAGAATTGGGATACAGTCAATTTCCTCATGGGGAAGCCCTCTTCTCTCTTCTTGCTTACTCACTTTAGAAAGTGACTCCAGAGTTTCTATTTCACAAGCAGCAGGAGTCTCTAAGTCACTTGAAACCTGGCCTGAAGAAGACATGAACAGACACTTCTCCAAAGAAGACATACAAATGGCTAACAGACACATGAAGAAATGTTCATCATCATGAGCCATCAGGGAGATTCAAATCAAAACCACACTGAGATACCACCTTACACCAGTTAGAATGGCCAAAATCAACAAGACAGTAAACAACAAATGTTGGAGAGGATGTGGAGAAAGGGGAACCCTCTTCCACTGTTGGTGGGAATGCAAGTTGGTGCAGCCACTTTGGAAAACAGTGTGGAGATTCCTCAAGAAATTAAAA
>CM052895.1:75003005-75017158 GCA_028534135.1 Potos flavus | reverse complement strand
AAAAAAAAAAAAAAGAAACCTGGCCTGAGGGGAGGAAGAAGCAAGCACTTACCCCCTTTTTCCTCCTATACAAATTGTACGTGGAAGTAATCAAATAGTACACAAGAATTCCTCCTTATAGAAGTTTCCCAGCTAATTTCATATCCCCTAAAGAATTAATGAAGCTGAGCATAAGGTATCAGTTACTGTTAATATCATGAAAAGACAACCAGACAATCATTAAGATTGAAGACCAGAAAAACACAATGCTACTCTCAAAAGACTTGCAAAAACAAAACAAAACAAAACAAAAAAACAAGAATTGAAAATCCGAAGCTGATCAAATCTCTAGATCCAAATACCAATTTATAGGAAATATAGAGGACAGAGAGGAATGTCAAACTACACACCATGGAGATGTTATCAGCAAAATCCAGACTATGGAAAACTGTATAAAACAAACAACTTTGAAAAAAAAAAAATAAAACAAACAACTTTGGTTCTTCAACAAATAAACATCCAGAAAACAAGGAACCTATTAAAAGATTAAAAGAAACTTTGGAGGGGCGCCTGGGTGGCTCAGTCGGTTAAGTGTCTGCCTTCAGCTCAGGTCATGATCCCAGGGTTCTGGGATCGAGTCCCGCATCAGGCTCCCTGGTCAGCGGGGAGCCTGATTCTTCCTCTCCGTCCCCTTACTTGTGATTCCTTGCTCTTTCTCTCTCTCTATGTGTGTTTGTGTCAAATAAATAGGTGAAATCTTTAAAAAAAAAAAAAAAATTTGGAGACTTATTAACTAATCCCAAAGCATGAACCTTACCTGAAAAGAGTCAAATAAACTATGAAAAATTATGACATTTATGAAACAATTGCAAATCTGAATACTGACTAGATATCGATGCTATTATTGTTGGTTCGTTTGGGAGTGTGTAATAATGGCGGTATAGTTATATACTTTCAGTCCTTTTTTTTTTTTTTTTTAAGTAAGCACTAAACCCAATGTGGGGCTTGAAGTCACAACCCTGAGATCAAGAGTTGGATGCTCTACCAGCTGAGGCAGCCAGGTGCCCCCCTGCCCCCAAATAGTTAGTGAAGTATTTATGGAAGAAATGATGATGTTGGATCTTCTTCAAAAATAAAATGGGAGGGCAAAGTGGAATAGGGTACATGTGGATTACTATATTGTTTTATTTGCCTCTGTATTTATTTGAAATTTTCCATAGTAAAAAAGTTTTAAAATGCTTATTAGCAGAAAAGCATTCTCTTATCATTTCATTTCTTTCCTACTCTTGGCTGAACTTCATCACTACTTACTGGCTATCACTAGAGATCTGGTTCTAAACTTTAAATAGAAAAGCTGAGAACCAATTCATAAATGAATTACACACGTAGTTATATACTAAGCAAGCAGGGCTCTGACCTGTATAATTTACTTCCAGCTTTCTCTTTCCATTTAACTTCCAGGGGAGATTAATCACAGATCAAGAAACACTACTTCTAGAAGGGATGCCAGATATTCCTTCCAACCAACATATATTTACTGTTATCCACTATTTACCAGGGACTGTGAGGATATAAAAATGGACAAAACTAGATAAAATCTCTTCCCTTCTGGAGCTTACAGTCTAGTGGGGGAAATCAGTAGTAATCATATAATCATGCAAATCAATGTAAAACTGCAAATCTGATAGTCTTCAAAGGAGAGGAATGTTCCAGGACAGCCTATAACAATGGGATTTGAAATGCTCAAGCCCCTTGGGAAAGTCATGCTTAGTGCAAAGACACATGAACTGATGTTAATGGAGTGAAATGGGATGAGAAGAGCACTGTAAAGAAGGGGTACAGATTACATAGATGCTGCGGAAAAAGAAGACCCAATAAATACGAGGTACAGAAAGGCCAGGTGGCTGAAGTAGTGAGAGCAAAGTGTGACGTAAAGCTGATGAGTTAGGCAGGAGCCAGGTTATATAGGTCATAATACAGAGATATCTTATTCTAAGAACCAAGGGAAGCCAATAAAGGATTTTAAAGAGGGTGATTTACTCTTTGCAAAGATCATTCTGGCAGAGTGGATGGGGGAGGAAACCAGGTGAGAAAGGGTTTACAATGAACTTGCACGCAGTGGTAATGATAAATGCACCAGGATAGGAGCTTTGCTGGATCATGTTCCTTTAATCCTAAGAAAAGTCACAGACTGATTTTCATTTTCAGTTATTGTCAATGGCTTTTATTTCTGGAGCAAATAATAAAATAAAACAAATGAACAAATCTCAAGAGGTTATCATATGTATAGATCCTATTAAGATAGTTTAAAGGAATCTTCGCTAATTGAATCACAGTCCCACAGGTATGTATCACTTGGCTACATCAGGATTTGAAGCAGCTGTAGTATTGTTTTAAACAGTGACTAAAAGTAACCAAATAAATGGCATTATTAGTATTAGTGCCATACAAACACCGATTTGGTGGCAAGGTCTATGGCTAATATTGCTAAATGAATGTGCTTGTCATGTTTACCACTGAATCTATAGAACTATCAAATTCACCATTTGCAGAATGAATGAATACTTGCCTCTGATTCACTATTTTTAATAGCTCTCATGCTCATTAAAAAAAATTCAAACAATACATAAAAATGTAAATATGAAAGTAAAACAACATAAATCCCCAAACGTGGAGATATCATTGGTAACATTTTGAACAACATTCCTCCAGACATTTCTCTATGCATGTACACATGTATACATATGTGTAATATGAAAGAATATTTGTTTTAAAGAAAATATGTTATATAATTATTTTTCTAAGTTAATAGCATTATTAATACTCAGCAAGCATTTAAACACTTACTATGCTAGTTGTTTGGGGTACAATGGTGAGCAATGGCAATATAGTTCAGCTTAAAGGATTTTTTTTTTATTTTTTTTTTTTAAGATTTTATTTATTTATTTGAGAGAGAGAGAGAGAGCATGAGAGGGGAAAAGGTCAGAGGGAGAAGCAGACACCTCGTGGAGCTGGGAGCCTGATGAGGGACCCGATCCCGGGACTCCGGGATCATGACCTGAGCCGAAGGCAGTCGATTAACCAACTGAGCCACCCAGGAGCCCAGGATTTTTTTTTTTAAGTAGACTCCACACCCAGTGTGGAGTCCAACATGGGGCTTGAACTCACGATCCCAAGATCAAGAAGTAAGCTGAGATCAAGAGTCGGATGCTTAACTGACTGAGTCACCCAGGTGCCCCCAGCATAAAGGATTTTAAAAGGAAGACAATTAAACCTACAATTAATTGTGTTAAATTCTATGAGAACAGAAATAGAGAGTACCCGAGAGCACTTTATCAGTTCTAGGGAGGAGGGAACAAGGAGAATGTCCTAGAAGAAGTGTCATTTAAACTGAGGGGGAAGGATGGGTAGAACACTACAAGTGAATGAAACAAAGGAAAGTTCTAGGCAGTGAACATCATGTGGAAAGCCTGGACATATTCAAGGATCTGAAGAAGCTGAAGTTGAGGGAGTATGGAGAAATGGTGGCAAACCGTCAGAGATAATGCTGAAAGAGCAGGCAACCAAGAATCTAGATTGTATTCTATGGGCAGTGGGGTAGTCACTGAAAGGTTTAAACAAATAAGTGATAATGGCGTTTTGGAAGGATCCTTCTGATTATAATATGAAAAATATACTAGAAAAGGCAAGGCTGAAATAAAAGTTAGATCTCTATACAAGCAGAGATATAATTTATCATTTCTAACATTTGTATGAGTGTACCATGTAGGTTCTGTGAGGCCTGGGACTATCTGTCCTTTTCAATTCTCCATCTCCAGAGTCTAATACAGCATCTAGCACATAATATTTATTAACTTAAAAAATACTTATTATTAGCTAGTAATAATATATTATATTATATTATATATATATTATATTATATTATAATATTAACTTAAAAAATACTTATTATTAGCTAGTAATAACAATAAGCTATTATGTTTAATGAGTATCTACTATACACCAAGAACTGTATTCAGTGCATATCGCATTTAGTTCTCACAACTATACCATCTTATTTTGCTAAAGAACAAACACTAAGGCTCAGAGTTTATATTTGTCCAAGATTAGTTTCTTAGCTAGTTAGCAGGGGAGTAGGATTAATCCCGGGTCTGCTGACTCCAGAGCCACTTAACCACTTATCCAACTCAAATGACTAATAATTTAATCAATTACTCATTAATATACATTCAAGTTATTTGTAATTTCTGCTATTAAAAATAATACGATGAATCTCTTCAAACATGTCTGAACACTCTTCATCTATTACCACACAGCATAAAATCTTAGATATTGCATGATGAGCCACAGGGCAGGTACAGCTATAAATTTAGATACTTATCATAAAGTTGCTCTTCAGAAAGGTGGTTCCATTTCATACATAAAAGCAGAAGATAACAATGCCTGTCAACCTACCATTACCAATACCGAATGTTACTGATCTCTGCTTACCCCATGGCATCCAAAAAGAAAAAAAAAAAAAAAAAACAACGAAAAGCCTCATTTGGTTATAGTTTACATTTACAAATCATTACTAACAAAACTATCACCTTTACATATGTTTAAAAGTCATTTTATTTTTCCTTTTAGTTCCTGTTCTTGTCATGTCATTTGTTTATGTTTTAATGATTTTTAGTTAATTTATACTCTTCATGTATTTGGAAATGCAACTTTTTCCATATTATAAATATCTGTAAATAATGAGATCTTAATGCTTGTTTGTCTTGTAACCTTGCCATGATTTTAGAGTGTACTTAAGTTCTACATTTTTATGTGAAAACTACTGATTTTTTCTTTTAAGTTTAACCACTCACTTCATGATTATAAAAATTCTATCCACATTTCAAAAATCTTTTTATATTTTTAATAGCTTTCATTTTGACATTAAATCTAATCTCAGAATTAATTCCAAAGTAAAAAAATGTGATAAGGATTCAATTATTATTTTTTAAATGGATAGCCAGCTTACTGGATAGGTGAAACTTTAAAACATATAATAACTGGACTCTGACCCAAAGCATTAATACTTGGTCTAATCCTAAGCAAACAGTTTTTCCTGTCAAGAGAATGAAACTTTTCTTTCTTTTCTTCTACATATATGTAGGAAAACATAAACTTCCCAAATAATTCCCTAAAGGTAGAAAAGAAATAACTCAAATATGCTAAAATATAATTTATTTTGCCCCAATTTACCATTTATAACTTAAGAGTTTTCCCCAGTATAATGCTAACTAGTAATACTAAAATGAAATATCTTTTTTTAACTCAGTAAAATAAATTTAAATACTTAAATGAGATATTAAAAAAATCTTTAAAACAATTTTTTAAAATTTTATTTATTTATTTGTCAGAAAGAGAGAAAGAGCACAAGCAGGGGGAGCAGCAGGCAGAGGGAGAAGCAAGCTCCCCGCCAGAGCCTGATACCAGACTCGATCCCAGGACCTTGAGATCACAACCCAAGCCAAAGGCAGACGTTTAACCAACTGAGCCACCCGGGTGCCCCAATCTTTATTTTTTTCTTTTTTTAAAAGGTTTTATTTATTTGACAGAGAGAGAGCACAAGTAAGCAGAGTATCAGGCAGAAGGAGAGGGAGAAGCAGGCTCCCTGCTGAGCAGGACTTGATCCCAGGACCCTGGGATCATGACCTGAGCTGAAGGCAGATGCTTAACCAACTGAGCCACCCAGGCGCCCCTTAAATATGAGACATTTTAAGCTTCAAATTTTAACCTATGCTCTTTTAAAAAATATTATGAAAAATAACCTACAGACACTACAGGAATATTTTATATCAGTAGTGGGGAAATTATCTTTAAAAACTTCGTGAAATTCTATTTTAAAACAACACTCACATACAACATAAAAATATTCATTGAAAAAAATGTGGAGAAGACCAAACACCCCAAACAAAATTCTGTCATATTATGATGCATTCTGATAAAACTCTAATAGAAAATTAATGGCAGAATAACAAGATAACTGTGCTACATTAAAAAAAAATCAAGTTGACTTCCACAGTTTTGCTAAAAATGATGTGATAATGGTTAAACATGACTAGGCTATGTCTCTTTTTAGAAGCATTAGTATCATTTTTTTCAATTATAAAACTTGGATTTCTAGATTTATGTAACCTTGAAGTACAACAGAAAACAAGAATGGTAACAAAGTCCTTATCACTTTTAAAAATATAAAAATGTCTCTGCAAACAATGCCTTAGAGAAAGAGCAAATCTTTCAATGCAAGCAATAATAACTAGGTCAAATCATATATAACCAAAATGAGGTTTAGCATTTATTTTTCAAAAAAAACCCTCCCCCCACACTAATCATTTTAGACTAAATACACAGAAATACACAATTTTGAGCTATAAAATATACTTAGAAAGTTGAAAGCATTATTGTTAGATAATAAAGAAAAATGACAGAGCATTTTGGCACTGAATTCTTCTGGAGGTATCGGTAAGATTTACAGATCATTCTGAGGACCATCTCCATGTTCCTCTAAAAAATATTTACATAGCTAATTAAAAAGAAAACCAATAAAATAATTTATTTACCTGACCACTACCAGAAGTTGCCATGTTGATTTCTGCCACTCCTTGACCTTCATTCTGCCGCTCAGCTTCATGTGAGCCGGCTTCATGCTTGCTCTGAGATGACCTCTGTTAATATGGAGTTAACATCATTACATACAAAAATGGTGAATGCTTTCTTAGCCCACAGCTTTTTTTCTTTCCTTTATTGGAGCTTTAAATGCATCAGTTAAACAGGTTTACAAAAGCATGGAACTGCACTTTATACTTCATAACCTCCAGCGTGGTTGGCAGTTGACTATTTCAGTAAGAGGAAAGTGAAGTGTGTCCCTTGAGCATTAGAGCTGTACAAGACAAAGGATTTTCTGAGACTCACAGAAACACCATCCTCCACCAGCTGTGCTCACATCACTATCAGGGATATAACCCAACTAGAACAAATAATTGTCTCTTCTTCAAGGTCACATGGTTCTGGCATTTAATGGAGCTGCAAATATAACAGTTAAACTATTACCTAAGCTTACAAGTACATTCTGTATATTTATACACAGACTACATATATATATATATATATATATATATATATATATATATATCTTCTGCTAATAAAAGTCATGAAATCAATAAACTCTTAGATTCTGATATGAATAAAACCAAAAACATTTTCTAATTTAACCACCATCTGTTATATGAAATGAAAATGACAGATTATATCCAGTAAAAGCAGTCATCTCAGGATAGGTTATATCCAGGATAAAGCAATCACTCTGTAAAAATACCACTGCAGAATCAAAGAAGTAAAGTAATTTTTCCATTATTTTTTTATAGAAGCACAAATGTGCTTGCTGGCTGTAGGAAAATGACACTCAAAAATAAAAATTACACTTTTAAAAACTTGCCATATTTAATAGTGGATAATTATATTACAAAATGGCTCCCACTGGAATTTCCTTAAATATCAAGCTTTCCTGGACCATTTAAAATGTGACTTAAAAGTTAATTTACATGCAATATTTCCATCAATAAACTAGTCAAGTTATATATAGGCAAAAATGAGGTAGCGCCAATAACTCAGAAATAGAAGAAAAAATAGTATCATCTGAAAATCCCACTATAAAATTCAACAAATTCAATAAAAGTAGACATTACAAAGTCAATCGAGAGACAAAATGAATAAAAAAACCCACTAAAAATACAAAGATTTGATACTAACATAATTAAAGATGTCAATGTGAAAGTAATTACTGAGCATCTGCTATGTGTTAGTTACTTGTACGAGGTGCCACAGAATAAAGTGCTAGCAAAACAAGACACTGTTCTACATACTCCTCAAGCCCAGTCTTATCAGGGATACAATAATGAGAGAATTAACAAGAAAGTTAAAACTTTGACAAGCACACTGAAAAGAGTACGAGATGCTGTGAGAATAAGTAAGCAGAGGGATATCACATGGCCTAACAGTTTGGGAAGGAGCCCTCTTAGGAAGTGCCGTTTGAACTGAGAGGAGTTCTGGGAAAAGGGACAGGGTTAGCGGAAGGTTTTAGGTAAAGAGATCATATGCAAAGGACCTGTGGTGGGGGGAGGGGGTGGTTTGTTCAAGTACATCAGAAAAATCATGGTGCAGAGAATAGAAAAAAAAATGGTAAAAAAAAAATCTTACTCATTTTGTTGAATTTTAGTGTGATTCTCATATATCACTCCTGCCCTCAAATAACCAATACTAGGCTATTAATGGGAAAAGTTAATGTAAATTGATTTTCTAAGGTCAAATTTTAATTTTAAATGGTCTAAGTAGGTAGGAAGCATAGAGGAGACCAGTTTGGAAGCTAATGTATTAATTTAAGTGTGAGATGATGGTATCTGATACCAGGCAAGCAGTGACGAGGATAAAAAAAGTGGGGACAAAGGGGTAAATCTGAAGGACTTGATATTACTGGATATGGAATAGAAGAAGAGATCTGGTGTCAAGAATTATTCTTATATTCCTTAGCTCACACAACTGAATAATGAATAAAGTGTCACTTGCAGAGAAGGTAATACTAATATTGAGTGAGGGTTTTTTGGAGGAGGTAGCATGGTAAGAAGGACTTAGGAAGAGAAGATCATTAATTATGTTTTGAGTAGGTTGGATTTAAGGTGTCTTTGAGACATTTAAGTGGAGATACAAAGAAGGCACATAGACTTAGGAGTCTGGAATTCAGGGCTAGAAAAGTGAATTTGAGAGCCAACAGTGTATAAAATGTAACTGAAGCTATAAGCATAAATGAGATGGTCTAAGGGAAAGATAATACAGATAAAAGAAATAATGACTGAAGGAATACATACAAAAAACCAAAGAGGTGGGGGAAAAAAAAAGTGTTGCCATAAATGCCAAGAGAAGAATATTTCAAGCAACAGGAAATGTTTAACAATGTAGAAAAAGTCAAGATGAAGACTGAAAATATCAATTTAATTAATAATATAGAAGTCACTGATGGGAGTAGAGATTAGCTAGATTGGCGTGTTTTAAGAGTGAATGGTGGGGAGGAAATACAGACTTGGGAGTCTAGAAATGCCTGTGCAGTGGGGGAATGGGAAAAGACAATGAGGGAGGTAAGGGGACCGACGAAGGAAGGTAGTTGCAGGGAAAGGCAGAACTGAGGAAGGTTCATTTTATATTTTGAAAGATAAGATTTGAGCATGTTTAAATGTCAATGCAAAGCTGCCACAGAAGAGAAAGAAGATAAATATGTGAGAGAAAACAGATAAGAGTAAGAAGTTCCTGAAAAGGCAAGAGTTGAAAATCCAAAGCACATGCAAGAAGGCAGAACGTCTCCCGACAGGAAGGACAGGCAGTTCTGACGACAGGGAATGTTTTCTCTATGAAGGAGGAGATGGAATTATTGGAGGGAGATTAGTAAAGTCACTTCCAAGAAAAGGAGAATGGGGGATCCACAGAAACACAGTAATCTTGAAGGATTAAGAGATCCATCTGATGACAGGATGAATATGATCAAGTTAAAAAAAAGTCTAATGTTTACACTAATCACTTGGCATCTACTGATTTATTTAATCCTCATACCAACTCTGTGAGGTAGGTATTATTATTATCCCCACTTTACAGATAAAGAAACTGAGGCACAGAGAAGATTAGTATCTGGCTTCAGGTCACATACCTAGTAATGGCAGAGTCAGAGCTGGGATCACAAGCCTGACTCCAGGACTCAAACTAATATTTAACACTTACTATCTTTATTTTCTTTCCTCCTTCTTTCCTTATTTGTTATTTACTTTCCTTTATTCTTTTACTGATCCTAGGCTATAGGCCTGCCTGCACTCTTTACTACTGTTCAATTTCAGTATATCGAAGTGAACACTACCACTGTCCAAAGCTACTGTGAACATTGAAGGCAAAGAAGCTGTTGCTGATTCCTATGACTAACTAGCATCCTCATTTCCAGAATCACTGGACAACTTCCCCAAAGTTTTCTACCCTAGGGCTTGAAAAAAATTAAAAAAAAAATTGTTGAGATATTTGCATACCACAATATTCACCCATTTTAAGGGTACATCTTTTTGTAAGTGTACCAAGTATCATCATAATCCAGCTTTAGAACATTTTTATCATTCTCATAAAATCCCTGGTGCTCGTTATAGTTAATCCTCATCCCCACCCATATCCCTGGCTTAACTACTCTCTGTCTTTATAAATTTAACTTTTCTAGACATTTCTTATAAATGAAATATGTGGACTTACATGTCTGGTTTCTTTTACTTAGCATGTTTTTGAGCTTGATCCACGTTATAGTATGTATCACCAATTTGTTCCTTCTTATTGCAGAACAGTATTCAGTTGTAAAGATATACCACATTGTGTTTAATCATTCACCAGCTGATACACGTTTGCATTGTTTCTACTTTGGGGGCTACTATGAATAATACTGCTATGAACATTCAAGTTGAAGTCTTTGTGTGAACACATGTTTTCATGTCTCTTGGATAGGTACCTTGAAGTGGAATTAATTGCTGGATCACATGATAATTCTATGTTTAATATTTTAAGTTAACTGCCAAACTGTTTTCCAAGTGGCTGTACATGTTATATTCCCAATAGCAAAGTATGACGGCTTCTATTTATCCACATCCTTGCCAATGCTTATTATCTGTCTTTATTATGGTCATCCTAATGGGTATAAAGTGGTATCTCACTGTGGTTTTGATTTGTATTTCCTGAATGACTAATGACGGTGAGCATATTTTCATGTGCTTACCAGCCATTCCTGTACATTTTCTGGTGAAATGTCTACTAAAATCTTTTGCCCTTTTTTAAATTGAGCTGTCTCCTTACTAAGAGTTATAAAATTACTTTGCATACGATTTTAATAAATATTTCTTACCGGTTATTTTCTTTTTCTTTCTTTCTTTTTTTTAAAGATTTATTTATTTACTTATTTATTTGAGAGCAAGAACATGACAGAGAATCTTCAAGTAGACACCCTGCAGAAAGCAGAGCCTGATGCGGGACTCGATCTCAGGACCTGAGCCAAAATGAGGTCAGATGCTCAAGTGACTGAGTCACCTGGCTCTCTCACTGGCTATTTTCTAAAGATTTTACAATCACGCTACAATTCTCCTCACAGCTCTCATCTTTTTGATCTCCCCAAATGTATTTGCTTGTCGATAAGTAATCCAGCTTTTCTGAAAAGATACAGAAGAAAGTGGTATAACTGGTTGCTTCATATATCTTTTTCTAATTTTTGATATTTGAATCATGTGCAATAATTACATCACTTGAATTAGGTATTGCATGTAGACCCTAAACCAGAGTTGTCAACAGGTAGGACAAAGACAGTGCTATACAATAGGCTTCATGGTGGAGAAAGTATTTGACAGATAATCTCTTTTCTTGTCTACACTATGTATGAACTAATTTATGAGTGTCCAAATCCTGGTTTTCTCCATTTTCCAGATCCTTCCATTTACCTATTATTAGCTGAACAACAATAATGGAATAAAGAAACTTTAAAAAGCAAGCAAAAAAAAAAAGGTTTTGGTTCTTTCTTAAATGTGACATGGTACCTTCGTTTAATCTACATTTGCTGAACTAGTAGACTAAATGTAACCACTGTAGGCTATGACTGTTATAATCATTTTCATAACAAAAGAAAGCAAGAAGAGACTGGGTCACAACAGTGGACTATTGGCCCCAGATCCAATGGTATGAATAAAAGTTGAACAAATATAAAAACACGAACAAGTCTCCAACCTGCAAAAAACTTAGAACCATGCTGGAAAATAAGGGTGGCGATAACAAATGACAATTTTTTAGGGCTTTCCGGAGGCCAGAAAGTTGGTAAACTTTGGAAATACCAGCAGGGAATAGGTTATAGTGGGAAAATGACAACAAAAAGCTAGGGTAGTAATATTAATAGCAAACAAAATGAAATTCAAGGTAAAGAGCATTAAATGTAATATACAGAGCTATTTCATACAAATACAAGACTGAATCAACCAGAAAAAAATAAATGTGAATATTCATTCCAAAATATAAAAGAATCTGTTAGATGCAGACAAACAATAATAATCAGGATATAAAAAAGAAGAAAAAACTGTAACTAAAGAAATGAGAAAAACAACAGCAGCAAAAACTCAAAGCAGAAAATATAAAAGAGAAAATATAAAAATGCAGTGTTGCTCAATAAAAAGTCTGCCTCTTTAAAAATAATTTTAAAAATACAGTGTAGTAAGTTTAATCAAGGGAAAAAACAAGATAAACTACACTGAAAAGTCAAAGGGGTGGCAACAAGCAGAATACTGCCAAACAACAATACTAGTGAGACTGAAAAAGGACAGAGATACCGTTCTTTCCCCCCCCAGTCCTTAAGAGTCAACATTGCAAAACAGACACTTATTCCTTATATTATAAATATCTAGTTTTTATTGGCTTAAGACAGACAAGTTAAACTGCTTTTAGTAATATGACTTCATAGTACTTGTACTTAACATGCCTACTTAGCAAATACATGTTTCTGCATATTTCAAATTCAGATGTACTAAAGTCAAAGTTCCTATGATATTAAGAGTCAGGCATATGGGTAAACAACCAACCAGGTGACTAGAAGGTTGGAACTCTGGGCCAGACTGACCTCCAGGAAGGAGTAAGAGAGGCGGCTGGAAATTGAGGTCAATCATATAGCCACCTATTTAATCAAGCATGCCTACATAATGAAACCCCAATAAAACTTTGGATCCTGAAGCTCGGTGGAGCTTCCTGGTTGATAAACATACTGATATGCCGGAGGAATGATGTGTTGAGAATCTATGAGAGCACGGAAGCTCTGCATTCTTTATCCCTCACTTTCCCAAGATCTTACCCTCTACTGGTCTCCTCATTTGGCTGTTCCTGATCTGTATCCTCTGTAATAAAACTGTAATTGTATGTGTAGTAATTCCAGTGAGTTTTGAGTCGCTCCAGTGAATTACTAAACCTAGGGGGGTGTGGGAAACCTCTAATTTGTAGCCAGTTAGGCAGAAGTATGGGTGGCTTGGGGGGGTAGTCTTGTGAAGGACTCTGCCATTAACCTGTATAGGCTATGTTAACTCCAGGTAGTTAAGTGTCAGAATTAACTTGTACTAGAATATACCCACTTAGGGTAGAATTTATAGCAAGATGGGCAGAGTGAAGGTGGGTTGGGGACAGCTGACACTTGCAGCTGGTGTCTGAAGTGAGGGTAGTCTTGTGAATGACTTTATTCTTAAATGGGGGGTCTGCACTCTGTCCTCTGGGTAGTTAGTGTCAGAACTGAATGGAATTACGAGACACCCAGCGGTGTCAGAGAACAGGTATTAGAATGTAGCTCGAAATAATTCTGTTTCAGAAGTTTTAAGAAATTGGTATCTATTTCCCAGTTTCCAGTGTTGCTGTTTATATAACTAAAGACATTTACAGTCCTGTTTTTTTTTTTTTTTCTTGTTTGTTTTCCTCTCCTTCTCTAGAATGTTTTAGGCCTTTCTTTTTATTCCTAGTGAAATGAAATTGTACCATGTGCCTGCTGTGGGATTCTTTTTATCTGTGGTATTGGATACTGAAAAGACCATTTTATTTGGAACACTATGCCCCTCAATTCTAGGGTTTTTTATTTCTGTGATAATTTCCTCCCTCTAGCTCCTCCATAACTTTCTGGAACTCCTTTTTATTTGGATAGTGAACCCTCCAGGAATGATTCTCTGATTTTCTCATCTTTTCTGTTTTCCATCTCAGATCTTTCTGGTCTATTTTCTGAGTAGTCTGTCTTTCATTTCTGCTGCTATCACACTTCTAACTCCCAAGAACTCTTTCTTGAATTCTCCGAATGTTCTTTTTGCGTACCATTGTTTCCTACCACTATGGAAGCGTTCTCTTTTATGAGAATATTAATGTTAGTTTCAGGTTTTAAAGTATTCTCTCTGCATACTTTTTCCATTAGTCTGGTAGTCTTTAACTTCCATCCCTACTTGAGAATGGGCTATCTACGAAAAGGTTAAGTGACGCTCTATGCATGAGGGATGAAGCCTAGCAACTACAGCTACTCTATAGGGTGGTCCAGCTGGGTTGTTTTATTGGGGAATTCTCCAATGTCAGTACCT
>CM052895.1:74972389-75002905 GCA_028534135.1 Potos flavus | reverse complement strand
ATAATTGACTTTCTCTGCTTGACTTATTTCACTCAACATAATCTCTTCCAGTCCAGTCCATGTCAAAATAAAAGTTGGGTATTCGTCCTTTCTGATGGAGGCATAATATTCCATCGAATATATGGACCATATCTTCTTGATCCATTCATCTGTTGAAGGGCATCTTGGCTCTTTCCACAGTTTGGCGATTATGGCCATTGCTGCTATGAACATTGGGGTACATGTGTCCCTTCTTTGTACTGCATCTGCATCTTTGGGGTAGATACCCAGTAGTGCAATTGCAGGTAAAGACCCTTTCTTTTAGCCTTTCTAGAATAAGTCCCTCTTCTTTTGCTGGGAGTGGAAAGGAATTATTCACTACTGAGAGTTCAAGACAGCCTCTGGAGGCTGCTTCTTAACAAATTTTCGATCATCCTCTAACTAAAATTTTAGCCACCTTTTTTAAGCCTCACATACAGAGGTACCTATTTTGGAACCTTTTAGGACTCCGTAGTATAAAACGAGTTGCTTCATGACCCCCTACTGCTGACTTGGGGTTTAATTCACTACCATATACTAAAACCGTGCATTTATTTATCTGCTTTCCAGCTCCCCCAATTTTATTGTTACCTTCCCTGTCTTTGCGCCTTTTTCATTTTATCCTTTTATTGTAATTTTAATGAGGATTGTGGAGCAAGCATAAATAAATTTGTATGATCAGTTTTAATCATGAATTACAGGGAGGTAATAGCTTATTTGCCAGAATAGCCAAATTAAGTTAGTTATCTGATTATATGTAATATGATGACTTAAGTATTTGTATTTATGGCTCTATAAATTTTAATTGGTTAGGAGTTATTAAAAGATCAACATAGTCAAGGTTTTTGATAATTCACTTAATTTCATGAAAAAACATGAAGTGTCTCAATTCTCTAGAACATCTATATTTCAATGATACCACATTAATTAGACATATTTTATTTTCTTAGAATAACTATATTTATATCTGTAAACAAACAAACAAACAAACAAAAAACAGGTTACTAACCTCTGCTTCTGTTGCTTGGGACTGTAAAAGTTGTCGTATACGAAATATGTCCTTCTCTATTTGTTGAATTCTGGTTACTCTTCGCTAAAAGAAAGTAAGTGACCAAATCAGATCTAATTTTATTAAAAACAGTATAAACAGTCATACTATGGCTATCATTTAACAGCTCGGGGTTATGCTAAATCATACTTATAAAATAAGTTAGATATGTACATATATTCACACACTGATGACATACTGCAGCAATTCAGTTTTTTAATAAGTCTAATTTTACATGATAGATTTGTTTAGGAAAATTGTACAAATATAAGTCATACACCAAACTGCATGATGCAGGTGGTAAAAAAATTGGTACTTAGGTTATTCTCAAAAAACAGATCAATAAATTGAAAGTTATACCTAAATTTGATCTTTATACTAATCCAGATGCCAGTATAATGTAATAGATTTATAGAAAGCATGGTAATGTATAGACACATGTACACATGGAAGCATATGTGTAAAGGGAAGGAGCATCTGATTTGTTTTAGTAGACATCATGGTGTAAACAGTAGCATTAACCTGTTCAAGAGTTACTCCTATAATAAGACATTACTACCTTTCGGCTGTACCTTTCCCAAATACCTTCTGCAGCTAAACATTATTTTTATTCCCAAACCTAGGATCACAATGATGTTAGAAGCTTTTGCTTTCCCACTGTCCTAAAACCATTAAGTGAACACAAAGCACTTACTCTAGATGGAACAAAATGGAACTGAAACAATGCGGGAAAAGTGTTTTTACAGAAAGCTAGATTTGGGGGTACCTGGGGGGCTTAGTGAGTTAAGCCTCCAACTGTTGATTTCAGCTCAGGGTTGTGAGATTGAACCTACGACTGAGCTCTGTGCTAGGTGGCTCAGTGGAGAGCCTGCTTAAGATTCTATCTCTTCCCTCACCCCCCTCCCCCGCTCTTGTACTCTCCTAAAAAAGAAAAAAAAGAAAGAAAGAAAAAGATCAAGATTTTGCTTTAATTTCATGAACACAAGTGGAAGTGAGAAAAACAAAATCACTTGTATATGAAAACCTTGCAAATTCAAATTATTTTAATTACCTTCAAGACAACAAATATGTAGGTTTTCGAAACAAGTACTGCCAATATTATATCATTTTCTGTGATATTCTACAGTTGACATCTTAATACTGAGGCACCAAAAATTACAAGAGTAATTGTTTTGATGGGGGAAAAACATTTTAGAGGCTAGGAGTCATTTCCAAACTATTTCTGATTATATGCCCCATCAATAAAAGATTCCTGAGCACATACATACCAATAAATACTAAAAGTACTGAAATAGTTTTAGTTAAAAAACTTCCATATAAAACCTACCTACTGATCACATCTAGTTTTTTTAAAATACAATGTCCCTGTGATTTTAATACACGGTAAAAACACTTACTGCTGCTATTATCCAATGTCACAATAAACCACAGAAAAACTCAAAATTATGCTCACCAAAAACAAAAACAACCCCAAAACCAAATCCTTCCTTCCCTCCCAACACTACAACTATGCAGATTCTCTATTGTGATTGTGAAAATAGTGAACTTAAGGTAAGTAATATTCTCTAATTAACAAAGCTTTCCACATCTAATTTGGTCATGAAAACATGCTGAAGGAGAAATGCCTATATTTTTGGTAGCTTTCTAAATATACTGCAAAGATGAGTGAACACCTCTACCACCAGATGATAACCATTTTCTGGCTTTATGTGAAACAAAGAAACTATGCACAATTCGCTTTGTAATATTTGTTTTCCCCTTTCTCTATATAACAAGCTCTCCTCCACCAATAAAATCTTTTTTAATTTCATTGTTTTTAATCTTAATTCCAGTATAGTACACGTACAGCGCTATACTGGTTTTAGGTGTACAATATATTGATTCAACAATTCTACACACTGCTCAATGCTCATCATTATAAGTACACTCCTTAATGCCTATCACTTATTTCACCCACTGCCCACCACCTCCCCTCTGGTACCATCAGTTTGTCCTCTATAGTTAAGAATCTGTTCCTTGGTTTGTCTCTTTTTTCCCTTTGTTCATTTGTTTGTTTCTTAAATTCCATATATGAGTGAAATCATATGGTATTTGTCTTTCTCTGACTTATTTCATTTAGCATTATACTCTGTCTCCATCCCTGTCACTGTAAATGGCAGGATTTCATTCTTTTTTAGGGCTCAGTAATATTCTATTGTATATGTATGCCACTCTTCGTTATCCATTCATCAGGTGATGGACACTTGGGCTGTTTCTATAATTTGGATAATGTAAAGAGTGCTGCAATAAACACAGGGGTGTGTGTATTCTTTTGAATTAGTATTTTCATATTCTTTGGGTAAATACCCGGTAGCGCAATTACTGGATTGTAAGGTAGTTCAATTTTTAACTTTTTGAGGAACTCCATTCTGTCTTCCATAGTGGCTGTACCAGTCTGCATTCCCACCAAGAGTGCAAGAGGGTTCCCCTTTCTCCAAATCCTCACTAATACTTGCTTCTTGTGTTTCTGATTTTAGCCATTACGACAGGTATGAGGTGATATCTCATTGTGGTTTGATTTGCATTTCCCTGATAATGAGTGATGTTGAACATTTTTTCATGTGTCTGGTGGCGATCTGTATGGAGATGGAGAAATGTCTGTTCCTATCTTCTGACCATGTTTTCATTGGATTATTTGGTTTTGGGGTTTTGAGTTGTATATGTTCTCTCTATATTTTGATACCATCAAATATGTCATTTGCAAATATATTTTCCCATTTAGTTGATTGTCTTTTAGTTTTGTTGACTGTTTCCTTCCCTGTGCAGCTTTCTATTTATATGTAGTACCAACAATTTATTTTTGCTTTTGTTTCTCTTGCCTTAGGAGACCTATCTAGAAAAAAGTTGCTACAGGGGCACCTGGGTGGCTCAGTTGGTTAGGCGTCTGCCTTTGGCTCAGGTCATGATCTCAGGGTCCTGGGATCAAGCCCTGCATCAGGCTCCCTGCTCAGCGGGGAGCCTGCTTCTCCCTCTCCCTCTGCTGCTCCTGCTGCTTGTGCTCTCTCTCGCTCTCTCTCTGTCAAATAAATAAATAAATAAACAAATAAATAAAAATCTTTAATTAAAAAAAAAATTGCTACAGTCAATGTCAGAGAAATTACTGCCTATGCTCTCTTTCTAGGATTTTTATGGTTTCGAGTCTCACGTTTAAATCTTTAATCCATTTTGAATTCAGTTTTGTGTATGGTGTAAGAAAGTGATCCAGTTTTCCTGATACCATTTGTTGAAGAGACTGTCTTTTTCCCATTGCATATTCTTGGCTCTTTTATTGAAAATTAATTGACCATATAATTGTGGATTTGTCTGGGCTTTCTATCCCGTTCCACTGATCTATGTGTCTCTTTTTGTGCCAGTGCCCTACTGTTTTGATTACTACAGCTTTGTAGTATAACTTGAAATCTGGAATTGTGATACTTCCGGTTTTTTCTTTTTCAAGATTGTTTTGGCTATTCAGGTCTTTTGTAGTTCCATACACACTTTAGGATTGTTTGTTCTAGTTCCATGAAAAATACTATTGGTATTTGGATAGGGATTGCATTAAGTGTGTACATCACTTTGGGTAGTATGGATATCTTAACAATATTTGTTCTTTGAATCCATAAACATGGAATGTCTTTCCATTTCTTTGTGCCATCTTCAATTTCTTTCATCAGTGTTTTATAGTTTTCAGAGTACAGGTCTTTCACCTCCTTAGTTAAGTTTATTCCTAGGTATTTTATTATTTTTGCTACAATTGTAAATGGGATTGCTTTCTTAATTTTTCTTTCTGTTGCTTCATTATCAGTGTATAGAAATACAACTAATTTCTGTACAGTGATTTTGTACCCTGGGACCTTCCTGAATTCGTTTATTAATTCTAGTAGTTTTTTGGTGGAGTCTTTAGGGTTTTCTATATTCAGTATCATGTCATCTGCAAACAGTGAAAGTTTTACTTCTTCCTTAACAATGTGAATGCCTTTTATCCCTTTTTCTTGTCTGATTGCTATGGTTAGGACTTCCAGTATTATGTTAATAAAAGTGAGAGTGGATATCCTTGTCTTGTTCTTAATCTTAGGGGAAAAGCTCTCAGTTTTTCCCCATTGAGAATGATGTTAGATCTGGATTTTTCATATAAGGCCTTTATTATGTTGAGGTATGTTCCTTCTAAACCTACTTTGTGGAGGCTTTTATCATGAATGGATGTTGTACTTTGTCAAATGCTTTTTTTGCATCTGTTGAAATGATCAGGGTGCCTGGGTGGCTTGGTTAAGCGACTGCCTTCGGCCCAGGTGGTGATCCCGGAGTCCCAGGATCGAGTCCCGCATCAGGCTCCCAGCTCCATGAGGTGTCTGCTTCTCCCTCTGACCTTTTCCCCTCTCATGCTCTCTCTCACTCTCTCTAATAAATAAATAAAATCTTAAAAAAAAAAAAAAGAAATGATCATATGGTTTTTATCCGTTCTCTTATTAATGTGATGCATCACGTTGACTGATTTATGAATATTTAACCACCTCTGCATCTTGGAAATAAATCCCACTTGATAGTGGTAAATGATTTTTTGAAACTTGAATTCAGTTTGCTAATATTATGTTGGGGAATTCTGCATCTATGTTCACCACAGTTACTGGCCTGTAGTTCTCTTTTTCTAGTGTCTTTATCTGGTTTTGGTATCAGGGTAATGCATTCCTTGTAGAATAAATTTAGAAGTTTCCTTCCTTTTCTATTTTTTGGAATAGTTTGAGAAGAGGTATTATATTTTCTTTAAATATTTGGTAGAATTTTGCTATGAAGCCATCTGGTTTAGACTTGTTTGCTGGGAGTCTTTTGATTACTAATTTAATTTCACTGGTGGTAACCAGTCTGTTCCAATTTTCTATTTCTTCCTGATTCAATTTTGGAAAACTATATGTTTCTAGGAATTTATCCATTTCTTCTAGGATGTCCAACTTGTTGGCATAAAATTTTTCATAACATTCTTATAATCCTTTGTATTTCTATGGTGTCAGCTGTTCTCTCTCCTCTTTGATTTCTGATTTTATTTGAATCGCCTCTCTCTCTCTCTTTAAGTAGTCTAGCTAAAGGTTTATCAATTTTGTTGATCTCTTCAAAGAACCAGCTCCTGGTTTCATCGATCTGTTCTATTGCTTTTTTAAGTTTCTATTTTATTTCTGCTCTAATTTTTTTTATTTCCTTCCTTCTACTGATATTGGGTTTTGTTTGTTCTTCTGTTTTAGCTCCTTAGGTGTAAGGCCAGGTTTTTTTATTTGAGATTTTTCATGCATCTTAAGATAGGCCTGTATTGCTATAAACTTCCCTTTTAGAAGAGCTTTTGCTGCATCCCAAAAATTTTAGACCATTATTTTTTCATTTTTATTTGTCTCCATGTATTTTTTTATTTTCTCTTTGATTTCTTGGTGGACCCCATTCATTATTTAGTAGCATGTTATTTAGCCTCCATGTATTTGTGGTCTTTCCAGATTTTTTCTTGTGGTTTATTTCCAGTTTCATAGTGTTGTGGTCAGAAATGATGTATGGATTGATTTTGATCTTTTTGACTTTGCTGAGACTTTTTTGTAGCCTAATATGATCTATTCTGGAGAATGTTCCGTGTACACTTGAAAAGAATGTGTATTTTGCTGTTTTAGAATGGAATGTTCTGAATATATCTGTTAAATCCTCCTAGTCCAATGTGTCATTCAAAGTCATTGTTTCCTTCTTGATTTTCTATTTGGATGATCTGCCCATTGATATAAGTGGGGTTTCAAAATCCCTTACTATAATTGCATTACTATCTATTATTTTTTTTTTTTAAAGATTTTTTATTTTTATTTATTTGACAGGGAGAAAGAGATCACAAGTAGGCAGAGAGGCAGGCAGAGGGTGAGGGGGAAGCAGGATCCCCACCAAGCAGAGAGCCCGATGTGGGGCTCGATCCCAGGACCCTGAGATCATGACCTGAGCCGAAGGCAGAGGCTTAACCCTCTGAGCCACCCAGGTGCCCCTATCTATTATTTTCTTTATGTTTGTTTTTAACTCGTTTAAATACTTGGGTGCTCCCATGTCGGATTCATAAATATTTACAATTGTTAGATTTCCCTGCTGGATTGTCCCCTTAATGATTAGATGGTGTCCTTCTTTAAATCTTTATTTATTTATTTATTTATTTATTTATTTTGACAGAGAGAGAGATCACGAGTAGGCAGAGAGGCCGGCAGAGAGAGAAAGGGAAGCAGGCTCCCCGCCGCCAAGCAGAGAGCCCGATGCGGGGCTCGATCCCAGGACCCTGAGATCATGACCTGAGCCGAAGGCAGGGGCTTTAACCCACTGAGCCACCCAGGCGCCCCTATATGGTGTCCTTCTATGTCTTTTGTTACAGTCTTTATTTCAAAGTCTATTTTGTCAGATAAAAGTATTGCTATCTCAGCTTCCCTTTCACATCCATTTGCATGATAAATGTTTCTCTAGCCCTTCACTTTCAATCAGCATATGTTTTCAGGTCTGAAATGAGTCTCTTGTAGGCAGCATATAGATGGGTCTTGTTCTTTTATCCATTCTGTCACCCTATGTCTTATTTTTGGAGCATTTAGTCCATTTACATTCAAAGTAATTATTGATATGTATGTATTTATTGCCACTTTGTTACGTGTTTTATGGTTGTTTGTGTAGTTTTTCTCCATTCCTTTCTTCTCTTGCTCTCTTCTCAAAACTAGTTGGCTTTCTTTAGTAATATACTTGGATTCCTTTCTTTTTATTTTTGCATATTATTGGTTTTCAATTTCTGGTTACCATTTGGTTTGTATGCAACATCTTCTATATATAGAAGTCTATATTAAGATGATGTTCACTTAAGGTTGAACCCATTCTTTACTCCTCTCCTTTCCACATTTTAGGTATATGGCATCATACTTTATACACTTTTATTTTGTGAGTCCTTTGACTGATTTTTAAAAAAGATTTTATTTTTTCCCCAGAGAGAGAGAGAGCGAGAGAGCACACAAGCAGGGGGAGCAGCAGGCAGAGGGAGAAGCAGGCTCCCTGCTAAGCAAGGAGCCTGATGTGGGACTCCATCCCAGGACCCTGGGATCAAGATCGGAGCCAAAGGCAGACGCTTAACCAACTAGATCACTCAGGCGTCCCTCTTTGACTGATTTTTACAGATATACTTATTTTTACTACTTTTGTGCTTCTTATTTTCCTTACTTTTTCCTTTCCACTTGGTCTTTCTGTTCCACTTGAAGAGTCCCCTTTACACTTTTCTTGTAGGGCTGGTTTAGTGGTAATGAATTCCTTTACTTTTGTTTGTCTGGGAAACTATTTCTCCTTCTATTCTGAGTGATAGCCTTGCTTGATATTCTTCGCTGCAGGTTTTTTTCTTTCAGTACTTTGAATATATCATGCTACTTCTTTCTGGCCTGCAAAATTCTGCTGAAAAATCCAGATAGCTTTGTAAGGTTTCCCTTGTATGTAACTGGTTTCTTCTCTGTTGCTGCTTTTAAAATTCTCTCTTCATCACTCCTTTTTGCCATCCTACTTACTATGTGTCTTGGTGTGGACCTCCCTGGGCTGATGTTGTTGGGAGATCTCTGTGCCTGCTGGATGTACATTTGTTTCCTTCTCTAGATTCAGTTAGTTTTCAGCTATTATTTCTTCAAATAAATTTTCTGCCCCCTTGTCTCTCTCTTCTCCTTTTGGGATCTCTATAATGCAAATGTTATTATACTTGATGGTATCAATGAGTTCCTTAAGTCTATTCTCATTTTGCATAATTTTTTCTCTCATCTGCTCAGCTTGATTACTTTCCATTACTCTGTCCTCCAAGTCACTGATTCATTCTTCTGCTTCTACTATGTATTCCATCTAGGGTATTTTTATTTCATTTAATGTGTTCTTCATCTCTGACTGGTTCTTTTTTTATCTCATTGTTAAGGGTCTCACTGATGTCCTCCACTCTTTTCTCAAGTCCAGTGAGTATATTAATGATCATTTCTTTGAATTCTCAGGCATATTACATATCTCTGTTTTGCTTAGGTCTCTTGCTGTGATTTTATCCTATTGTTTCATTTAAGGACATATTCTTCTACCTAATTTTGTCTAACTCTCTGTATCTGTTTCTCTGTGTTAGGAAAGACAGCAATGTTTCTGGCACCTGAAAGTAAATGGTCTTATGAAGAAGAGGTCCTGTAGTGCCCCACTGTGTCCCCTGTTCACCAGAACCTGGTGCTTTAGGGGTATCTCCTATGTGTGAAGCGTGTGCCCTGCCATTGTGGCTGAGCTGCTTTTTCCTTCAGTCGGTCATCTGCAATGGCTCTCTTCCAGTTGTTGTAGGCAGAGTCTGGTTCCTGTAGCGGTAGTGGGCCAGTCTGGGGATGCCTTGCACTTGAGTTGAGTCAGACCAGGTGTTTGCTAGAGATGCAGTAGCACCAAACTGCTGTGTCCTTCCCCTGTGTTGCCTGGAGAAGCTTTTACTGGTGGGTGGGATCTGTAGTCAAACCACTTGCCTGCTTCCAGTCCACTGCGGGGGCCTCCTCTGACTGGTATGTGTGGTTATCTTTCCCCTTCTCTGGGGCAGGAGTCACTTTGGAGTAGTGCTGGCCACTGTAGGGGCTGCCTGCACACTACCAGTCCTCTGGCACTGCCTTGTATGGGCTCTGGCTAAGACAGTATTGGAGAGGGCAGGTCTCCCATAGTGCAGAGCTGGGGAGCAGTGCCAGCAAGCTTTTTGTGCCCCAGTCTTCTGTGGGAGGGGCCCTACAGTGCTGGGACTAAAGCTGCCTGATCGGCTCCTTAGAAGCACAGCCCAGGAGCTGGGAGTGTGTGTATGTGTGTGTGTGTGTGTGTGTGTGTGTGTGTGTGTGTGTCCACCAATAAAATCTTAAATTAAAAATTTTAATATTTAATATATGAAAGTAGGAAACTGTACTTAACATTCCTCTTGGTTTCTATATTGCCAATATGTCACTAAATCTTGAAGTCATTCTATGTTTTGATACCCACTGTGGTAGAGGATTTCTAATAATACAACCCTTGTGCTTCTGTTTCTCAAAATGAAAATGGAAGAAGCCTTGGGTGCCTGGGTGGCTCAGTTGGTTAAGCGTCTGCCTTTGGCTCAGGTCATGAACCCAGAGTCCTGGGATCGAGCCCAGCATCGGGCTCCCTGCTCAGCGGGAAGCCTGCTTCTTCCTCTCCCACTCCCCCTGCTTGTGTTCCCTTTCTCACTGTCTTTCTGTCAAATAAATAAATATTTAAATATTTAAATAAATAAATAAGTAATAAATAAAAGAAAATGGAAGGAGCCGGTAATATTTCTTTCCTTTTTTATATGATAACATTGAATATTGGTGAAACTATGCTTAATAACAAGTGCTTAACAGTTCAGGGCAATGTAGTTGGTATAACTTTTGAAAAACTGATTTAAAAAAACTGTAAGAGTAATACAGGTGAATACAGATTCAGGATAACTCTCAACAAACTAGGAATAGAAGGTAAATTCCTTAACTTGAGGAACAGTATCTGTCAAAAACTGAGTAAACAACACACTTAACAGTGAAATTTTATGAGGAGTCCCTTTAAAGTCGTAGTAAGACAGAGAAGACCAGTATCACTGCTTCTTATTCAAAGATGAATTAGAGTTCTTATGCAATATAAAGAGAAACAAACAACTGAAAAGGGCAAAGAAAATTACCATTTGACAGTTTATATGGAAAATGCAAGAAAAATGCAAGAAAATCTTAAACTACTGAGATGAATTAATAAAAGTGTTCAGGAAGGTCACCGGATACTTATTACTTAAATGTAACTGAGTAATTATAGCAAATCCCATCCATAACAGTAACAAAAACTATATATCTAGGAATAATAAAAAAAGATGTATAAAATCTTTATAGAGGATACTACAAAAGTTTATTGAGGGACATAAAATTACCCCTAAATGAATGGAGATATAAAATTATAACAACATCTAATATATATTGAGTGTTTACTATGTGTCAGATTCTAAGTGCTTTTACATGCATTAACTCATTTAATCCTCACATTTCAGTTTAGCATTATATTTTACCAATAAGAAAACTGAGGCAGAAAATTTCCCCAAAATCAGTGCTGATAAATACCAGGTCTGGAATTAGAACCCAGGAGGTCTGGATCCAGAGTCCATCCATCAACCAAGAACCAATCTTTATATTGTAAAGATAGGAATTCTCTTCAGATTAATTTATAAATTCAATATGATTCTAATAAAAAAGTGTATCAGGCTTTTCTTTGAACTAGAGAAACTGAAACTAATTTCAGACAGAAGAGTAATGAGACAGAATATAACCACAATTTTACAAATAAAATTGAGGAAACACACTCTACCAGGTACCAAGATTTATAAAACTACTACAAATAAAACAAATGTGGTTATCAGTGCAGGCACAGAAAAACTAAAAAAAAAATTAGTGGAATAGAGTCTAGAAATATCCAGCAAATATAAACCTCCCATACGCTAGAGATGGCATTACTAATCAATGGGGAAATAGTGGATATTAAAAAAAGATAATGGGTAATTTAGTTAAAAACATAAATATGCACATATCTGTGTACATATTATAGATAATTGATCATATATTAATAAAAGCCAATATCTTATTTAAAATGTAAAATATATAAAATGTATGTAAAATGTAAAATATATTAAATAATTACATATACATACATAAAGAAATCACATACACTTGTGTGTATCTATGTAAAATTAGATCCCTACCTCCAAAACATACATAATTGCATGTTAGAGATGCATGATAGACCTAATCGTAAAAATAAACCATTAAAACATAGGAAAAGATGTATAGTTCATAGAAAGCACAACTATGGCAATATACTTAATTTAGCTCTATAACAAAAACTACTTTTTGTTATCACAAAGCTAAAATAGGTAACGGATTTTGCAGGGAGGGGTTGTAATATGTACTATCTATAACACAGTGGTATCAAGAGGATATTAATATATTTCTCAAATATTTAAGAGTAAGACATTTAACATAATAGAAAATGGGAAAAGATGAATAACAGAATGTCCAAAAGTCTAATAAATACATGAAAAGATATTCAACTTCAGTAGTATTCAAGAAAATAGAAATTAAATGACAAGCTAATGTTTCATTGCCCGCCAACTGGTAATTATGAAGTATGACTTACAAGGGCTGGAGACATATAGAAGAAACAGGATTCTCACATACTACTATATGTATACTACTAGTATAAGTGTAAATCAGTAAAATCATTTTGAGTGCGATTTGGCAAACACTAGTTCAAAACACTCATATCTTATGGCCAGCAATGATGCTTTTAGGTATATACCCTAGAGCTGAAGTCGGCAGATTAGGGCCTATTAGCCATCTGTTTTGTGAATTAAGTTTTACTGAAACACAACCATACCCATTTGCTTACATATGATCATCTATGGTTGCTTTCTTGCTACAAAGGCAGAGCTGTGACGGAGACCATATGGCCCACGAAGAATAATATATTTATTTTTTTATGACTCTTTAAGAAAAAGAATGTGACTCTTAACCGAGAGAGAGATTCTTACACATGTTTACAAGATATGAATAAGTATGTTTATCAGTTGTTTTAACAGTAAAAAATCACAAACAACCTAAATGTCCATCAACCAGGAAACATATAAACTCTATTATCCACATAATTACAAAAAATTATGGTAAAATGGAGGTGTAAGGAACTTTCACCTTACCAATCCCCGGTCCCCAAAAGTAAGCTCTATTAATAACTTGGTGTACATTTTCCTAGCCTTTGCTTGCATGTATACAGGAAAGTAGGGGCCACCATACTAGATGCCCAAATATGAGCTGAACAAATAAAAAATAAATAAGTAACCAAACTGTTAGCAAGAATAGCTAGCTGAAGATGGAAAATCTCACACAGGCATGGGCAAGAGTGAATTTTATTTTGAATTTCCCTAAATTGTTTACCAGTCATTTGTATGCATTTACTAATCATCTGCATGTTTTTCAATAAGTTGATTACAACCTCTACCCATTAAAAAGAGTTGTCTTTTTCGTATTAGTTGTAGGGATTCTTACATTATAGGGATAGTGACCCTTTTCCTTTTATGTGTTACAATTATTTTCTGTAGGGGCACTTGGGTGGGTCAGTCAGATAAGTGTCTGCCTTTGGCTTAGGTCATGATCCCAGGGTCCTGGGATGGAGTTCCCCACTGGGCTCCCTGCTCAGTGGAGAGTCTGCTTCTCCCTCTGCCTCTGCCCCTCCCCCCAGCTCATCCTCTCTCTCTCTCTCTCTTTTGGTTCTCTCTCTCAAATAAATAAATAAAATCTTAAAAAAAATGTTTTTCCCTTAGTTATCTTCTGCAGAATACTTTAAAATTTTATGACAATTTACATCTGTTGTCCTATATTTTTTTCCATTAATTTTAGGTTTATTTTTCACATTTAGATATTTAATCCATTTGTAATTTTTCTTATATAAGACGTGAATTAGGGATCTAATTTAATTTCTCCCAAATGGGTTGCTAGCTGTACCTATGTATTTACTGAATTATTACCATTCTTCCCCAAATTCATGTATTTTTAAGGTACGTGATAAAGATAAATCCTGAATTCTAATATAGTGAAATTTATCAGTCTTTTTTTAAAAAAAGTGTTCTATGTCTTGTTTAAGAAATCCTTTTTATCCCAATATTAGAAAGATATTCATGTAATTTTCTATTGAAAGGCTTATTTTTATTTATTGTTTTGAAAATTTATCTATTTATTTTAGAGAAAAAGAAACAGAGGGTGGGAGTGGGAGAGGGGCAGAGGGAGATGGGAAGAGAACCTCAAGCAGATGCCCTGCTGGGGATGGAGCCGGACGTGGTTCTATCCCAAGACCCTGAGATCATGACCTGAGCCAAAACCAAGAGCTGGACGCTTAACTGACTGAGCTGCCCAGACCGCCCAAAAGGTTTGTTTTTAAAGTTTTGCTTTTGGCATTTAAGACGTTAATTTGAATGGAATGGGGATGAGAGGATATTAACAAAAAGTGTATTATATATATGAATTATAACATAACTAACTAACATGGATATATTATTTGAGCCTCTAGCTCCACTGTGAAACTAACAGGTATGGACTATAAAAGGTACCATGGTACTGGTGTTTAAGTGTCTCTGTAGTCTACCACCATACTGTAGCATAAAATGAATATACATTATTTTTAGGAAGCTACCATACAAAAGGTAAAGGCTATAATTTGGGGATATAAAATGTCTTGTATTAGTGATTTTAAAACTATGAAAAAACTTTTTAGAACACAAAAATGTATTTATAGCACACAGAAGAATGTATGTACTCCCTTTTATTTACCATTCCCTTAAATAAAATCTTTCAAATAATGTTTTCTTACCAGTTTGTCCTAAAAGTTTTCCCTTTTTTTTTTTTTTTTTAAATGTCCATACTTGCTCTGAAATAGGCAAGGCAAACAGCAAAGCCTCCTCAGGGCTTAAAAACATCAGCGAGTAATATACTTATATAAATACAAAACACTAAATTCAATAATGTATGAAAATGCTTAGTAAATACCAAATCTATTTAATATTCTTTCTTGACATCAGCTGAGGGCAAAAATATGGAATGTTCTCCATCCAACTTATTTCACCTTTCCCACTATTCTCTATGTTCCCTTCCTACTTTCATTAAATGAGGACTTCCCTTTTTTGCATAAAACTTAAAGAGCAGTGAAATATTCTGAATGTCATTACACATACTTGAATTATAAGAAGCAAAAATCTCAAGGGAGAAGTGAAGTTAAGTATCAGCTACAAGATGACCAGCATCTAACCCTTTTCCTCTCTTACAATTCCACTGCAGAGCAGAACAGTATCAGGGAAATGAAATATGGTAGAGGCAGAATTATGTGAACATTGGTTATGTTGCCCAGCAGCCATGATAAATTATTATTTTGAAATAGTGCCAAAGTGAAGGTAGACTTATAAATATCTTTAATAATAAAATAATAACAATAATAATTAAACAATAATAATAGCAGAGCTATAATTCATTACATTCTTAATAGCTCTTCGCTAGCCTGTGCTGTTTTATAGTTTAATAATAAATAATTTACCTGTGCTCTTTTTTCCATATCCTGGCAAGTACCTAGTTGTTCTTCCATTGCAACTCTGATTTGCCTTGCTTCATATTCTAATTGTCTTCTGGTCATATCTGTTTGTAAGGAAAACTAAAAGCACAAATTAAATTGAAATGTTAATACCTCATGTTATGTGTTTATCAGCAAAAGCAAAAAAGCATATAAATACCAATAAAGAAAATGAATATCAAATATGTAAGTTATTGAGCATAACAAGATTATTTTTTACTTCGAGGAGTCCTAAAATTTGATGATAGGTGTTGGGCTCAGTCTGGGTCCTTGATGTGAAATGCTGAGCTGAACACTTTTATTGCCCCATACTCATAAATGCCTTTAAATTGTACTGATTCACTTAAAATATATAATTGGTCCAGTTAGGGTAAGCCTTCTTCAGATCCCATCTTCTGCACTGAAGAGGTACTACTTTATTAAAAATTAGCACATTAATATGGACAACGTAGAAAAATCAAGAAACAGTCCATCATCCTTAAGTTTATACCTCAGTTTAAGGATTGTTATAAACGTGTAGACTAAACGGAGAAAACCTCTCCATTTCTAAGATGAAGAAAATGGGATAAGGAAAGCTTTTATTTAATACAGATAATCATAAATTGCAAAACAACACAAACTTTTTGGTAAAAATCCAAAAGTGAAACAAAGCTGAAATAAACAAAAAGAAGTACTTCTTCCTGCAAGGGGTGTTAATTCATTCAAAAATCAATTAACCTGCTAATTAAAATTCCAGGCACTGAGATAACCGCTAGGCATACAAAATGATGAAAAGGACAAAGTAATGAAACTTATAAACACATGCACCAAGAGGTAATAATAGCTAAAAGTCTGATTAAACGATAATGGGTCATGAAGAAAATGAGAAAGTGCAATAGATTTTTTATGCTGTATATACTCAGCTGTGTGAGACCTGTGTCTGAATCAGAGTAACATTCTGTAGGTCCAAGGATTCCAAAATGCACTGTCAGTTAAGTCAGGGGGACTCTCACTCTCTTCCCTTGCAATAATGCAGATGACATTCTACAGATAATGTATTCCTATAGGCATACCCAAATTATGGTTGCAACACAGATGAAATAGTCTGTATGTTATTTCTAATTCCCAATGAGCCAGCTTTAACTCTCACTTCCCAAAACCCCCTGCAAAAAAAAAAAAGTTGAACATGACAAAGTATATTGTAATAATGTGGTTTAGATCTGATATTTTAAAAGTAATGTCTAATATCTTAATAATATTTCCATATGGAAGTGTTCTTAACTTGCTTCCCAATATAAATGCAAAATTCGTGAAATTAAAAAATATTTACGACACACAAGCAGTTTACACTTGGTAATGTTGCCAAATGGCCTATAATGTCTTATATATCCTATTAAATAAATGTGATTATTTAATAAATATGGGAAGAATTTATTTGACAACTGATCTTTGCTTCAGATTATTAACCAACTGCTCTCAAGTTATCACATACATCTGAACTCTTTCCTAAACTTGATTGCATGCAGACAACTGAACTCTAAATTTTGTATATTCTAATTACCAATGTGAATGGTGAGCACAACTATGCTTAGGTATTTTTTTATTTAAGGGTATAAATCCTACCAAAACTTCTTGAGTTCCTAATCTTTGTATATTCCTAATCCAAGAACTCTTCATTAACTGTTCTTTCACTATCTGGGTCTCTTTAACTCCCAGGAAGATGTCAAGGACATTGTCAGGAAAAGGGATCCTTTCTCTTCCTCTCAAAACCTTGTCTGATTGTTCTAGGAGACTATGTATGTAAGCTTCTGGTTCTAGTTCTGCCAGACAATGCCCACTCAGGAAATCTGGCTAAGTATATGTTTTCAAAGTGTTCCTTCTTTCTACTTTTGTTTTTTCATTTATTATGTCCTCTCAAAAGTGCTACTAGAAAATGAAAAACCTAACAGAGGACAATATACTTTAATTACCCTATTTTTTCTCTTTTTAGAAATTATAAGAAATATTTATCAACAATAGTCAGTTAAAATACAATCGTGTTTAAAATTATTAATGTATTCCAGAACATTCAGAAACGTTCTTACATGTATCACCCCATGAATAAAATGGTTGACATGAGAGTTTGGGTGGGGAAGGAAAGGCTAACAAGATTAAATTCTTTTTCACATAGTTATATTAGCAAAACACACACATTTTAGTACCTATAAAAAGTCCTAAAATCCTTGCCAAAAGATTTTGTCATTTATAATAACTGGAACAGCACTCAAATTATCTTCAAAGACGCTTTTATTGCAAAAACTATATGGCATTTAATGTGGTTCAAAAGATAGATGGTAATCAATATTTCTGCAGAGTATGTTTGATAATTCAACAGACAGAATAAAAAACCAGTTGCCTAGTTGAATCCTGAGTCCTTTAGAATTCAAACAATAGATTTTCTTAATTGGGGGTTAAAATAAATATTTGCTTCAGCATAATGAAGTTTTACCACCTTTACAAACAAAAATTCATTAATTATTATATATTTGAGTTTAAAGTTAAGATAAAGATAAAGCATATTACAATTTACAAATAAGTAAAAATGTAATTATCCTGAATTTTTTAAATGAGTAACATAGATACTTTTAAAAGACTGAGGTTATTAAAGCCTAAAATAGGTCATAATGCTAAGTTACTTACATTTTCGGTTAAAGGGAGACTATCTATTCTTTTAGTGAGACTCTGAAGTTGAGCATAATACCAGTCTTTTTCCTTTTCTTCTTTGTCAAGATCAGCAAGAAGTAATGATCTGTTTTTTAAAAAAAGGTAAGTTTACGCAATGCTAATAGAGTACATAACAGTAATTCTTATCAGCTGTAATTGTCGTGTTCTCTAAAGTATTAATAATGAATAAGTGGATTTTTGAAAGTGGTACTTAGAATAGTATAACCATTAAAATTTGAATATCAAAAAATTTTTAATTTTTCACCTAAGATATTCAATATCCTTACCAGAATATTCACATGTCAACCAAAGGCTTTCTTCACTTTATTTGCAGTCTGAGAATATGATGATGGTTTACAGAAAAAAGTACAGATATAACAAAACCCAAAATTAATATACGAATAAAAAATGTAATAGAGGAGTAAGGAAAAGCAGTAATTACACAAAAAACAAACCTAGAGTATAGGATGTCACTGCACTGTGTCACATGGACACAGATGTGGCTTTCAACTTCTCAGCAGCCAAAAAAAATAATACTTTGTCACTGTACATTTCTCCAAAGAAGACATCCAGATGGCCAAGAGACACATGAAAAGATGCTCAACATTACTCATCATCAAGGAAATGCAAATCAAAACTACAGTAAGATATCACCTCACATGTGTCAGAATGGCTAAAGTCAAAAACACAAGAAACAAGTGTTGGTGAGGATGCGGAGAAAAAGGAATCCCTGTGCACTGCTGGTGGGAATGCAAACTGGTGCAGCCACTGTGGAAAACTGTATGGAGTTTCCTCAAAAAGTTAAGCATATGAAAACACTAATTCAAAAGGATATATGAACTCCTATGTTTACTACAGCATTATTTATGATAGCCAAATCATGGAAGCAATCCATGTGTCCATCAACATAGATGAATGGATAAAGAAGAATGGATATATATGTATGTACACCCACATCTTCTTTGTAGATATATAAAGGCATATCCAAATACACACACATACACACACACAGGGGAATACTATGGAATACTACTCAGCCATAAAAAAAAAATGAAATCTTGCCATTTGCAACAAGATGGCTGGATCTAGAGAGTATAATGCTAAGTGAAATAAGTTGGTCAGAAAAAGACAAATACCATATGATTTCACTCACGTGGAATTTAAGGAACACAACAAAGACACAAATAAAAAAAACAGACTGTAGAGAATGAACTGATGGTTACCAGAGGGGAAGCTGGTAGGGGGATGGGTGGAATAGGTGAAGGAGATTAAGAGCACATCTATCATGATGAGCACTGACTAATGTACAGAATTGGCGAATCACTATATATTGTATACCTGAAACTAACATAACACTATATGTTAACTATACTAAAATTTAAAAAAAAAAAAAGGAAAAGATTAGTTGCAGAAACTTTAAAAAAAAATATTGTCACTGTGTACCAACAAGAAGGTATCCTGAGAGAGAGAAACTTTTTCTGAGTTTGGAATTTGAAGATGAATTTGCTATGTACCTCCTAAACAACCCAATCGATGTCCTCAATAACATTCTATATCAAGTTTATATCTTTATATCTTATCATTTATGCTTTATATCTTATCATTTTAAACATAAATAAGGGTGTTCATGGGGTAAAACTCAGCAGGTACAAAAAGTCTATGATTTCCTATCACGTGTTTCTTTCCCAAATTGACCCCTATTATCATTTTATTGTGTGTATTCCAGAGAAATTCTATTAAAACTGCGAAGATCTGTGTGTATACTTCCATGTACATTTTTAAACATCAACAATAGCATATTACTCTATGTGTTATCCTATTAACTTTTTTTTTCATTTAAAAAGTCTATCTTGGGAGATTATTCTGTGTCAGAACATAAAAAGGTCCTACATATTTTTGCTAGCTGTACAGTATGCATAAATCCATAATGGGATACACTATAACTAGTTTCATTTTAGAGGGCATTTACAGCCTTTCTAATCCTTTGCTATTATCAACAATGCTGCACTGAATCTGCTTATCCATAACCCCATTGCATGAATGTGCAAGCATGTATATAAGATAAATTCCTAGGGTATGTACATGTTTAACTTATTGCTCTTATTAGATATTGTACCAATTTATGCCCCTACCACTTTCACTAATATAAATGTTTCATCAATTTATTTTTGCATATCCAGTTTTTTTAAACTGTATATCATATGGTTTTAATTTTATTTCTTTTAGTGTAAGGTTAAACATTTTTTTCAACTTTAAATACCATTTGTGTTCCTTGCCTATAATTTTTTCTTATTTATAGGACCTCAACTATATTAAGAATGACTGTACTGGAGGAGAAAATATGGCAGAGTAGGGGATCCTATTTCGACGGGTCCCTAAATTGAGCTGGATATCTACCAGACCATTCTGAACACCCACAAAATCAGCCTGAGATGTAAGAAGATATATCTGGATCTCTACAGAGTATCTCCAGCAGTTGGTCCTGAATTATGAAGGAGGGGTGGGGGGGATTGGTGTCCCTAACCCTCATGTTGCCTAAGGCTCAACTGTATATAAATACATAAGTCATTTGAAAATAAGAGCATATAAGGTAATGCACTACTATATTGGGAGTAAAATGCCATGAATTTATGATGATACACTAAAAGAACCCCCCCTAATATTTCTTGCAGGGCTGGCTTGGTGGTGCTCACATATTCTTTTAGTTTCTGTCGGTCTTGGAAAGCTCCTTGTTCCTCCATCCATTCTGAATGACAGCCTTGCTGGATAAAGTATCCTTGGCTGCCTGGTCTTCTTGTTTAGTACCCTGAATACGTCTTGCCAGCCCTTTCTGGCTTGCCAGGTCTCTGTGGATAGGTCTGACATTATTCTGATGTTCCTCCCTCTGTACAATAATTCTGATACTGGAATATGTGACCACCAAGCTGGCCCTGCAAGAAATATTAAGGGAGGTTTTATAAAAGGAGAAAGACCCCAAGAGTGATATAGAACAGAAATTTATAGAGACAACCTACAGAAACAAGGACTTCACAGGTAACATGATGACAATAAAATCATATCTTTCAAGAATCACTCTCAGCGTGAATGGCCTAAATGCTCCCATGAAACGGCACAGGGTTGCTGAATGGATAAAAAGACAGGACCCATCCATATTTGTCTACAAGAGACTCATTTTGAACCTAAAGATACATCCAGACTGAAAGTGAAGGGATGGAGAACCATTTTTCGTGCTAACAGACCTCAAAAGAAAGCTGGAGTAGCAATTCTCATATCAGACAAATTAGATTTTAAGCTAAAGACTGTAGTTAGAGATACAGAAGGACACTATATCATGCTTAAAGGGTCTATCCAACAAGAGGATCTAACAATTGTAAATATCAGTGCACCCAACATGGGAGCAGCCAACTACATAAGCCAACTCTTAACCAAAATAAAGACATATTAATAATAAGCTAATAGTAGGAGACCTCAACACTCCACTCTCAGCAATAGACAGATCATCTAGGCAGAAAATCAACAAAGAAACAAGAGCTTTGAATGACACAGTGGACCAGATGGACCTCATAGATATACAGAAAACATTCCGCCCTAAACAACAGAATACTCATTTTTCTCCAATGCACATGGAACTTTCTCCAGAGCAGACCACATACTGGATTACAAATCAGGTCTCAACTGATACCAAAAGATTGAGATTGTTCCCTGCATATTCTCAGACCACAATGCTTTGAAACTGGAACTCAAGCACAAGAAAATTTGGAAGAAATTTAAACCCTTGGAAGCTAAAGACCATCCTATTTAAGAATGTTTGGGTCAACGAGGAAATCAAAGAACTTAAACAATTCATGGAAACCAATGAGAACGAAAACACATTGGTCCAAAACCTATGGGATACTGCAAGGGCAGTTCCTAAGGGGGGAATTCATAGCCATCCAAGCCTTGCTCAAAAAAATAGAAAAATCCTAAATACACAAATTAACTTTACACCTTAAAGAACAACAAATAAAGCCCAAGCCATGCATAAGAAGAGAAATAATTAAGATTAGAGCAGAGATCAATGAATTAGAAACCAGAAATACAGTAGAGCAGATGGATGAAACTAGAAACTGGTTCTTTGAAAGAATTAATAAGAGTGATAAACCACTGGCCAGACTTATCCAAAAGAAGAGAAAGGACCCAAATTAATAAAATTATGAATGAAAGGGGAGAGATCACGACTAACACCAAGGAAATAGAAACAATTATGAGAAATTATTATCAACAACTATATGCCAATAAATTAAGCAACCTGGAAGAAATGGATGCCCTCCTGGAAACCTATAAACTATCCAGGCGGAAACAGGAAGAAATTGACAACCTGAATAGACCAATAACCAGTAATGAGATTGAAGCAGTGATCAAAAACCTCCCAAAAAACAAGAGTCCAGGGTCTGATGGATTCCCTGGAGAATTCTACCAAACATTCAAAGAAATAATATCTATTCTCCTGAAGTTGTTTAAAAAAATAGAAACAGAAGGAAAACTTCCAAACTCATTCTATGAGGCCAGCATTACCTTGATCCCCAAACCAGGCAAAGACCCCATCAAAAAGGAGAATTATAGACCAATATCCTTGATGAGTACAGATGCCAAAATTCTCAACAAGATCCTAGCTAGTAGGATCCAACAGTATGTTAAAAGGATTATCCATCACGACCAGGTGGGATTTATCCCTGGGATGCAAGGGTGGTTCAATATTTGCAAATCAAAGTGATAGAATACATAAATAAGAGAAGAGACAAGAACCACATGGTCCTCTCAATTGATGCAGAAAAAGCATTTGACAAAATATAGCTTCCTTTCCTGATTAAAACTCCTCAGAGTGTAGGGATAGAGGGAACATTCCTCAATTTCATAAAAACCATCTATGAAAAACCCACAGTGAATATCGTTCTCATCAGGGAAAAGCTGAGAGCCTTTCCCTTAAGATCAGGAACACAGCAAGGATGCCCCCTCTCACCACTACTGCTCCAACATAGTACTGGAAATCCTAGCAACAGCAACCAGAAAACAAAAAGAAATAAAAGGTATTCAAATTGGCAAAGAAGAAGTCAAACTCTCTTCACAGATGACATGATACCTTATGTGGAAAACCCAAAAGACTCCACCCCCAAATTACTAGAACTCATATAGCAATTCAGTAATGTGGCAGGATACAAAATCAATGCACAGAAATCAGTTGCTTTCCTATACATACACTAACAATGTAACTGTAGAAAGAGAAATTAGAGAATGGATTCCATTTATAATAGCACCAAAAACCTTAAGATACCTTGGAATAAACCTTACCAAAGAGGTAAAGGATCTATACTCTACAAACTACAGAACACTTATGAAGGAACTTGAAGAAGACACAAAAAGATGGGAAAACATTGTTATAATGTCTATGCTGCCCAGAGCAATCTACACTTTCAACGCCATCTCCATCAAAATACCAATGGCATTTTTCAAAGTGCTGGAACAAACAATCCTAAAATTTGTATGGAACCAGAAAAGACTCCGAATCGCCAAGGAAATGTTGAAAAAGAAAAACAGAGCTGGGGGCATCACGTTGCCTGATTTCAAGCTATATTACAAAGCTGTGATCACCAAGACAGCATGGTACTGGCACAAAAACAGATACATAGATCAATGGAACACAACAGAGAGCCCAGATATGGACTCTCGACTCTAGAGTCCACAAATCTTCGACAAAGCAGGAAAAATTATCCAACGAAAAAAAGACAGTCTCTTCAACAAACGGTGTTGAGAAAATTGGACAGCCACATGCAGAAGAATGAAACGCGATCATTCTCTTACACCATACACAAAAATAAGCTCTAACTAGATGAAAGACCTCAATGTGAGACAGAAATCCATCAAAATCCTAGAGAAGAACATAGGCAGTAACCTCTTTGACATCGGCCACAGCAACTTCTTTCAAAACATGTCTCCAAAGGCAAGGGAAACAAAAGCGAAAATGAACTTTTGGGACTTCGTCAAGATAAAAAGCTTCTGCACAGCAAAGGAAACAGTCAACAGAACAAAGAGGCAACCCATGGAATGGGAGAAGATATTTGCAAATGACACTACAGATAAAGGGCTGCTATCCAAGATCTATAAAGAACTTCTCAAACTCAACACTCAAAATGTTAACACGTGGTTAAATGATAGTGGTTGACCACAGTGTTTAAGGCTTAGAAATGAAAACAGGTCTAGACTCCGAGGCAGGTAGGTCTTTAGGGTTTAGACTTTTTTAGTGATTGTTAACAGTCTTCTTTAAAATGTAAGTTTTGTGTTGCCTTAGTCCTCTAGCTAATTTAGGGTCACCTAAAAGAGCATGGCACATATGTACTAGGCATTTAATAAATACTTGTTAAATGAGTGAATAGCTAACATGATAAAAGCTTACATTTATTGAATGTTCTAAGTACTAGACATAGTGCTAAGTATTTTTCTTTAATCTAATTTAATCTTCACCACATCCTTTGAGGTAGTTATTCTTAGGCTCACTCTTCACACTGGAAAACTGAGGTTCAAAATGGTTATAGAGCTGTGTAGCTGGGTTTGAACCCCGGCTTGACTACTTGCTAACACTTATCTTGGGCAATACAGAAAACAAGAAAAAAAAGAGACAGAGAGTGTATCTATGACTTAAGAGAGGGAAAGAAAGAGCGAAAAAACAGAGAAAATCATCAAAGAAATAACATAACAGAATTTTCAAAAGCTGAAGAAAATAAACTTCCAGATTAAAAGGGCACAGTGAGTACCTAGCATGACGAATGAAGAAAACTCATATACTGAGGCATTCTAAGGGCTTCTAAAGAAGAAAAATGGTGACCTTCAAAGGAATGAGAATCAGATTGGTATTAAATTTCTCATCAAAGACATTGACAATGAAGAAGGAAAATGAGTTTGAACCTAGACCTATCTAAACTTTCAATCGAGCATGAGAGCAAAGTAATGATTCTGTTGTATATGCAAGGACACAATTTACCTCCCTCCAACACAGTGAGAACCAAGAAGTCGCAAGATAGGTCAGAACTATACACACACACATTCTCTTCTCTCTCTCTGCTAATAAACTTGGGACTTTACACGAAGCAAAGCAAGTTCCTAGGATAGCGGGTACCCTCACATGTCCTTTGTCTCTTCACAGAGCTCAAAGAGAATGACTGTGGACCCCAGTTAGCTTCTTATTATTCACAATAGTGTTTCCTATACTGTCAGACAGAAACATTCCTGCTTTAAGGTATGACACAGAGACTCATGTAAACTCAAGATGAAAGAAAGCTTTACATTACTTCTGGCCCAGAAGATTACCCTATTTTTACAGATGGACACACCTAACACCAGAGAGAAAGCAGTAAAAGGTCTTTTGCCTTTTATTTAGATATGCTGGACATTTTTACACTAATAACCACTTTCACAACTGTGCAAGGTAGAACCATATCCCTATATTACAGAAGAAAACCACAGAAAATTTAATGACATGACCAAGGTCCCAGAGCTAATATGTAATGTTTATACATTTAAATATTCTTGAATGTTTAATAGAATTTTTATGAGTATTAAAATAACATTATTCATACATTAAGGAATTCATAATCTTTTACACGACACTTGACAAAGTTTTTTTTTTGACAAAGTTCTTGATAATGATACGTATTCTGGTATTTGTAATGAGATAATTTTAACTTTAGTAAGAGAAGAATTAATACATTAGCTGTGAGAAACCAGATAATATATGTCAAGCAATGTTTTTTAAGACACTGAAACTGATAAATTAAGAAATATTACATTTGTGGCCACCTGTAATAGGCTTTCCCTAATGGAAACAGTTACCTCATACTGGCTCTCTAGTTACTGAATTTATTTCAAAAGGTAACAAGAAACTCAATTAAAAATCAGTTACATATTTTAATGTGATGTAACTATTGTGATCATGTGCTTACTCAATGTACAGGGCATTTGAAGTATTTAAGTAACAAAGTACAAGTCTCTTAGAATCCCAAGAATTGTCTACTTTACATTTTCATATTTAATATTGCCTCTTTACATTTTTAGATTTAATATAAGTATGATCAGTAACATACTATCTTTGAATAAATAAATAAATGCAAATTTCACTCTTAAATATTACTGATTATCTGCCACACATGCTTCATAATTCCTATCTTGTATTAAAAAATGACAAACTGATAGTAAACATTGGAGTTCACAACTTAATGAAGAAAAGTTACCTCTCTTTCTCAAGTTCTTCTAAATAACCGGTATTTTCTCTGCTTCCGTTTACAAACCCTCTTCTTGGAAACGAACCCATAGGAACAGGACTGCACTCTCCTGAACGACTAGATACAGATCCTTCACGGCTCCCATAAGAACGGAGGGACATTTTTGACCGTAGTTTCACTCCAGGGAAATTACTGCTATCTAAGTTAAGTTCTAAATGAAAGAGAGACAAGTTTTTACATAACAGTTGCTTTACATGGTCTAAAGTATTGCTAAGGCAATTATATTGTCTTAAAAATAAAATATCAGGTTCATATTTTAGTCCTCAAATTTGAACTCATTTTATAATATAATTTAATATACATCATATACATAACATAAAGCCTGTGAAAGTACTAAATTATGCCAGTTGTAGAGCAGCAAATTTATGCAGAGAACAGAGAATCCTTATCACAAATGCTAATGCTGACTCCTGGGTCCAGGTAGAATTGCAATAAATACAAATATCAAATCATTAAAAAAAAAAAAAGTGTTCATTGCAACCTGAAATTTCTAACAGAGGAAGCCACAAATACATATGATTGAATAAACAATTATTTAGGAAGAGAATGACTGAACTTTCCCTCCACAGTAGCTTGAGTCAGGGGGAAAAGGAGTATGTTAAAGGAAAACCAGACAAAATATCTTTCCTTAGATTCCTGCTAAATAATAATATATTTGAGGACTCAAAGGTAATTTCTCAGTCTAGTTTCAACTATAATAATCAAGCACTTTCCCTGTTTTTTGATATTTGAATTTTTAAGCAATAAAGTGAGAAAGTTATTTTTTCAAAATTCTACTAAAAATTGCATATAATCAGCTTATATAACTGAAAAGATAACGCAATTCTATCCTGGATGGAACAGAGAAGGACACTATTCCTTCAAGAAAGGCAACAGGCCCAACTTATTAAAGGCCTATATAGTGACTGGCAGAAGAGCAATGAGCTTTAAAAAGAGCTGAAAATGATCAAATACAGAGTCTAAAGTAGTTGATTTAAAGCCAGCTAAATGTTTAACTGAAGGAATGACAAGTAAATACACATTTTACATATCTGTTTTTTAACAACTAAATCCTAATAGATAAGGCTGTTATACCAAGAAAATTGAAAGTAACATTCAAATCAAGAGAACCTGTATTTGGATATACACACCTAAAGCTGACAACTAGAGCTTAAAAATTATTTTAAAAGACTTTTTAAAAATCTACCTTTGAGACGCTCTAATAAATCAATCTGTCCAGAGGAAGCCATAGCTTCATCTTCAATACTTCCTTGTAGTTGTTTAAGTACTTCCTGCAAAAAAGAACACAATATATTACCATGACAAAATTCTACATAATGATTCTAGATATGATTCTAAGTTTCTTGATATTTAGGTGTGCTGGGGAAAAAAGTTTCAGATCAATCTGAAAATATATCTGAACCTGTAAAGCACTTTATATATATATATATATTTTTTTTTCTATTATTAATTATGAGTAATGAATTATATCCCAACAATAGTGATATTTTGTGATAATGGAGATTATGGGGAGTTTCCATAAGATACCTTATCCCTAACTTTTAAAATATACAACAAGGTGAATTATTCTCATTTTTCATACGGGTCAAGCAAGACTCAAAGCCCTACAGAAGCTGTAAAAGCTAGGTATGTGTTTAGAATCCATGTCTTTGAAGCTTGCACCAACATGACCATGAAAAAAACCAAATTAACTATCATAATATGCTGTTTTATTTAACACCCTAATACACATTCAAGCTTTTATATACCATATTTAAGTATATACTATTAGCATACTGATTTACATTCAGCAGATATTGAAATAACTATGCTCACTGCCTCCTGACTTTTGATGCCATTATTTCCTTTCCCATCTAAATCCTTCTCTTGATAAATTTTCCTCAAAGAATGTTGGAAACTGTCATTTTCCAACAATTTTTTGCACATTCCTTAATAATAATTTATGTTATATCTTTCATATTCTGGGGCATTCCTTTCAAGCTTCCAGCAAAGTCCTTATTGGCCAATTAGGTTTCCAAATGCAAAACAATGTTCTTGAATGTTTATGACCTTGTAACTATGAGCAGTATTCTCCAAAATGAAAAATGACCATAAACAGATTGAAAAGGAAATCTGTCAAAAAGTGAGTGAATGCAGCAAAGAATGGTTTACCTTGATGCTGACATGATCGGCATTAAAAAAAGAATGCCTATGTTAATAAGAAATAGCCTGTGGTCTTAAGATCTGACCTTCAAATAACAGACCAAGTTGGAGGTTGAAAGGCTTTGATAAGTAGATATAGGAACATGGAGGTGACTGATATTCATATTCAGATTATTATGGCTGAAACGTATCACATCTGTGGGACAGGAAACAAATTTGTACAGGATGCCATCTTTGAATGACTGTCGAGTACTCTACAACATCTACTATAAACTTCAGGACACCAGTGCTTTCGTAAAGTTCAAGAACTGTCATTCTAGGCTATCTGTGTTTTTCAGGATCCCAATTCTCCATCCACCCATCCATCCACTGTTACTACTTACAGTCCTTCAATAATCCTTTAATCTTATCCCTATTTCTATAATTATACTCCCCAGCCTCACAATTCAACAACTACCCTTCCACAGATAACTTCAAATTATGTGTCTCTAATCCTAACCTCTCTTGCAAACTTCAGATTCACTTTCCCAATCTGACTGATAGATGCTTTACATCTGGATGATATGCACTTCCTATGTAAATGTCCAGAGCTACCCTTTTGTGCCACTACAATCTGTTCTTTGCCTTGTATCTTGTCAGTTAAATGTAAATAAGCCTTTTCTTCCCAACTCAAATCCTTAGCATCAGTTCCTTCGTAGCACCAATCGGTTATCAAATTCTGTATTCAACCTCTAGTGTTTCTCTTAGAACCATCTCTTTTCTCTTCCTTTTATTTATTTTTTCTTTTTTCTTTAAATATTTTATTTATTTATTTGACAGAGAGAGACACAGTGAGAGAGGGAACACAAGCAAGGGGAGTGGGAGACGGAGAAGCAGGCTTCTCGCTGAGCAGGGAGCCCGATGCAGGGCTCGATCCCAGGACCCCGGGATCACGACCGGAGCCGAAGGCAGTTGCTTAACTACTGAGCCACCCAGGCGCCCCTAGAGTAAGGCTTTTAAAGCATAACTCTGACCAGGTCTCCATACAAGATTCTTCTCCAAAGTCTACAGGGGTGGGTCTGAAATTTCAGTATGGATCAGAATCACCTGAAGCGCTAGTTACAATATAGACTGCTCATTCACTAAGTCTGGGATGGAGGCTTCATTTTCAACAAATTCCCAGATGATACTGATGCTGAAAACAATCATCTAAATGTTAACAGGAGTATTCTAAGAAGGTGGGGTTACAAGCAATTTTTTTGTTTTGTTTTATAATTTTTCAACAATGAGTATTACAGAAAATACTGTTTTTAGAAAAGGTACAAAGATGTAGAAGTTCAAAAACAACAAAAGAAAATCCTTGGCATGTCACAGGACATATACCTAATTTTTCAAAACTAAAAATAATAAAAAAAGGAAATAACATCAAAACCAAATTAAAAGGCCATGGAAACTTGGACATCCAACAATAAAAATCAATTAAACTTATAGCATTAGCCATACAATGGAATATTATGCAACTATAGTATCACCAAATATTTAATGATATGAAAAGATTATGACAATATATTAAATTTTTAAATCCCATCAGATGCATGCCTGCACAGAATGTGCAGAGAGAAAAATATGTACACTGTCACAGGTTACCTCTGATTTAAAAAATTTAAAAAAAGAATTTTTAATGGGTGGTTTTGATATCTTTTTATTTGCCCCTACTTCCTAATTTTTAAAAATATTAAATATGCACAACTTGTAATAAGGATTTTTTAAAGTTTCTATATATATTGTTAGAAATGTACTGATAAAAGTTGTAACCATAAAGGTAAATAAAATTAATTGAAATTTAAGGTTTAAATTTTTTTTTAAGACTATTTATTTATTTGACAGAGGGAGAGAGATCACAAGTAGGCAGAGGTAGGCAGAGAGAGAGGGGGAAGCAGGCTTCCCACTGAGCAGAGAGCCCGATGCGGGGCTCGATCCCAGGACCCTGAGACCACGACCTGAGCCGAAGGCAGAGGCTTCAACCCACTGAGCCACCCAGGCACCCCGAACGTTAAGGTTTAAAAAAATTTTTTAAGACTTTCAGTTAGGGGGCGCCTGGGTGGCTCAGTGGGTTGAAGCCTCTGCCTTCGGCTCAGGTCGTGGTCTCAGGGTCCTGGGATCGAG
>CM052895.1:74944162-74971889 GCA_028534135.1 Potos flavus | reverse complement strand
ATGTATCAGTTAATTGTTTTTTGATGCTGTGTAGTAGTCCAGTGTATGAAAATACCCCAGTTGATTTATCCTTTATCCTCTTGATGGGCATTTTGGTTGTCACATGTTAGAGGCTATTATGAAGAATGCTACTATGTACATTCTTGCATATATCTTTTAGTGAACATATGTATTCACTTCTCTTGAGTACATATCTGGGAGTTCGAATGCTAAGTCAAAAGATTTAACTCTAAAAAAAAACTGCCTAATTGTTTTCCAACGTGGCTGTACTACTTTATACTCCTACCAGCAATGTATGATGTTCCACAGTTGGTATAATTAGTCTTTTAAATTTTAGTGATTTGAGTAAAGAGAAATAACATTTGTATTTCCCTGATGATGAAGAATGTAGAATCCCTTTTATGTGCTTACTGGCCATTCATCTCCCTTTTATGGGCCAAGCTTTTGGCCATATTTTTCAAACTGGACCTTCTTTGGTTATTGGTTTGCAAAAATTCTTTATATATTCTGTATTGAGTTTTTTGTTGGATATATGTATTGTAAATATTTTCTTCTAGTCTATGACTTGCCTTTTCATTTTCTTAATGAAGTCCTTTGAAAAGATTTTAATTTAAATTTAGTTTTTAATTTAATGAAGCCCATTTTACATCTTTTTTCTTTTATGTTTAGTCCTTTATGTGTCCTAAGAAATCTTGCCTACCCCAAGGTCACAAAGATATTGTCTTGTATCTTCTTTTAAAGCATTACAAAAGATCTTGGTTCTAACGTATCAACTTTTTCTTTTATGTTTAGTGCTTTGTCATTCTGTTTAAGAAATTTTTGCCTACTCTAAAAATATGAAGCTGTTCCCTGTTTCCTTCTGCAAGCCACTATTTTGTCTTCCACACTTATGTCTATAAACCATCTTGAATTAATTTTTGCATATATTATGAGGTAGGGCTTTGAGCTCCTTTTTCTTTTTCTTTATGCAAATATTTAATTGCCCCTGTACCATTTATTGAAAAGACCACCCTTTCCCCACTGAAATGCAGGGATGCCTTGGTCATAAATCAACTAACCACATATGTGCAGCTACTTTTCTCCACTCTACTTCTGCTAGTCAACTAGTCCAATCTATTATCACACTGTCTTAGTAACTTTGCAACTTTACACTAATTCTCAGCCACTATCTCTTTAAATATCACTTTTGCTCCATTTTCTTTCCCTGTCCCTTCTGACACTTCAGATTTCCCTGTATCTATTTGCCTGTGTCTCCCATAACTCTTACATATTGTTTTTTAAGGAATATTTATTTTAGAGACAGAAAGTGTGTGTGGGTGCGCACATCCCCCCCCCCCACATACACACAAGCAGTGGGGAGAGGGAGAATCTTAAGCAGACTTCCCACTGAGTGTAAGGCTCAATCTCATGACCCTGAGATCATGACCTGAGCCGAAAAGAAATCAAAAGTCAGACCCTTAACTAACTAGGCTACTCAGGTGCCCCATACTGTCTTTATTCCCATTTTTTATCTTTCTGTGCTTCAGTTTGGATATTTTCTATAGACTTTTTAACAAGTTCACTAATTTTTATCTTGTCACTAGTTTATTAATTCTGTGTTTTACAAGTCCATCTGATAACTTATTAGTAAAACTATTCTTCAGTTTTAGACTCTAATAGGTTATAATTCCTTGTCTACATTTTCTGAATTTTCATCCATTTTATTCATATCTTTTCTTTTTTCAAAACATTGATAATAACTATGTTAAAATTTTTGCTAATTCCAATACCTAGATCACCTTTGGATTTGCTTTTATTAACTGTTTTCTTGATGATCACTCATTTTTCTGTTTCTTGCATTTCTTGGAACTTTTAGCTATATGCCAATCATTATGTATACAGAACAAGAGACTTAAGACATATTTTCCTTTAGAGTCTGCCCTTTCCACCATTGGGGTCTTACCTCCTCCATCCAATCAGGAACTAAAAATGGGCTGCAGGTGTAGTTAAGCAAAATTCACATTTGATTTGACTTGCCAAGTTCCACAAATGTGTCTCTCCTCTAAATTTAGACTGAAAATAATACACGTTTCTGTCTCCTTAGCCCTTAGCCTACTACCCTATACATCCCTCAAATCTGATATTTATCTTGAAAGGAAAACCAGCTATGTTTAATACAGACCCCTTCCCTCTGGTGAGTCTGTGTCTCTCAAGCACTGCAAGACTATAGAATATTTCACTTTGTCTCATTCTCAGGTGGTGCCTGACTCCTTAGGCCCTAAAAGTTCTGTCCCGTGGAGGTAGAGAGCTTGGGTCTTTAACTTCTGCTCCACAAAGTTAAACACTTGGCAAATGTCTTGAGGAGACCTCTTGCGTGAAAGTAATGGGTCTTTCCCATAGCAGGACTTTGCCTTGTAGCATTGAGCTTTCCCAGTTCTGTCCCTAGCATCCTTCACGAGACTGAACCAATGTTCCATGGAAAAACTAGCCATGCATTTGGAGCTTCTCTAAATGTCAATACTTCACATCTGGCCACATATTTGTCAAGACCTGCAATGGTTTCCTTCCTCCAGTGGAGTCCTGCTTGTGAACAGCAGCCTGTGCTTAGAATTAACAAATATCCCTTGGGAAGAAAATCATCCACAATGTCAGTTATTCTAGAAAAAGCTCTTTCCTCTTATGAATTTTAGTTAATACAGTCCTTGATGACTCCACAGTCTGTTCTCCAAGGTCTTTTAAAGTATGATTTTTGTATTTTATCCAGTGTTTTTTAGTTGTTGCAGTAGGAATGATTGCCTGGGGTTGAGTACTGCAAACAACCTAAAAGAAGTAGTCCTCAATTTCAAAGAGTTTTTTTAAAAAATGCAACACAACTGCAAAGTAATTCCAAATAAAATATTTTAAAAAATGCTTAGAGAAATGGTAGCTTTTAACATTAATATGTAATTTTGAAGGAGAGAATATTCACTTGTATTTGGACTTAAAAAATTATTTATTTATATTATCTAACCACATTGTTTCTTAAAATATTTTAAGAATCTAGAAACATTAAAGGATTATTTATTGGAGATGAAATGTTCTATGGAGATATCAGTGAAAAGAAAATATTTATCAGTGAGCAACTATGTCCTTTCAGGGAGGCTGCTACTTGATCCACTTCTGTTTTCATCATTACATCAGTTATAGATTCCTTTCATTACCAAATACAAGTATATTTGATAATTAAATCTTCAAAATAAATTATGAAATGTGTCAATCTGTTTTTATTTCTAATTTCTTCTTACTCTCTGAAAATAAGATATTCTACACATAAATGATTTTGCAGTTATAGAACAACTTATAAAATTTCATTTTTATAATAACAAAGACATAAGTGGTTCATTAATAATTTACCTACAGATAATTTTTTTAATACCATGACATCTTTCAGTTTAAATGTTTAACATCTATACATGACTATAATTATCTTGTTGTTATGCTCAGCATTTTAAAGTAAATCAAGTTGACTTCTAGTCCCCAAATTAAAAGTACAGTATGTAATTCCTTTTAAACTTAGCTACAGTTTCTGCATTTATCTAATTCCAGATCATCTAAATCCCATGAAATCTCTTTTATTTTACTATATTTTTACTACAGAAAATGTCAAATATAAACATAAGTATAGAGAATATTATAGCAACCTCCTATGTATCTTCACATCCCACCTCAGTAATGATAAACTCATGATCTTGTTTCATTTATATCTATACCTACTTCCTCTATTCCCTTCCCTGACTCAAATTCATTTGGAAAATAAATCTCAGACATTGTATTACTTCTTCTATAAAGAATTCAGATATATATTTAAACAGGGATTCTTTCTAACCACAACTGCAATGCCGTCATTATATAAAAAATAAACATTTCCTTAATGTTTTCAAATACATAGTCAGGGTTCATATTTCCCTAATTAGATGCACACATATTTCCCTGTCATGCACACACACAAAATATTTTTATAGTTTATTTGTATCAATGCCTTGTAATCAACAGCAAAACAGCATTCTTTTTTGCCACTAGATGGTACTACTGCATAAATTTCAGAAATCCTTAAATTACCTAGTTGAAGGGGACCCACCTTGCCTTTCTTTGGGGTAAATAGGTTAATGAGCAGGAAATAGGATTTAAGATTATATAATGTATTCCAAAGAATAATAAGTGATTTTGCATAAATAACCACTGGTTTGGATCAACTTTAATCCAAAGTGGGAAGTGCCAATGTTTCCAAGTACCTTTTCCAAATCAATATTTTAAGACCAAAAAAAAAATGGTCTGGTTCCTGCTCTTGAACAGCTTAAATCTTCTTAAGGAGAGATACATAATAATTTCATTATAAGGTATAACTGCTATGATACTGTATGTCCAGTCCTAAAGAAATAAGTGGATGGCTTTTCAAGGATGTCTGCAGAAGCACTTGCTGAGTAATTATCAATTCATAGTTGAATTCAGACATAACCTAAGTGCCCAAATTCATGATGTACAATATGATACATCACATGGATAAGTGGTCAACCTGATATTTCACTGTATAAATTTTAGAGTCTGACTTGTATTTTTACTCCAAGACATTCCTATTCAGCATGGAGATGGGTCTATGGGTAGGTTAAGATGTCTCCCAAAAATAAGTTTGAATTTGCTCAAGTAGTTAAGCAAAAATTTAAAAGGGATCTCAAAATCATTCACTATAAAACATCCAGATAGGCCCACCAAGAGGAATTCTTTGCAAAATATACCTCCCATAGTAGATGAAAGAGTAGTCCTGTTGGGAGTTATACATTTTGTATCTTTAAACTTTTAAAATCACATGCCATGTACAATAATTTTAGATATATTGTGTTGATCAGTTTTAAAATAGCAAACTATTCTTTTTTAATATTAGCCGATTTGACTGTTTCTAAGGTCACCCACAGTTGTGGTGAGAAAACATGTTTGCTTAAAGTCTACTTTATTTCCGAAAGGACTGGAGGCAGGTATCTTGGAGATCTGTCCTCACTGAGGACAGTTTTTAACCACAGAAATAGGTAATTAGAGTAGAAAAGATTTATGGATAGATAGAAGAGTACATATGAATAAAAGATTGAACTGTTATGATATTGACAATAAAGAGTAAAAGGGGAGCAAAAATAGTTCAGTGATGTACAGAAGCCTGAAGAATAAGAGAGACCTCAAAATGCATAGAAAAAGAATGAGAAGAAAATACCAGTGAATAAGGAATAAGAGTAGTGAACAGACAGGAAAAACAGCATCAGGCACCCAGATGCTAAACAGCCAAGGGGCAGAAACAAAACCAAAGCAGGAAGAATTTTTAAAAGAGAAAGAAGTTAACAGTTTTGTCGATGATCTCCAAATCTATAAAGTTGTTAAGTTCAGTGAGAAGGGAATCTGCCTAAGTAACTGGAAATTAAAACAGCAAAATTTTAACCTCAATTATTCTGAAATTAGAACATATCTTCCCCACTGCAGACTGAATATTTTATGACTTTTCTTGGAGGTTATCACAACTTTTCAATGCTATTTGGCAAACCAATTTCAGGACTTGAAGGAGCCATGGAAATCATCTAGGCTTGTGTGACACTTGTATTTTCCAAATAAGGCACCTTAAGTCCAGAAGGGCACCTAGAGAGCGGTAATACAGCTCGGCTTGTGGCAAAACAAGGAATAGGACCAGGTACTGACTTTCAGTTCTGGACTGTTTCCAGTAGGGCATTCTGTTTTTCTTGATTATTTATCATTGCTGCACTTAAGTGGAGACAAGACCTGGGAGAGTTGGGGAGGAAGACTATATTTAATAACTGAGATATATTCTAAAGTTGTGAAACTAGTTTCTGTGAATTATGCAGAACACTCAGCCTCAGTATAGTGATACTAAAGTTGGTCTCTTATTTTATATTTAAGCTTAAAAAATAACTCAGAACAAATTAACTAGCCATTGGGTTTTTACAATTATTTTCTTTCTATGATTCACTGGATTAATTTAATACATTTTGTTCAAAATATACATGCTAACTTTGCAAGAAAGAGTTTACATATTGCTGCTTAACTTAAAATACACTTTTAAGTAAGCGAAGTATCTAACCCCAACTTTACAGGAGGGAATACTGAATAAAAATGGATAAACTACAATTAAAAGTCACAGTCTTGATACCTTCATATTAGATGCCTCAGTTTCCAGTTTTGTAAGATGATTGGAATTATCTTCTAGCTCTTGTCGAAGATTTGAGTTCTCCATCTTCAGTGCCTCAACTTGCTTTAACAACTGATCATATGAAGCTGCAGCCATCCTTGGCTACCCTTGGACCTATAAGGTTAAAAAGGATTTTGAAATTCACTACTAAAAATATCGTGGCTGCTTGTTTACAAAGAAAGGGATAAAGAAACAAAACTCTGGAGACATTTAATAACAATTTGTTCAAGCAGCAATGTCCTTCTAAGAGGATGAAACACTAGAGTCTTAGCTGAAGACAAGGAGAACTAAAATAGAAGAGAATCTCAGTTGTGCTTGACTACATTTGCCTCTTCACAGGTGGATGAGATTTCTGTCAGGCTAGAATTTTTTTCAAGTTTTTAAAGATACTTTAACTGGTCTTATAGGTAAAACTTATGTAATGAAATGTAATCATTGATAAGAAGTTCATATTGGTAATATTATTTATGGATTTTGTTCGATAGTTACATAATTTTAAAGCCAGAATGAATTAATGAGATTGGGTATTACATTCTATCACTTCGATAGAAGGCTAGTCTTAAATATCATCCATGGTAAAGTAGTTCTGAACTTCCAAGAAGGCCTCATTAAAAAGGCAGCCATTTAACAAAATGGAGACAAAGGAGAGCATTAGCTTGAGACTTCAATCTTTTTGATAGGAAGATGATAAGAATTACTAATATAAAGTTCTATTACATTTATTCAAAAAGATGAATATAATAGGCCATGCTATAGCATATGTGGTCTTGGGACCCACTGTGCTCAGAACTGAGGCCAAAAGAGTCTTAAAGAAAATGGATGAATTTAGAAGCAGAAATTATCAGAGAGATGGAAGGCAGAGTCTGGCAATTAATTATATCACTGTGAAAGAAGAGGGGAGAAAAGAAAGAGAAGAAAGCCAGGCAGTAAGAGGTCCTTAACATGAATTAGAGAATGCTAGGAGTTAGATTAAAAACTAACCAAGTTCAGAAGACCCAGATTCTCTTTTTAGTTTAATCCCAAATTCAATTTGGAATAAATAAAATTCTATCTTAATTCTTTTAGAGCTAAAAAGCTTTACAAAAGTTTTTTTTTTTTTTATAAATAATACTTAAAGATCGTGACGTAAGAAAATGCTTCGTAAAAAAATCCACTACACAAAATAAGGCAGACAGGTTTAGCACTGGCTAGTCATGACAGTATAGGAGCTTAGCAACTGGAAGACCTTTAACAAGGGAAAATCAAAGGACTCCGGTCTATTTCTCCAATGAGTTAATGATAAATCTGACGCAACCCACTATCATCTGAGGAGGAAAGTGAGTCCTGGGAGGTGGGCAATCACTCACAAAAGACATTATGATTGAAAACAATGAGAACTAGATTTGTATTTGGAGCCACAGGTCTTAAATTCAGGGTTGGTCATGGTTTACTTTCCCCCTTCATTTTAATTCATTTCACCGTTTGTAAAATGGTTATCTACTACCTGCACAGATACAATTTACAGGGATACTGCTAGAACTAAGGAAGAAAAGGCAGGCTGAAAAGTGCTATGTAAATATAAATTATGTCATAAAAATACACATGTAACATATCTTCCTTAGTAAGACCTAATGTCAATCTCTTGTTATAAGTTTCTGCCTCCTGATCAAGGGACAAGAGGTAAAGAAGTAATTCAGCTACTTGAAAAGGACAGAGACATCTCAAAAATGAAGGAGAAATTCATAGGTATGATCATTTATCTGCTTTAAGTCATCCCATTAACAAACAGTTCTGAAAATATACAGCACATTATATATATATTTTTTTAAAGAATTTTTTTTTTAAAGATTTTATTTATTTCACAGAGAGAGAGACAACAAGAGAGGGAACACAAGCAGGGGGAGTGGGAGAGGGAGAAGCAGGCTTCCCGCTGAGTTGGGAGCCCAATGCAGGGCTCCATCCCGGGACCCTGGGATCATGACCTGAGCCGAAGGCAGACACTTAACGACTGAGCCACCCAGGCGCCCCATATATATATATATATATATTTTTTAAAGATTGTTTTATTTTATTTGACAGAGAGAGAGAGAGAGAGAGAGATCACAAGCAGGCAGAGAGGCAGGCGCGGGTGGGGGGAGCAGGCTCCCCGCTGAGCAGAGAGCCCAATTATACAGCACATTATAAACTATGTAATAGAAGTGGGGATCTGACAGAATTTAATAATGCAAGCCCTGAAATTCTTTACTTCGAGTAAAATTTTAACAGGCAATTTTACACTAAAATAATAAAACAATATAAAAATAACAGAGAAAGAGACAGGTATACACAGACATGTTAAGATATGTAGGTTATAACCCTACACAATCACAGAAATAGCCAGATGGGTAAAACGAGCATAGACGAAGTACTTTTTATTGAGGGGGAAAAATCCAAGCCTCCAAATTGACAATTAAAACATTTGAACATTTTTTTCTTTTCCCCCTCCAGAATCACAAGCATTAAGTCATTTCTGCTCTAGAAAGCAGGGTATTTCATATAATTCGATGGGAAAATGAAGATGTTTCATGGAGTAATACTTTCTTGTATATTTTTAAGATGTTGCAACCACCCTTCCCTAACTCAAAACTGCTTTATGCAAAATTTGAGAAATCATAAATTTATGTTAGAATGCCTTTTGTGCAATCATTAGAATTTCATACGAAATGTATCTTAACTGCAAGTCACTCATTAAAAAAAATTAAAATTTATCTCATGAAATGGGGAAAACCTCTGAATCTTTCACTTTAATAGTAGTATACAAACATCTCAATTTGTTTTTCTGTAGGATCAAGATGCCCATTAAAGAGACCCTCACCCTGTAAGAGTAGGGTAGGGGAGAAGCAAAGGGACTCTTGCTTAGACTTTTATTCAAATGTTCACTGAAAAACAAATTTACAAGTATCCTAAGAAATTAATGCAAGTAGGAAAAAAAGTTTCAGGCTGGCAAGAGAATATTCAATTAGAGTTAAATTCAGAGTTATTATTATCAATAATGTAAGAAGTTTAGGATCACTTTTTTTTAAATTAGTGGAACTGTTTTTATTGTTTTGTTTTGATGGATTAAAAAATATGTATTTGCTAGTACTTTTAGACGGCAATAAGAAGAAAATATCAACAGAAAGAGAAGCAAAAGAATCACAAGACTACTTTGTTCAACTGCATGCAAATAAATTTGAAAACTTAAATTTTCTAGAAAATGTAATTTATCAAAACTAACCCAAAGATACAGAAAATTCAAAATTTCCAATAAAAATCACTATTAGAAAATTGACATCATTCAACATGCTAATAGATCTACGCAGAAAAAAAAATATGATTATGCGAAAGATGGTGAAAAGATGTTCTACAAAGTCAATGCCCACTCTTGTTGGGAATACTGAATTTAAAAGAACTCTTCTTTAGTATGATCCATATCAGCCGGAAAGCAAGCACCATACTTAATGTGGAAACAGTAGATCCATTCCTAAAGTCAGGGAAGCCCATTTTTACCACTATTACTCACTATAGTAGTCAGCACAATTGAAGAATGAAGTTAGAAAGGAATACTATTGGCAGATGACATAATTACATACCTAGAATATCCCAAAGAATTAAATAAATATTATAATAAGATAATTGAGTAATTTAGCAAAGTCCAAAATATACAGAAATCTTTCCTTTATGTGCAAAGAGAAATCAGATAGAAGATAAAATGGAAGGACAGGTCCTATTTATAATTTTTAGAAGTATAAAACACTCAGGCATAAACTGAACAAAAAGAGTCCAAAACATATATGAGGAAAACTATAAACAGACCTTGTTCATGTACATAAAGATTCAGTATCATGAAGATACTGAAGTCATTTCCCCAAGTTAATTTATAAATCTTATGCAGTCCCAATAAATATGCTATGTAAGATTTGTTTTCATTTTGTTTTCTGCAGCTAGACATTTGGAAAAACAAGCAAAAAAAGGCAAAGTATGAAAAGAGAAGAGAAAGACTAGACCTACCACTTATTAAAATACTGTACAAAGCTTTTATAAATAAAACAGTATATAGTTAACTGCATTGTACCAGTAAATTAATTTCTCAGTCCTGATACTTGTACTGTGGATATCTAAGACGTTAACATTAGGGGAAGCCGGGAAGCTTAGTGAAGGAGACACAGAAACTTACTGTTCTATTTTTCCAACTCTTTTTTAAGTTCGAACTCATTTCAAAAATACAAAAGTTTTTAAAACCTATGATATTGTCATATGAATAGATCAACCATGGAAACACATGCATGCACATACACACACACAAATCCAGAAGCAAATATATGTAAATTTGGTCATAATGAAGGTAGCATCTCAAATACCTGTGAAAAGATGGACTTTAAATTAATGGCATTAGGCAAAAGGGCAGCCATAAGAAACAGGATAAAATTACATCTACTCCTCATACTACATACTAAGGTAAACTGCAAAAGGAACAGAGAGTTAAATGTTTAAGAACATTACATGGCATTTAAATTATGAAAACAGTTTTGTTTTTTAATTTAAGATATTTAAATGGAATATATCCTCTCTTTCAAGGAGTTCTCTGAAGTGATGTCTGTTACTATATCAGGTTACTTCAAGCAAGTGGGAAGGTTTTTATTTGGTATAAAAGCCTAACTACTTTTAAATAAGTAGGATACGACCATGCAGTGGAATACTACATTGGCATTAAAAGAATGAGGTTGATGTTAAGAAAAAAAAGGCAAAAAAAAAAAAAAAAAAAAAAAGTGCAGGTCACTATATCTCATATGGTCCATCCTGATATATTAAAAATAAAAGAACTATGTAAGGATAAGAAATGTCATTGAAAGGATATGCAAAATATATAGTCACTGCCTCTAGAAATAAAAGGTCTGAGGTCTGCTGAGAAGCAGTCTTCCTTTTTATTGATTACTCTTTGGTAGTCTGAAGATCAAAGCAAAAAGTTGGTTCTTTGAAAAGGCTAAATATGATTACACGGAGAGAAGAGACCAAACAAAGAACTTGAACAAAACGTGGGGGGTGGGGAGGCTGATTTAAAAAGAAATAGAAAATAGTAATAATTCTATAACTATTGAAAAAATAGAACATAAATATTTTCTCCCTTCTCCTCCCAATACAGAAAAAACCCAAATATTTAAGAAACAAATCATTCTGACCTTACAAAATTAAATAGGAAATTAAATAGAATTAAATAGAATTAAATAGGAAAATACTCCCTAATGCATCCAATGAGGCCAATATAATTGTGATATGAAAGTCAAAGATAGTGTGAAAATAATTAAGGGCTAATATTATTATGACTTGATATAAAAATCCTGAACAAAGTATCAAGAAACAGAATATATTAGTATACAGTGAAGAACCTATAGTAGAAGCAGGCTGAGTTTATTCCATGAATGCAAGGATAGTTTAACATTAGATCATTTATTTGTCATTCACTACATTAAAATACTTAAAAAGATTTTATTTATTTATTTGACAGAGAGAGAGAGATCACAAGCAGGCAGAGAGGCAGGCAGAGGGAGAGGGGGAAGCAGGCTCCCTGCTGAGCAGAGAGCCCGATGCAGGGCTCGATCCTAGGACCCTGAGATCACGACCTGAGCCGAAGGCAGAGGGTTTAACCCACTGAGCCACCCAGGCGCCCCTAAAATACTTAAAAAAAAAAGGAGTGCCTGGATGGCTCAGTCGGTTAAGCGTCCACCTTCGGCTCAGGTCATGATCCCAGGATCCTGGGAGGGAGGCCTGCCTTGGGCTCCCTGTTCAGCAGGGAGTATGCTTCTCCCTCTCCTTCTGCCACTCCCCCTGCTCGTGTGCTTGTTCATGTGCACGCGCTAATAAATAAATAAAATCTTAAAAAAAATACTAAAGAAGAAAAATCATATGATCATCTCAATAGACAATGAACAAACATTTGACAAAAGTCATTAGCTATTCAAGATAAAAACTCTTATTAAACTGCAAACAGGAAACTGCCAAAAAGGTAAACATTTTTAATAGTGAAATGGTAGAGACATTCTTTTTACTTTTATTTTTATTTTTTTAAAGATTTTATTTTTGAGAGAGAGAGAGTGAGAATGAGAGCGCACAAGTAGGGGGGAGGCGCAGAGAGAAAAGTAGACTCCCCACTGAGCAGAGAGCCAGATGGTGAACTCCATCCCAGGACCCTGGGATCATGAGCTGAGCAGAAGGCAGACATTTAACCAACTGAGCCACCCAGGCACCCAAAACATTCTTTTTAAAAATCAAGAACAAGAAAAGGATGTCTACTATTTAACACTTTTATTCAACATAATCCTGGAAATTCTAATTCGCACAGTAAATTATTAGAAAGAAATAATGACTGGAAAGGCAGGAACAAAACAGAAAAAAATTTTTTTAAAGATTTTATTTATTTATTTGACAGAGCAAGAGAGTACAAGCAGGAGGAAGTGGCAGAGGGAGAGGGAGAGGGAGAAGCAGGGTGCCCAAAATGGGACATGATCCCAGGATTCTGGGATCATGACGGAGCTGAAGGCAGATGCTTAACTGACTGAGCCACCCAGGCACCCAGAAAAATCTTAAATATAAAAATTTAACAAGTTTGTCAGATAAAAAATATACCAAAAAAAAATTTTAATTCCAAGCAGAGCGTCTCACCTATTTTTAATTCTTTTCTCTTTATTTAGCAACCAATGCAGGTTCTTATCCTCCATTCTACTTCTCTTCCTATTCTCTAAGACCCAATAAGTCATGATGTTCAGTTTCTTATCTGGTATATTATTTGCCTACTCCTTCTTTCTTCCTTACATTCTGTAGATGGCTACTTAATTTGGTTAGGCTCCATCCAAGCCCATCCCAAGTGAGGTGAAGCTCCTAGATGGCCACCAAAATTATGTGAAACAGAGGCTGGTTAACATTTTCTGCAAAGGTCAGGTAATAAAAAAGGCTTTAAGGGCCCTATGATTTCTGTCACAGCTACCTTTGCTGCTTCTAACACAAAAGCAGCCACAGATAATACATAAATGATTTTATTTAATACATATGGCTTATGTACCCAACTTTTCAAATTAACCCACGAATTCTAACAGTTTTTCTTGCAGATTTTCTGCGTATAATCATATAATTTATAATTAAAGGTCATTTTGTCTTTTCTTTCCCAGTATTTATGCTTCGTTTCTTTTTCTTAATTGTTTGCTGGAAACTTCAAAATAATGTTGAATAGTGATCTTATCCCAGATTTTAATAGTAATGGTTTAGTGTTTCACCATTTTATAGTCTTAAACTTAAGATTTCTGTAAAAATTTTTTAGGTATTTTAAGTTTTTTTTTTAAGATTTTATTTACTTATTTGAGAGAGGGGGAGGGGGAGGGGCAGGGGAGGAGCAGAGGGAGAGGAGGAAACAGACTCCTCGCTGAGCAGGGAGCAGGACGTGGGGCTCGATCCCATGGGGCTCGATCCCAATCCTGGGACTCTGGGATCACACCCAGGCTGAAGGCAGATGCTTAACCAACTGAGCCACCTAGCGCCCCTTCCTTTAAGTTTTTATGAGGAGTAGTTTCTAGATGCTTTTACAACACCTTTTGGCTATAACATAAAACTGTGTATCAGGTATATACAGTTTTTTCTTTTAATTTGTTGCTGTCAATTATAAGATTTTCTCATTTTGACCCATCCTCCTCTGTTCCTGAAATAAACCATACTTGTTCATGTTTTATGATTTTGCTAGTTTGTTCATTTTTCACACTTTACATAGAAGCATTTTCCTATTTCTTGATAATTTATCATTTCAATAGATTTACTCTTTGATCTAGGGGGTACCTGGAATATCCTTCTTAATTATTAGGTATATAAGATGACATTTGAGTCATTTTTTTATTGCTACTAATTTCTTATTTATTAGACTCGAGGCTGCTGCCTACAAAACTGCTATTATTTTGAAAATTTTTTTAAGGTTTGTCTTGTAGCCAAGAACATGATTAATTTTCATAAATATCACTGAAATTTTAAAAAAAGGAAAAAGTGCAAAATGTTCTATCATTTAAATCCTCTATACATGTGCTTTTCTGCGTATTTGGTATGTGAAATTTAGAAAGCCTACCATTTATTGCATACTTACAAAATGCTATGTAGTATAAGTGTCCTACATATATGTCATATGTCATATACATACATACATATATATATATATACACACATATATATCACTTATTCTTCAAAAGTGTGAGGCAGGTATCATTTACCATTTTAGAGTTAAGGAAGATGGGATTTCAAAATGCTAAATAACTTTCCTAAGAACACAAATCAAGTTGCTAAGCCAGAATTCAAACTCCTATCTGTTTCTAATGCTTATGCTTTTAAAGACCATATAATATAATACTACTGCTATGTGGCTTTCATAACCAGTTATACCTGATAAGTCTACCTTCCAAACTTATTTTCTATTAGACTCCAAACTTATTAGACTCCAAACTTATTTTCTATTAGACTCCAAACTTATTTTCTATTAGACTTCCTCCTCAAGTGTCTCATCATTATTCTGTACGTACTATTTTGTACTTTTGTTCACAATTCATCTCCTTTTTGAATACCCCATCCTTTCTCCCTCTGCTTTGCTAACGTATCGCCATCCTTTAAGGCCCAGTTCTGTTGCCTTACATAAAACCTTTCTGTTCCCTCCAGCTAATAATGAGTTTTCCTGCTGACTATACAGTAAATACTACAAAACTTGCCTTACCTATTCTCTAATTATTCCATTTTACTTTAGTGAGTTTTGTTTCTCCACCTTTAAGACAAGGTTTATTATTGAATACTTAGCTTTTGTAATTTCCAAAATGCTTTATTCTGTGACAGCCATAAAAGACAAATACATGCAAGAATAAACTGAAGCAGTGCTTTATCAGCCACAGGGGGCAAAGGAGAGAAAAATGAGGGTACAAATTCAAAGAACGTCTATGATGACTTTCCCATTAAAATAGTAAGATGATGGATTTCTCTCTGTGGCTATACAATTCAAATCAATGAACATTTGGGAACTTACTATTCACAAGACACCATACACATATTATAAGGAGACTTTGTAGCATGAATTGTGTTCTCCAAAAAGGTATGTTGAGTCACAGGTAGCTAGCCCCTAGTATCTCTGAAACGTGACCCTATTTGAAAACAGGGGCTTTACAGATGTAATCAAGTTAAGATAAAGTCTTACTGGATTAGGGTGGGCCCTAAATCCAACGACTGGTATCCTTAAAGGAAGGCTATGTGAAGAAATGGACACAGAGACCTAGGGAAAACACCATGTGACAATGGAGGCAAAGACTGGAGTGAGAGAGCTGCAAGCAAAGGAATGCCAAAGATTGCCAGCAACCACCAAGAGCTAGGGAGAGAGCCACGAGACAGATTCTCCCTCAGTGTCTCCAGAAGGAACCAACCTTAAGGACATCTTGATTTTGGACTTTTAGCCTCCAGAACTGTAAGGGAATAGATTTCCATGGCTTTAAGCCATTAGTCTGTGGTACTCTATCACAAGAGCCTTACAAGACTAGGGGGGAAAGATAAGTTGACACATTCCTTATTCTCAAGTATTTTATTATCTAGCAAAGGGGTAATATTCCAGTAGCAAGGGTAAATTGGGTCAGTATACAAATATACTTTTTGTGTAGCACCTTACATTCTCTTGGCTTCCTTTAACTCTAGTCATTGGTGCATCAATCAGCTCACTGCAGATGTAAACTGATGGCACATTAGCTGCACCAGGTATCTTTTGCATTCTGTCCTAGAGATACCCCAGTATGGGTCCCCAACATTCATGCATGTACAACCTATAAAAGAATGAACATTTGATGAAGCAATCCTCGACTAAGGGGAAATGGAAGCTAGACTATAATTCTTTCCTATGGTTGGACAATTCTGCGTGGTTCCTCACAAAGTCCTGACAGATGCAGGATATAAAATCACAGAAATGCATGCACATTGATGATGCACAGAAATCAGTTGCATTTCTATACACCAACAGCAAGACAGAAGAAAGAGAAATTAAGGAGTCGATCCCATTTACAATCGCACCCAAAACCATAAGATACCTAGGAATAAACCTAACCAAAGAGGCAAAGAACCTGTACTCAGAAAACTATAAGGTACTCATGAAAGAAATTGAGGAAGACACAAAAAAATGGACAAACGTTCCATGCTCATGGATTAGAAGAACAAATATTGTGAAAATGTCTATGCTACCTAAAGCAATCTACACATTTAATGCACTCCCTATCAAAATACCATCAATTTTTTTCAAAGAAATGGAACAAAGAATAATAAAATTTATATGGAACCAGAAAAGACCATGAATAGCCAGAGGAATGTTGAAAAGGAAAACCAAAGTTGGCGGCATCACACTTCCAGACTTCAAGCTCTATTACAAAGCTGTAATCATCAAGACAGTATGGTACTGGCACAAAAACAGACACATAGATCAATGGAACAGAATAGAGAACCCAGAAATGGACCCTCAACTCTATGGTCAACTAATCTTCAACAAAGCAGGAAAGAATGTCCAATGGAAAAAAAGACAGTCTCTTCAACAAATGGTGTTGGGAAAACTGGACAGCCCCACGCAAAAGAAAGAAACTGGACCATTTCCTTACACCACACACAAATGTAGACTCAAAATTGATGAAAGACCTCAATATGAGGCAGGAATCCATCAAAATCCTTGAGGAGAACACAGGCAGCAACTTCTTCCTAGAAACATCGCCAAAGGCAAGGGAAGCAAGGGCCAAAATGAACTATTGGGACTTCATTAAGATCAAAAGCTTTTGAACAGCAAAGGAAATAGTCAACAAAACCAAAAGACAACCGACAGAACGGGAGAAGATATTTGCAAATGACGTATCAGATAAAGGGCTAGTATCCAAAATCTATAAAGAACTTATCAAACTCAACACCCAAAGAACAAATAATCTAATCAAGAAATGGGCAAAAGACATGATAAGACATTTCTGCAAAGAAGACATCCAAATGGCCAACAGACACATGAAAAAGTGCTCAACATCACTTAGCATCAGGGAAATATAAATCAAAACCACAGTGAGATACCACCTCACACCAGTCAGAATGGCTAAAATTAACAAGTCAGGAAACAACAGGTGTTGGTGAGGATGCGGAGAAAGGGGAACCCTCCTACACTGTTGGGGGGAATGCAGCCACTCTGGAAAACAGTATGGAAGTTCTTCAAAAAGTTGAAAATAGAGCTACCCTATGATCCAGCAATCGCACTACCAGGTATTTACCCTAAAGATACAAATGTAGTGATCTGAAGGGCAAGTGCACCCCAATGTTTGTAGCAGCAATGTCCACAATAGCCAAACTATGGAAAGAAACTAGATGTCCATCAATGGATGAATGGATAAATAAGATGTGGTGTATATATGTATAATGGAATACTATGCAGCCATCAAAAATGAAATCTTGCCATTTGCAATGACATAGATGGAACTAGAGGGTATTATGCTAACCAAAATAAGTCAATCAGAGAAAGACAATTATCATATGATCTCTCTGATATGAGGAATTTGAGAGGCAGGGCAGGGGGTCATGGAGGGTAGGGAGGGAAAAAATGAAACAAGATGGGATCAGGAGGGTGACAAACCATAAGAGACTGTTAATTTCAGGAAACAAACTGAGGGTTGCTGGGGGGGTGGGAGGGAAGGGATGGGGTGGCTGGGTTATGGACAGTGGGGAGGGTATGTGCTACGGTGAGTGCTGTGAATTGTGTAAGACTAATGAATCACAGACCTATACCCCTGAAGCAAATAATACATTATATGTAAAAAAAAAAAAAAAGTCCTGACAGATGAAGCCACAGCTGTACAAAGTGGTGACCAACTTGAGAACATACGCTTATGCTGGCTGTCCCTCTTCGCTACTTAACTCCTTCTAGTCCTCTACTCTTGGATCACTTCCCAAAGACACTATTTCACCCAAAGCCTTGTCTCAAGATTCTGACTTACAAGGGACCCAGGCTAAGATACAAATTACATACAATTCAAAAGCAGATTTGTATTTAAAAACATCTGATAGAATGCTGTGGGAGTTACACCTTGCTGAGAAAATTAGGGAAAGCGTTCAGAATGTAAAAACATCTAAGAAGGGACTTGAAAGATGGCATAATCGCTAATAAACAAAATATGAGAGGATAGTATTTCAGAAAACAGAACAGCATAATCAAAGTTCAGAGGTTGGAAAAATGATATATATCTGGGGGAATAGATGGCAGTTTAATTTAGCTGAAATTCAGTATAGAGGAATCAGGGAAAAGACGGAGGGGTAAGAACATAAATATGGACTGGAACCACATTGTGGCTAGGTGATTTTACAATGTGAGGAAGAAGAGGTTGGGACAGAGTAGCTACAGAAATGGTATGACAACAAGCCTAAAAGGTATAAGGCCATGTTGCTTTAAAGTTTCTCACTTTCAATTATAAACTATCTCAGAAGTTGTTAATATACTAACACAGATTAAGTGATAACAAAACCAAGAATCTAAAAATAGCTGGTAGAAATATATTTTAATATTCTTCAAGGTTCTATTTATTTACCATGTGAGTGACATTATATACTATACTTTAAATAAATCTGGTAAATGAAAATGTGAATTTACCTAAAAAAAAGTAACATGATTCACCTATAACTAAACAAAACAACAAAAAAACAAACCTAAAACAAAACTCAAAAACTCCACCCTAAAAAAAAAGAAAGGAATGTGTATATACACACCTATGGTAGACAGAAGAATGACCCCACGAAGATGTCCACATCCTAATCCCTGAAGCCCATGAATGTGTTACTTTACAGGGTTAAAGGGACTTTGCAGATGTGATTAAGTTAAGGGTCTATGTAACATGGGGAGATTTTCCTGAATTATATAGGTGGACCTAAGGTAATCACAAGGGCTCTTCTAAGGAGATGGAAGGGTCAGAGTAGCAGAAGCATATATAACAACAGAAGCAAAGGGTCAGAGAGAGATTTGGTATGCTGCTGGCACTGAAGATAGAGGAAGGGACCACAAGCCAGTACAGGTGGCCTCTAGAAGCTAGAAAAAAGGAAGTGGGTTCTCCTCTATAGCCTCTGGAGGAAGTGCAGCACTGCTGCTATTTTGATTTTGGGCCACTGAAAACCATTTCAGACTTCTGATCTCTTGGGCTATAAGAAAATAAACTTGAGCTGCATTAAACCACCAAATTTGTGGTAATTTGTTACAATAGCAATGGGAAAAATGCCTTATGATCCAGTGATCCTTTCCTAGGAAAAAATTCCACTGAAACTTCTTATTGGCCATGTAGTGATCTTAAAATATACCCACAATTTCTTTGACGCTATTCCTTCAAAATGTAGAGCTTAATTTATCTCCTTTCTTGTGGGCTGAACTTAATAATAACTCACTTCTAATAAAGAAAATATGGTAGCAGTGTGGCTTTTGAGACTATGTCATAGATGGCTTCCTTCTTGTTCTTTCTCTCTGATATCAGGGGAAGAAGCCAGAGGCCCTGTCATGAAGATATTCAAGCAGCTCCATGGAGAGGCCTATGGCAAAGCACTGAGGCCTCTTGACAACAGTCAAGAGAAACAGACTATGTGAGAGAGCCATCTTGGAAATGGATCCTCCAGTTTAGTCAAGGCTTTAGATGATCGCAGCCCTGGCTGATGTGTTGACTTCATCAGAGATTCTCAGCCAGACCACATAACTAAGACATTCTTGAATTTCTGCTCCATAGAAACTTTAAAATAATAAATATTTGTTGTTTAAGCCACTAAGACTTCAGGTAATTTGTTATGTGGATTTATAACTAGCGTAGTCTAAAAGAGTCATGTAGAAGGATATACACCATATCCTTTGCGGTAAAAGAGATTTGGGAAAAACCTAGGACCTTCTCTAGAGGAACAGTTATAGATATCACATAACACTATACAGAAGAGCTAGTACCCCAAACCAGACAGATATAAAGTAAAATACATGGAGCTCAAAAACAGTATTGAGTCGGGACGCCTGGGTGGCTCAGTTGGTTAAGCGGCTGCCTTCGGCTCAGGTCATGATCCCAGGGTCCTGGGATCGAGTCCCACATCGGGCTCCTTGCTCGGCAGGGAGCCTGCTTCTCCCTCTGCCTCTGCCTGCCTCTCTGCCTACTTGTGATCTCTCTCTCACTCTCTCTGACAAATAAATAAATAAATTCTAAAAAAAAACAAAACAAAACAAAAAAAACAAAAAACAGTATTGAGTCATAAATGTTCTAAAATTATGTAAATTTTAAAAATTTAGGATGGGGCACCTGGGTGGCTCAGTCAGTTAGGCATCTGTCTCTTGATTTCTGTTCAGGTCATGATTGCAGGGTTGTGGCGCGTGCTTGAGATTCTCTCTCTCCCCCCACCCCCCAAAAAAGAAAAGCCAAATTTGGATATATTCCCCAAAGAAATGAAAGCAGGGACTTATAGCGATAATCTGTACACCCATGTTCACAGCAGCATTATTCACAATAGCCAAAGGTGGAAGTGACCCAAGATTCCATGCACCGATGAACGGATAAATAAAGTGTGGTACACATTTTCAGCCTTAAAAAGGAAGGGTATTGTGACACATGCTACAACACGGATGTACCCTGAAGACATGTTAAGTGAAATAAGCCAGTCACAGTGGGACAAATATTGTATGATTCCTCTTATATGAAGTTCCTGGGAAGTCAAATTTATAGAAAGTGAAAGAAAAACGGTTGTTGCCAGGATTGTAGATAAGGGAAAATGGGAAGTTCGTGTTTAATGGCTATCGTTTCAGTTGGGGAATATGAAAAAGTTCTGGAGATTGACTGTGGTACATTCACAACAGTATGAATGTACTTAATGCCATTGAACTATTATAAAGTCAAAAAAGGTTAAGATGATATATTTTGGGTATGTATATTTTACCACAATAATAATCCTCATTAACTACAGAAAAAATAGGTACACAAAATGATGCTAAATATTTCACAAGAACTGATGCATATATTTTTAAAGACGTTATTTATTTGAGAGAGACAGAGAGAGATAGGGAGATAGGGAGAGAGAACATGAGCAGGGGAGAGAGGGAGAAGCAGACTCCCCACTGAGCAGGGAGCCCAACATGGGGCTGGATTCCAGGACCCTGGGATCATGACCTGAGCTGAAGGCAGACACTTAACTGACTGAGCCACCTGGGTGCCCCAGAACCAATGCATATTTATGAGCACATTTGAATGAGTGCCGAAAAAGGAAGTGGAAGTATGGTGTGAGAATAAAGGGGATAAGGCTTGCCCTACAGGGACTGATGATGTCACGATTTGATTTACAAAAAACAATTTTCAAAAACATATGTAATACATAACATGTGAGATGCCACCGATACCAAAACAAGAGCTGGTGTAACTTTCCTTCTAGAAGTTGACCCTACAGAAATCAAGAACCACAGATTATTGACTATGAGCACTAGAAGATCTAGAAATCACTTCATCTAACCTTCTCATTTTACATTCAAGACCCTTCAAGGTAATTTACTTTTCAGAATTATGTGATTTCAAGCAGATTTTTATAAAGCACCATGCTTCACATAGCAAACTACTACATACCTCTAAAGTAGAAGATATTTTATATGATATAAACCTTTAAAGATCCTAGGAGAAGCCAAAGCAATCAGTGTTTAACTAGCAATAACATTTCACTTAGTTCTATTATGTTTCTTAGAGGTAAGTTTCCATGTCTTATTTGACTCTCCAGAACATTTTATAGGTCTGGAATTTAGTAGGTACTCAAATATGTAGTGAATGTACATCCTCAGGTATTAGTCATCTTCTCTATATCAAAATGCCTTATCTCATCTTGTGTACTATGTAATGTTTCACTCAGATTGTAATATCAAAAAAAGAGAGAGAGAGATAATGGGGAAAAAAAGAAGAGGGGGAAGATCAAAATTAAGAAATTAAAGAGAACATTTAATTTAAAAAGGCTGGCTAAATTATGCGTAATTAATGACAGCAAAAAATAGAGAAAAATGGTAAGACAAAAATCCACAGAGCATCAATAAATAGCTTTCAGTTCATAGGTACACTTATGAATATTTAACTTTTGAATTCCTCAATAGGTCAATTTCAAAGACCACAAAACCCAATAGTTCAGTTTTCTATTAGGTATTTCATACCACAAGGGGAAAGAAATCAACTTTTCTTATTTTAGTTATTTCTTATTTAATTCAGAAAATACCCCAATCTAAGGCTATTCTACTTAGAAGTGGGCATATGATTAATAAGGTGATCTTTAAAAAAGTATGTTATAAATGTCACTATGAAAACTGCTGTCTCTCCAACTGCTTGCTATCAGGCATTTTACAAAGCATTCTTATATCATGGTTAAAAACTCAATACCAAGTAAGATTTATTTTTCATTTAATGAATAATTTGCTGATGACTTATATTGCTTTTCAAATAATTTCTATTATATGCTATTTTGTACATCATGTAATGAGATATATTATGAAATAGTTTTACAGACCTATGTTCTTTAATCCTGATATGATACATGACCTTGGATAAAGTCACAATATAATTAATAATACTCAACATTTAAAATGAAAATAATGCTACACTGAGCTATTTAGATAGTAAAAGAAGATAATCATAAACTCAAAGATATGTTCTTTGAGGTTCAAAGAACTAAATGGTATTAGCTATTAAACTTCATTTGCAATTTTAACGTGACATCTTTAATTCTAGCTACAGTTTCCATCAGATTTAAAAAAGAGATCTTAAGGACTATTAACCCTGATATCCATGATCAAGTAATTCTTAAAGCAGAAATAATTTTTTCAAGAATAAAATTGTTTTATCAGTGGAAACATTATATAGCCTAATTTATTCAAGACCAATTCCTTATTATGTTGAAAAAAAATTACTGAAACAAAATTCCAGGTTCTCTGAAGATTTTCCACTATATAAGCACAATTTAAGAGACACTGTCACTATCCTGGAGGGCTTTACAAAGCCACTGCCATCCTGTTCAGGGAGTAGGGAGGTGTGGCAGGCTGGCTACCATAATATGCATAAAGATAAAGTATTTAAAACCATGTTTAATCTGAAAACATATGTTTTTAGGCATTTAAGAAAAAGAAAAAATAAGTGCAATGAAAACACTCTGTATCAAGAGTGTATCTTATGAGTATTTACTAAACAGAAATACATCTAAAAGAAAAACCTTGGTGCTTTAAAATATTTGCCTTTTGAGTTTATTCAATAATATCTAAAAGTAACTAAAGAGTAATATAAAATTATTTAATACAGATCTTAAATATTAAGCCTACGAAAAATCTGTCAATATAATTTTTCATTTTTCATAAAGTAATTCACATTATAGTGATTTACTCCTGAATAACCTAATCGATAGCACAAAGCTACACTAACAAAGGAAAAGAGCCACACTGCTTCATACATAATTTATTAACATTTCCTATAGGATTTATGTTAAAGCAAAGAATTTTAACATCTCTTTTGTGATGCAGAATCAAAGTGTCCCATACATTCCAGTGTCAAAACATTTTAGCCTGGTATTTTTCCTATTTTAAAAAATTAAACATTTTTTTTCTCCTATTAGGTTGCAATTATACACCGTGGCTTCTTGTAAATGGACTTCTACCACCAGCATTGCTGCAAGGTTTCTTATTCCTCTGCAGTTGTCTTTTCAGCCTCACAGAGGGAGAAGAGCACTGCTGCAGTCATCTACAAAAAGCCACTACCATTTCGACTTGTAACTAACAAAGACGCTGCTAAAATTTTTTTGCCACCCTATTCAGAGGCAGTTCATTTAGATGTGTTGCAAAAGCAGGCACTTTTGGTAACCAAAATTTCTCTAATCAACCAAAACCACCACTCAAGCTCTGCAGTACTTGCCTCCTCTTCCTCCTCCTCTCCCAAGTAGCCCAGTCCACTAGGTTCACAAGCCATCAGCAGCAGCTTTGTATTCCCTCTTGGCTACCACTGCATAACTCCTTGTGGCCAGGGAGGAAAAAAAGCCTTTCAATGGGCTACAGCTTTTGCTCCTCGCCATGAATATGCTCCATTCTTTGTTGTCCTCTACCCGTTTCCTTAGATACTGTTATTGCACTCTGTCAACAGGCATTATAAAAACAAAACCTCCTTCCAGCTTCAAAAACAGCTTTCTCACCAGACTCCCCTTAACGCTCCTACCCCTCCCCCCTTCTTCCTCTTCTGTCAAAAACCCTGGATCAGAAGCACAGGAAATCCATCTCCTGTGCTGCATTGAGGGGGCGGGGGGAGACGCCCCTGCCTCCTGGCTTGGCATGTGGCAACATACCCTATGCCAAGGAAAGGCCACCGGTTTCAGACAGTGCGAGGGAAAATCACCTCCCCCTCCTCCCCGCAGCAAGCCGGGCCATCGTGGCTCCAGCACCTACCCCATTTCCGAGCCCAGCAGCACCTCCATTCCGTCTCCAGTGACACCCAGGCGGGCTGCGCCAATACAGCCACATGTCGGTCACGTGTGCCTGCGTCCAGCCAATCCGCGGGTCCCCGACGGGAATGGGGAGCGCCCTGGTCCGCATCCAGCGGATTACACAGCTGCTTCACGCTCCGCTTCCCGACCCGCACTCCGCAATAGGGCACCAAGGCCCGCCCCGCACAGCAGCGGAACCTCAGCCCGCACCTAGTGCTGGTGGGTGCACTCTCACCGCCCGGGTCCCCAGGCAACCCTCGGAAGCCAAGGAAGCTGACTAGCATAATAGGGGGGTGGGGGAGGTCCACAGGGCAGAAAGATTAGCATGAGATGCTGGAGGTAGGTGAGTGAATAATAAATTATATCTCATTTGCTGAGATTTACATGTTTGCAGCACAGAGGAAAAGAATTCTATTAAATGCATTATAATAAATAAGCCTACATTACAAGTCACTGATTTGTTAGGTAAATCACTTGAACTATGTTTGAATAAAAAATACAGTCACCACAAAAGCTATGATGGCAGCATAGAGTGGCTAAGATCAGAATCATGGAGTCACAGTCTGCTCCTGCCACTTAGTAGTTGTGTAGACTTTAGTCACTTAAAGGCTCAGTGCTTCAATTTCCTCTACAAAATGGGAGAAGTATGGAATAAAGGAGTTAATATAAATGATGCAGTATTTAGAGCAGTCCCTGACACATTGCTAATGAGCAGTCCCTGACACATTGAGCATAGAGCAGTCCCTGACACATTGTTAATATAAATGATGCAGTATTTAGAGTAGTCCCTGACACATCACATGCTGTCACCTACTACTAACCTGAAACTTAAAACTTTTTTTTTTTTAAGATTTTTATTTATTTATTTGACAGAGAGAAAGAGATCACAAGTAGGCAGAGAAGCAGGCAGAGGGAGAGGGGGAAGCAGGCTCCCTGCTGAGCAGACAGCCGGATCCGGGGCTCTATCCCAGGTCTCTGGGATCATGACCTGAGCCAAGGCAGAGGCCTTAACCCACTGAGCCACCCAGGCGCCTCTGAAACTTAAAACTTCCTAATGCAAATTCTACATTTCATTTAAATCAAACCAAGGGAAACTTAAATTACTAATATTTATAAGTTGGAAGGGCAAATTCAAATTGTCAAGAATTTAAAGTAGATTTCAATTTTGGTTTAAATGGGAGGAGACCAGTGTGTCCATGATTTACTTCAAATTTAAAAGGATATTTAACTTCAGGTTTTTAAAGGAAATGTTATTTATGATAATCTATTCTCAATTTTTTAAATTAATAGCATGAAAAGAAGCTATTAAACAGCATATTTGGAGTAATTCCATTTTATTAAAAATTGTATGAATTAGAAAAGTAACAGACATAGCAAAATGCTCATAGATGTGCACACAACCAGTGCTCAGTGGCCATCCTCGGAAATTGGGATTTTCGAGTTTTTCTTTTTCCACTGTGCTTTCGAATAGTTTTTCTTTATGTCTATCTTATAATGCCTGATATATATAGCAAACGCCCTCCAAGTATTTGTTGAACACATGAGCAAACACTGATCACATATTACTAGTAATTAAAAAAAATATATTAAAAGTTTAAATATATTTAGAAATAATTTTCCTCATATTTGAAAGAAAAGAAATGTGAATCAGTTTGACTCTATCTCAAATAGCCCTTTCGTCAGGATGACTTAGTTTTACAAAAGGCTTTCAAGAGTCTCTTACTGAAAGTGCATGATTCACTAAATAAGACTTAATTATTTATATAGTCACTGACCATTTGTGACAAGTTCAGAATAGATAATTCCTCATAAGGCCTAAACTTCTGGAAAGAAAAAGTACCCTTCAAAACAAAGAATACACTTTAGAAGCTCCTAAAAATAACTTCTTAGTATCCTAAGAAACAATTCTATTACTCTTGACTCAGACTATGATTCAAGATTTAGTAAACCAGTTTGTAGCTAAAATATTTGTCTAAATTTTTACTCTTACGTATTGCTAAAGTCAGTGATTCAAATGACAAAATTTTAAAGAAAACTCTTGACCATTATATGTCCATTAATCATGATAATTCAAACCTAAAAGCAAGCCAATCTAAAGGAAGGAGACAAACTCATGAAACAAACTGAGGGTGGGTGGGGGGTAGGGGCGAGTAGGGATAGGGTGGCTGGGTTATGGACATTGGGGAGGGTATGTGCTATGGTAAGTGCTGTGAAATGTGTAAGTCTGATGATTCATAGACATGTGCCCTGGGGCAAATAATACATTATGTGTAAATTAAAAAAATAAAAATAAAAACTTCACATTTTACAATATTGCCAACTGAATTATTCAGTAGGCTTTTCTTCTTAAGTATTCCACAAAAGTTTGATTTGAATTTTATTTTTTTTAAGGTTTTATTTATTTGTCAGAGATAGAAAGAGAGAGATCACAAGCAGGGAGAGCAGCAGGCAGAGGGAGAAGCAAGCTCCCCAATGAGCAAGGAGCCAGATGCAGGACTCAATCCCATGACCCTGGGATTATGACCGGAGCTGAATGCTTAACCGACTGTGACAGCCAGATGCCCTGATTTGAATTTTATTTTTAAAATATATTTAGCTATTTTAAAAACAATTAAAAACATATACGATCAAAAGGTATTGGGCCAAGTCCGAACACAATGAAGATCATTAAAACGTTAATTGGTGTTACCACATTTGTTTGTATGTATCTCAGAATACAGCTCCTGCCATCCCTATTTAAATAAAAATGTTAGCATTAAGACTACATATATACGTATGCACTAAAAATATTTTCTGATTAAAGTGACATACTACAGAAATAAATTATGTTAAGGCTATTGCAAGAATGCACTGATAAACATGCCTTTGATTTCAAGTATCTGTTCATTTATGATCAGATTTGATTGTTTTTAGTAAATGTTAGTAAGTAAATGTTATAAATATGAACACATGGGTTCATCTTAAAAAAAGAAAACCTTCTGGGGCGCCTGGGTGGCTCAGTGGGTTAAGCCTCTGCCTTCGGCTCAG